>OZ023275.1:28823935-29423935 GCA_964007475.1 Hybos culiciformis
ATTGAGATTGCAGAGATATAAGGGCCTTGTACATCTAACACAATCAGTGTTGTCTTACAATTTTATTTATTGTTGATGAAAAAGTATTATTAGCGCGTTTTCCATTTAAACAATGTACTATATTTTAATTTTGTGTCCGTCAGTCTGTCCGTATATCCCACACTATGAAATTGCTTAGCGGATTTCAATTGTTAAAATGCCAAAATATGAGACATCTTTGTAAATGAGCTAAAGAGTGAGATTCACTGATTACGGGTTTGCGAATTAGAAGCTCTCAACCAATTAAGGGTCTAAACAATTTCCATATAAAATTTATTGAAATTTTAAATTTAAAAAAAAATTAAATTGATTTTGATGAAAATTAGTATCGGTGTAGAAACATGTCATGCTAGACGTAACTAAAAAAATAGTTCTGTACTATGTGTTCAATTGTTTCGGCTGCGAAGTGAACATGAATATGGATTGAAGGAAAGACGGTTTCGATGTTAATTAGTATATGGATAGAGTTGGAGATCTCGGCTGTTAAAAAAGTTATTCGAAAACATTTTAAATCGAAAACGGGCCATATATTTCATTTATAATAGACTGTCCTGTATTTTTTTAAAATAATATTTCAAGTCACAAGTAATTTTTTTATTGTTTGTCGTTTTAATTGATTGTAAAAACGAGTCCATAAATGTTATTTGTCCAATTTTTGTAATTCATAATAATTTGCAATTTGGATACAATGAATGATTTGAGTCAATTGCAGTAGAGACTTGGTAAAATAATTAATAGAACTGCATATAAAAAAGAGTCTGTGGAGAAAAAATCGGGTTGCCCAAACTGCAATAAGTCTTAATAAGTCTTAAATAACTGCATAGGGAAATTACGCGACAAATTTTCTTATAAGAATTTCGGTGCGAATATTTAACATCGAGGACAACTTAAATATAGTCAGTTTTTTCATTTTTAAAGCAATGTGGCCATAAAAAATACTGAAAATGTGAATGGGCAAAGAAAAAGAAATGAAATGAAAGAATTTGATTATAAAGAAATGAATAATTCGTTTAGGTAATTAACCGAAATTTTTACTTCCGTCGTCGTCGTTAATTTAAATGACATGAATTGGGAATATGAGTAATATGACAGTATAGCAATGAAATTCTATTTAATTTTACTTCAACATATCGTTTTTTATTAAAACTTCATCAGGTCTCAAAATATTAGAGCGATATTTTCCCAAGTCATCACAGATTATTTCAAAATTTTATAGACGTCAAACATATTAAGTATATATGTATATGCATAATTTATTCTTATATATGAAAATGTATATTATTACTCTTTTTTTTAGGGTTTTTTGTTGCTAAGCAAATAATTAGATATTTGAAATTAAAATTTTCATACTTCAAAAATTATATTAACTTAAAATAAAAATATTCGTTCCGCACATAATATAAGTATTATGTCTTTTTCCTCATATGAAGTTATTTTCTTTCAAACTTAGAGATTTTAACTTCGTGACTGCTTGTATACTTCCGCCTTTTTAACAAACAACATTTTACACTAAAAAAGTTATTTTTTTATAACTTAATAAACGTTGTATTACCAATTTTCATCCTACTTTTAACCGCATTATATGTACATATATGAACGTCAATGCATACAAACATGTACGTTGTTTGTCTCAATTATTATTATAAATGAGGAATCATTTCGTATCTATAGCAAGCAGCGCCCATAGAAATTTCACCCAAAATATTTACTATAATTTAAACGGAGCTGTCATTGTATTGATTCACGAAATGACGATTAAATCATCAATGTTATTGGATTGACATCATATCTGGTAATAAGCACGATTCCTGTTTGTTATAATTGAAATTATTAAATTTAAATTGTTTAATTAATATTGTTACCTCCACGTAAATCTTTGATCATCAGCTGTTTTAACATTTATTCTGTTAGTATGTTAACGTATCTATATGTATTGTGTATAATATTATTACATTGTGTAATCCGTTTTAGATACATAAATTATGTAGATATGTTATTTATTTTGATGTCCACAATTGTATTCTTAAAAAATTAGGAAAACTAAAAAAAAACATTACAATCACGAAAATCTAGCTAACGCTATGATTTTATAACACAAAAATATCAACAGTTTTGCTCTCAAACCTTCCATTCCATCACGATTGTCATTCATTATAATTAATTGATTTTTTTAAGTTATTCCTATACTATAATAAAAATTAAACTGGTTTGCTTCTTATATCAATAAAAATTAAAAAATTTCAATTTTCAAACTCCGAAAATTCGTAGGTAAAATCTTTCTCCTGTTAGATATTTGAAAAAATAATCATTATACTACACCTCAATAAAAATTTGAGTCTGATTCTTTTATTTTTTAAATATGTTATAAGTTCTTGTTATGAATACAACTCATCTTTGGTTTTCGACGGAATTATAAAAACTATATTATTGAAGTATTCTAATGCTAGACGAGCTTCGTATTGACGACTAAGTTGAAATTTGAATTAGAATTCGTTTTTGACGATTTAAAACGGCTTATGCATCAAATTTGAAAATAATAAATCATGAAAATTCCTCGAAGTGCCGTTTATAAATGTTTTAGTTAGTCCAAGTTTTGGAAGGGATGTCTAGAAGTACAAAATGAACAATTATTGGGAACATTTTGTGAAAACTTGTATACTTCTATATATTTCTTTGTACCTTCAATTGTCAATGACTTGCACAAATAATGAAATAATGAGTGATCTTCTAGTTCCTGATAATTTTGGAAATGAAATGGTTGAACTCGTTTGTGTGCACTTTTAGATGTATGAAAAGCACTTTTAGATGTCCAAATTTCCACTTATTTTTACGCAAATATTTTAAGGTGCCAACAAGGTATAATCCACCTTGATTATTTGTTTTATTTTTCCTTACTTAATTTCTGTTTTTCACATATTTTAATAAACTCATTTTTAATTTTATTATATGTTTGTAAAAAATCATTTAAACAATTATTATTTTCCAAAAAACTCTGGAAAATAAACACCAATAATTATCTATATTTTTTTCCTTTTTTGTATTTCAGTTTGCAATCAAAGAACATCTATGCCAACAGCGTCCTGAATGTTCAGCGGTAAGTGTAACTTATTTTTTATATTTGCTTTGAACCGACATTCTGTTAGGTTAGGATTAAAGAAATCTTAAAAAATTAATGAAGGTACAAATAATGACAAAGGATGAAATAAAAAATAAACATTTTTTCTCTGTTTACTTTATCTTTTTAAGTGTTATTTTTTTATTTTTATTTTTTTAATTAAAGGTAATTTTTTTTTTTTTTAATTAAAAGTAACGTTAAATAAATTTTCATTTTTCCTTTTTATTTACTACTTTATTTGGTTTTTTTATTTATTTTTTTTATTTCGTTTAAAATTTCAGCTAATTTTTTACTATACATATTAGGTATATATGTATTTTATACAATTTTTACATTAACTTTTTAATAATTATTAACGTCCATCGTCGTCATTCATTACGTTGAAGGTTCTTTATTTAACTAATTACAATTTTTACTCATTAGCATTATATTTATATGAAAAGCGCGACTTCATAAAAAGCTCACTATCTTATTATGTACTATAAAATTAATACTTTAGTTTTTAGTCCGTTTTCCATTAAAAACGGGCACTTACATATTTATAACTATTAACTATGCTAAATCTCAGCCAAGCCAAATTTCTAGAATCTCCGCGGACAACGGAGTTATAGATAACCAGGGAAGTGTCGAAATGTTTTTCGTATAAAATTTATATTATTTTGATTTTTTTCGAAATTTATGAAAAGATTCTAATAAAAATCAGTATGTGAGAAGATGGATGTATATAAAACGAAACCAAAAAAAAGGAAAGAAAGATTCATATTGTGTTGCAGGATTCGGACTGGGGGATGAAAATGGATAAAAATTGGTGAATGAGTAGACGTAGAGTAGATGTAGATTGAAAACAAGTTTAGAATGGATTGTGCCCAAGAATGCGAATGGGGAACTGAGAGTTGATTTCAATCATAATTGGTATCTGAATAGACAGCAGTTGTAGAAATAAAAAATAAAAATATTTTAAATTGAGCCGTCATGGTGTTGTGGTATTGCCATTATCCTGCGGCGTGTTCGGTCGTGGGTTCGATTCCCACCTCGGACTGGAATTTGTGTCAATTTTTCAATTTGTCTCACTTGAATTAAGTGTTTGTGTTTTTTTTTTTTTTTAAAACTGGCTTCATAAAATACTCTATATTTACATATATTCACGGTTTCATAAAATATTTTTTTTATTTGGTTACACATGATGTTTAATGACAGATCTTTTAAAAAAAATTTGTTTATGTGTTCCAAGAAAAAGAGTTGTGGTTTTGTTGCGGAATTTGAGAACAAAAAAAAAAAATTAAAATTTCAGGTTTAAAAATTAAGTAAAAGTATTGATTATTACATTTGTGCTATACTAAGAAAGTATTTTTATGATGATTTAATTAAATTTATATTGTTTAACTTTCATTACGATGATTTTGCTCTTTGATGAGACATATTTCATTTTATTCAAATTATTGTGAATTATTAATTAAACTGTGGAAATTAAACAAAACTATACTTACTTATTAAATTTTTACCTAAATTAAATTTGAAATCATCTTTTGTAATTCGCTTTCGAATTTTATATTTATTATGTATTTAGTTATTAAATAGAAAGTTATTAAATGAGTTATCTTCTCTCTTATGATTTTTGTTTCAATAATATTATACATTTTTCAATCCAAATTCTATCTATCATTAGTACATAATGAAGTAAAAGAAACCTAATTTAATGTACTTATGTAAGTTTACAATGTACAACAGAGTTTACAATTGTACCTATATACCATGTATATGTAACTCATAGGAACATAGATAGAGTATTTATTTATAAACATTTTCCAGAGTTAATCCAAAAATTTTCCCCAACTACGAATGAATTTGTATGTATGATGTATTTGAATTTCATATATTATTTGTTATATTCATGTGATGATTCAAATAGTGGGGTGTCAGCACGTCAAGCTGAGATAACGCCAATTGACTTAATGTCACAAAAATATACCATAAAAAGTCATTTAACGTTAGGACCATTTGTAAAAGGATGCATAAAGACAATTGATTTTATATCACATGTATTTTGAATTGGATTGAAGACGAATAAGACGTTTTGCTCATTAAAGTAATGAAAAAGGAAAAAAACTCTTAAGCATTGATACAAATCCTTTGATTTGGAATCGAAAAAATTAAATTTATTTCTCCAATTTAGGATTTCAATAGAGAATAAATATGCAGGTGTTTTTATACCATTTCGAATCAAAGATGCATTTAAACACTTTGTCTATAAAATGTACCAACTATTATGGATGTTCACGGGTTGCGATCCGATGTATGGAAGCCAAAGCTTTAGATATTGAAGTTACGGCTTTGTACACTTCTTTAAGAAGCTTAATAAAATTTAGAATAAAAGAGAAAAATGACCGCAGTTAAAAAAAAACAATTTTAATTACAAGACTTCAATCCGGCAACAAAAACAAGAACATAAAACCACTGAAAACATTTCTTTGATGCATTTTTTCTATAAAATTATAATAAGTGGACTCTTGGGATTTTTTTTTTTAAAAAAGAAAAGTAAATAATTTAAATAATAAATTATTTAATCAAAAGTTTTTTTATTTGCTTTGATAAACTATAGTCAAAAAACAAGTCATTAAAAATGTTGCAACTGAATAAATAAACTAAGTTAGTAATAAAAAATATTTTTTTCTTATTTTTATTAATATTATTAATTTTTTTTTGATAACATTTTTATTGCTGATATTAAATACATTGACTGCTTTCATTTTCTTAAAATAACCTATAAATTCTACATGGCATTGGGTTGAAAACGGATTTTAAGTATTGTAGGGATATTTAAGCGATATTCCGGCGAAAACATACCTTGTTTGCAGGACTATTGATAAAGTTTATACAAGACAGTCAATAAAGAATTTGTTGACGTTGGCTTTCGAAATCCTGGTGTTTACAAAGCAGTATGAATGAGACCGTTGGTCAAAGGAAGAAGTCGTGAAAGAAAAGAGAACGAATTTCTTAAATATGATGTGTTATTGAATATCCCCTCAAAAATAAAAAAAATTTAGCTAATTGATTTTTGTTCGAATTGGATTCAATGGCAGATTTTTCATTAGTTCTTTAATGCTTCAGATCTGATCGATGTTGGGCTTTTTCTAAAGTTCATCTAGAAATTTTTCTAGATACATTTACTTAGGCTATTTCCTTTATTTCCGGGACTAGTTCATCTAGAAGTTTTTCTAGATACATTTACTTAGGCTATTTCCTTTATTTCCGGATCTAGTTCGTTTTATTTAACGCTTGTCTCTTGCTGATACGGCAGAATGTTACCAACTTTGGTTTTGTTTTGTTATTTTCAAGATATCGCTTAAAATTATCCTATGTCCTACTCATCCGGCCCATTTTTCCTTAATATAGAATGATGGAAACCAATAGGCTATGTTTATTTAGTTGTGACAAACTTTATATTATTTAAAAACTCGAAACTAACTACAGTATCAAAGAGATCAAAAACATTAAATATTATTTATTTAAATAGAATTAACGAGGCAGAGCAGTGTAAATAAAAATATCAAAGAGATACAGAGTTGGTATTACCATAATACCTAATATTTTCTAGTATTGGTACATTAAATAATTATATGCACTATTGTAATATTTCGCAAAAAAAAAATACTTGGTATAATTTTAATTTTCTAAATTGTTACTGACCCTAAATAATTTTTATGTTTTTCTTTTGTATTGGTAAAACATACCTATATATTTTTTTTATAACAACGATGCTTAAGTTCATCATCAGGTTCTTTAATATGCCACCAATGATGAGGTTTTTTTTTTTTTTTACAAATTCATTTGATTTGAAGGCAAATAAGCTAGTACTGATATTATATATTTAAAAGTTCATAAAAATGAATTCATAAAAAATAATCTATTTTCTTTATTCTTTTTGTATCTTATTTTTTTTTTCCATGACTTAGTTTTACAACATATTGATATTTCAATAGACTCTTGGATGATTCGATAACAAACTACTTTTACTATTATATATATATACCTACTTATAAAGAATAAAAAAAAAGAAAAAAACATAAATTTTTTAAAAGATTAGGTTGACATTTTATTTTAATTATGAAGAGATTTAATATAGTCGGTTTGCTTCTTTATTAGAGTGGGTCTATGTATAATGTATTTATAATTTATTTTTATTTATTTCTAAAAATAAATTTTCGTTTACTCCGCAATACAAACGAATATACGTGTAAAATATTGAATTATTTAATTTATTTATTTAGTTATATTATTGCCGTAAAAACCATTAGAAGATTTAGTAAAGCTGTTTATAATAATCTTATTTTTATATATCTAATCGACATCTAAACTTAATATTTTATATACTGTAACCTCAAAATCTCATTCTTTTGTCGAGGTGAAAGTGAATGATATTGCGCATATTTTGGCATTCTAATAAATAAAATTAACTAAGAGGTTCATTAGTTATAAATAAGCGTTTTAGTGGGGGACGGACTGATTTACGGATGAACATTTATTGAAAACGTACAGTCCTATTTAATTTTTGATGAAAACGGGTTAAAAATTATAAAGGATACGATTGGTTGTACCTTTAAAATCCTTAAACACAAAATCTTTATATACAAAAACTTTAAGGAAAAATAAATCTTTAAGGACAATTAATTATTCTGTACTGAAATTTATAATCAAAAAGTTCGCGTCGAATTATCGCGAATATTTTTTTTTTCAATTTTAAATCTTTCGAAAAGTAATGATTTTCGTACTTCAATATTATGCGTTTAAAAATTTTGAAAATAAAGATTTTGATAATTACAACGATTTTGTGATTAAATAAGGCTTAAAAAAAGTAAGGATTTTGTACCTAAAAATTTTGATAATAAAGATATTGTCATACAAATGTGCACCAAACTCAAGGCTCTGAATTTTTTCTTGTGTTAGAATCGATTTACCTATTCAATTGCATTATCCGTAAAAAAGTTCGAAATATTTAAATACTATTTCTTTCTCCAATATACGATATAATATAATATGGACCTTTTTTTTTGAATTGAACTATAAAATTACAACACATCCTAAAATAAAAATTGAGGGTACATAGTAATAATAATAAAAACTTCATTTGGAAGATCTGAATCAGCATCAAATTTAATTAACTATAGTTTTATAATTTTTTTTTATTTGTTAAAAATTTTCAAGTTATTATTCTTCTTTTCTTCTGCATATTGAAAAATTAATTAATATGATTAATTTTTTTGAAAAGCCACATATACCTATTTTTATGTTGTAGGGAGTTCAATCCCAGTTTTGTTTTTTGTAATTCCGCAGTCAAGGGATTAGTAACAAAAGTTAGGAAGAAATAACTTTGGATGCTTCGAAATGTTTTAGGCAACACCACAAATGATAGTTTTATTTAATTTTTTTTTTCATTTATTGGCTGTCATTAAATTTTATTATATGTATTATAAATTACTGAATTTAACTTATTTTTAAATGTTTTAAGCGTTTTTTTAATTTTTTTTTTATTAAACTTGAAAATATATTTCTGTTTTTTTTTTAAACAAAAAACTCGAAATCTCGGTATTAAAAATTGTATCCGCAATGTTAAACACCCTAGTTTTATATTGATAATTGATTGAAACGGAAGGTTTCAAAGAATTTTATGTTAATTTTTTTTTAAAAATAGTTGCTTTAGCTGCCTAATTTAAAACGAAATTAAATAAATGAATATTTGCTTTGTCTCATATAAAATAATTGGAGAAAGTTTCAAAATGAGAAAAAAAAAACAAATCTTGAATTTTATGATAGATTTTATGAGTTTTTAGCAAAACTAATTCATGTAATATTATATTGATATGAATATAGTTGTTATTATATCATTTTAACTCAATTAAAATTTGTCTAAATAAATATTTCAAGAACTTTAATTGAAAAAAAAAAATAAATATGATATGATAGAAAGGAATAAAATATAGAAAGAATTAAAAACGCGGGTGGTTAACGTCTAATTACTTTTCCTCCCCGATTTCTACGCAATATCTAGAGTCCCGAGTTCTAGAATCAGTTTATCATATCACTGTAGACTCCCCAAAGCCATCTATTCACATCTTTTTGAATTTATGTATATCACAGAAACTAAATGAAATACTGTTTCCAGCACTGTTAAAACCAAGGATACTGAACTAAATTTCCTCATAATTTAGAAAATGAATTATGTTTTATTTTACTCACAAATTTTATTATTTAGTCATCAAAATACAAGGAGTGATACCTTTTATACTTAAAAAAGTATGAAGTATAATTAAATAATAGAGTGTTAGTTAAAAAGAAATAATTAACAGTATATTTAAAGTTGCAAAAATCGTACTTTAAGATTCCTTAGGAGGATCGAGAACAATGAAGATAACAGAGCATTTCCATTTCCAAATGCGCGAAATGACTCCAAAGCTCGTGAAACTAGCTAATGTCCAAAAATTAAAATTGTATCTTGTTTTTAGATTTTCTTTTAATAGCTACATGATGCATAATATAAATAATGTTCATTTTATATAATTATATTTCATTCCAATCTTTATTAGAAAAAATTTCAATTTCATTCATATTTTTTTTCAAACAAATTGAATAGTTCTTTTTTATGGTTAACTTTTTCAATTAAATTATTTTTTTTTTTCAAAGAATTGCATACATTTTTCATTTTTCAATGAAAAAGGAATTTAAGATAGAAAGACGCACAAAAAAAAGTAATTTAAATTAAGAAAGGTAAGCTAGATGCCTACATTGTAACAAGATGCAGTTTGATTTTAGAGTTTCATTCAATTAGTTATGAAGCGAAATTTTGTTGAATAAGTTTTATATGGTTAAAGTATCCAAAGTTCTAAAGAATAAAGAATAATTCAAATCTTTGCACCACAACTTTGTATGTTATTTGAATTTAATTTTTTATAAAATTATACATATATTATAATTTACTTTGAGTAAGCTTCATTTCAAGAGCTTTACCAATTGTGTCAGATAAAGTCAAATATAATTAATAGTTCTGTAAGAATATATAAGATAGACGTCTATTATAAATGTAGTTAAAATTTTTTATTATTTCTTTTTAAATTAATTTTTTTATTCTCATTTTATTTATTTTTCATTTTACAGAGTGGATGGTTACCATCCTATAAGTATAAAAATCTTTCTGATGCCTTATATCTTCTGGTGAGTTTTCTATTAACTTTTTCCATATATGTATACCTAACTTTTTTTTTTTTTTTTTAAATAATAAAATCTTATTTATAATGTAATTTATAATCTAAGTATAAAAGCAAAATAATGTTCTATATAAAAAAAAGAATTATTTATTTTATTTATAATTCTTACAATATTTTTAGAATTTCAACTTTTTGATGACAAAATGCGTACATATACATAACTTACGATAGCAAAATTATAATAAATTATGTAGATTTAAATGTAAAAAAAAAAAAAAAAATATGAAGCTCTTTGAAAACATTATATTTATATAATCAATGATGTTTTTATTTGCAAGCAAGACTGATTACTGGAATTTTCTACAAACAAAATTTTACACACAAAAAATTTACAAAATTACTTCCTAATATCTCCAAAAAAGTAACAAAAATTGTTTTTTTACCTCGTTTTCATTAAGTGCAAGTCACTTTCTTGTCTGTTTGTCTGTCCAGGAAATTTTTCAATCAAATTATAGACCATTTTCCGACAAGCTACAGCTCTGAAACTTTAAATATAGCTCTGAACTCGATGACAATGCAATATTCTACAACTTTAATCATGATGTGAAAAGTTTCTTGTCTGCCCGAAAAATTTTGCAATCAAATTTTTACAATCAAAAGTTTGCTCCATTTCATTTAAATTTAGTACATTAAAAGAGGACATAATTAAACACACAAAATTCGTAAGAAAAATTTTGTTGACCTCCTACCGAGCGCCCTCCTCAAGGAGATCACTTCAAAAGTTCGTCCGATTTCATTCAAATTTGACACATAAAAAGAGGACATGATTTAATACACAAATTTCGTATCTAAAAATTTATAGGCCTCCTACCCAGCGACCGCTCCTGGGAGAGGACTTCAAAAGTTCGTCCGATTCAATTTAAATTTGGTACATAAAAGAGGAACAAAAAATAAATCAGTCAGAGTCCGTAGCTAAGCACGGGTTGACTGTTAGTTGACTTAAAAAAGAAAATAAATACTAAATAAAAAAGTTTTAAAAACCACGTTTTTTAATTCACTAAAAGGAAAAAAAAATAAAATTTATTCTCCGGCTCATTCAGAGGATTGTGGACACACACATACTTGAAACTGATTACAACCGTCTCTCTATAACTAGAAACGTGGGGCGCAGTTTTACAACACATTTATAGTATTACCTCAAAAATGTGCCCCACGTTTCTAGACTATTGTAATCAGTTTCAAGTATGTGTGTCCACAATCCTCTGAATGAGCCGGAGAAAAAATTTTATTTTCTTCTTTTTAGTCAATTAAAAAACGTGGCTTTCAAAACTTTTTTATTTAGTATTTTTTTTAAGGTGTAGAGGTATTGTAAATATATAGCACAGTTACCCCATATTTTATACATCAACCAAAAAATTACTATGTCTGCTGTGTATATTACTCCTTTGAAAGGATAAATCGTAAAAGAAAACATTGTTTTTTCAAATTCCTGTATTTTTTTTCCAAAATTAATTTTTAGCTAATGACATAGAATTAAATTTTTCCGCATTTATAAAAACATTTTGTACAAAGTTTTGTAATATAGTAAAAATTTGATAAAAGTAGTGTATAGAAATATACTATTTACACATAAAAATGCAGAAATAAAAAAAAAATTAGTTTTGCTAATCATAACTCAATTCTTATAGATTTTGTTTGACAGTCATATTAACGATTCAATGAACCAAAATCTTATGTCTGTGACTTAAACTTATTATAGAGCTTTATGCAAAAAAAACTTAAGTTCTTGGTGTCCTTGGTATATTGCCATTTTGGTATAATTGGTATATTTTAAACTTTGGACGTTTTCAATGAGGTTTTTGATCAATTTTAAATCTACAATTGAATAGTAATTTTTTTACGATTTAAGTAGAAAGTAAAAAATTATAAGTTTAAAAATTTTGAAATTTTGAAAGCCGTGATAAAAGACCATGTTAATAAATTTTAATAAAACATTATATCATTGAAACCATTTACTAATTAGCCAATACAAATATGTAGTATATATTTATACTTTTGAAATTAACTCTATTGTCTTTTAAAAACAAATATATGAAAACAATACCAGTATTAAATTAATTAAAATTAAAATTTTTTTATTTACAAATTTATCCTTTTCGTTTAATACTAATTTATTAAATTAATTATATGATTTTTGTTTGAAAGTACAATATTCTCGTTTAATTCAATTGTTTTTTTCGAAGAACCACCTGTGCTTATAAAAAATCAAATTATTTTGTTCAAGCTTTTCACGGATTCAATTACAAATTTTTCTTATTCAAAGAGGGCCTTTGTGCTTTGTTTATCTTTAATAAAAAAAAAAAAAAACTTCCTTTATAAGTTAAATATTGAGAAAAAAAATAGTTTTGAAAAGTACACTTTTTTTTTTTTGCAACTTTTTTAGTCTTTAGCTTTTGAACTTTCAAATATTATATTTTTGACACTTCCCCTCATCGTAACGAGATAAAATTTTCAAAGTGTAAAAATTATCTTCATTCAATTGGTATTATAGTAAGTTTCACCAATTTAATTAAGAATTTTGAAAAAATCGATGACAAAATTAAACTTGTCTTTAAATGTGAAAAATATTAATTAAAAAATATTTGAAACATAGTTAATTGAAACATAGCGATTACTATTTATTTATATTTTTTTTGAATAAGATATCAATTTTATAGAGAACTATCTTTGACCTGATATAAATTCGTAGAGTATAGTATGTATAGTATATATTTAATTTTTGAAAATAATGGATTATGATGTTACAGTTCACAAGCATTTTAGATAACACTACAATTTTAGCTGAATTTTGGTTGAGAATTTTTTTTCTGCATATACTGATTTTTGATAAAACTATCTGTATTTGACCAATTTTTGTACTTCGTTTTGAGAAGAGAATGTGTTATTGATTTCAGCTATTTAGTTTTTACTAATCCGATTTAAAACTTTTTAAGATTCCGACTATTGTATTCATAATTTCATATCGTAATCTAGATTGGAAAATTCAGAAACTTTCTCGATGATCTTAACTTTATATATTTGAATGCATTATTTTCAATTAGATATTTAATTTTTTTATGAAGATAAAATATCTGTGTATAGGAATATTGAGTGTAATTGATTCGTATATTTATCCACTTTCTTTCAATTTGAAATAAAATTCAATTATAAAATTCTTTTAAACATAAATTATACATTAATTATTTTATTAAAATACAGATTTATTTAATTATAATCGTAAAATGATTGAATCGTATGATTAATTATATAAAATGAATTTATCCATTAATTATACACTTTTCCCATTTCTTTTTTTTTTTGTGAAGAACTCAAGAACTCAGGAATAATTAAGGATTTTAATTCAACATTTTATTTGAGTTTTTATTGTTTGTGTCATATGTGAATTTTTAATTTTTTTTTTTTAAATTGTACATTAAAAAACAAAAAAAAAAACAGACGTTCTTAGTATAAAAATATCATAAATTTTTTTTTCGCAGTGCTGGGATGAATGTGCAAAACCTCCACCTCCAAAACTAAACAAAACTATACGTGAAACATGGTCACTAAGAACGGTAGCAATGTTACAACAAGATTCGTTAGTGTTAGTTGATGTTTCTTGGTCGCCATTGAACACACCAAATCAATGTTTAGTTACGTGGGAAGTTGCCGGTGGTGGACTAATGGGAAACTTGTTGACAGAAACATCAAATGTGCAATTATCTCTATGGCCAGATACTAAATACCGTGTACAAGTTACTTGTAAACATAAGGTTTGTAATTTTCTCATGTTTTAAGAAATTATTTAGAAAGACTGAATGTTAAATGGATTGATATTAGTGTCATTAAAGACTTAAAAACACTAGTTTCTGTGCGAAATATTTGTGTAGGTATACCTCAACCTAAGTGTTGAAAACTTTTTAGGAATGAATTTTAATAGAAGTTTCTATTAATTTTTCGGAAAAAATAAATAAAAATTCCAAATATCTTGAATGCAATATCAAATTCAATTAAAAATTGTTTTTTTTTGGATTTAAAATTCTTAAAGGTTCGTATAAGTAAAGAATGTGTGCATTTAGATAAATATTATAATTGTAACACAAAAAAAAAAAAAATTTAATAATATCTTTTTCCAGTTAACGGGCTCAATGAGTCGATCATTACCTTTGAACATAGACACTTCCGAAGCAATAACAACTCATGTACCACCAACATTAGTGAAAACAGGAGTATTATCTACTGTGCAGCATCACCAAATTGAAACATCTTCGTCACCCACGACGCAAGTAGTTTCTCCAGTTGATGACGATCAATCGAGTGAAACAATTAATCAGCATACAAATTTCATATTTAATTGGCATCAAAGCAACAATCGTGATGATTTACAATTAAATGATGTCGAAAAAATTAAACAAAAAGATTTAAATTTACTTACCATAGCTACATTATCAGATATGCAGAGACCTTTAATATTTGGCGCAATCGCTGGTACATTGTTACTAGGAATAGTTTTAAGCTTATATGTATGCATTGTACGTAGTCAAGGTGTTCCTAGCGATAAATCTGCACTAATTGATGACGATGGTTGCAGCAGTAGCGTTGAAAGTTCTACCGCTTGCGATGCTACAAATTATTTTGGCGGAGGTCCTTACATGACAGATTCAACTTATTGTCCACGATCTTTAGCTGTATAAAAATATTTTTTTTTTTTTTTTAATTAATATGAGTGTTTTCATTTTCTGATGTGCTTCTCTGTGTGTGTATGTGAATGAAACAAAAACTGTGTGAGAATAAAATTATCCAACTTGTAAATTTAACTTAAGAAAAGTCGTAAGTAAACCACAAATATCTTTAAAAAGAAATTTAGCATTTAATAAATAAGATTTTTTTATAAGTATGTTTTTTGCTTCCTTGTAATGCTATATCAAAAAAAAAAAAAATTAGAAAAGAATGAAAGTGAATTAAAATAGTAATAATTAGTATAATAATTTTTTATTTTCAGCTTACAAAAAGATTTTTATATTTTTAAATAAAAATATCTTTTTATATGTATCTATTGAGGGTTTATGTGTCATGATATTCTTTGTGAAGTTAAGTTTTTGTCATTTGCTATAAATTTTATACTAAATACCTACTACTGATTTTTCGATTGGCTGAAAACTTAGTTTAATCTTTTTTTGTTTTTAACTACACAAACTTCAAATAAGTCCATTCTAAACTTATGGTTTGAACATTATTAATTTATTGAAACTTTCAATTATTTGTACATAATAAATATCATGTAGTTATTTCTGTAAAAACTTAACTTCACTTTACTCACATGATAACATATGCAATTTTTTTTTTTCTATATAATAAAATTGTACATAATATACATTTTAAAAAAAATATTTGATTCTAAAAGTCTTAAAAATTAAAAAAAATAATAATAAAAATAATAATAATAATAATAATAATAAAAAAATTAAATTATTCATAATAAATCATTAGAAGTCGAATTAAAATAATTTATACAATTAAGAAATATTTTGTACAGTGTAGGATATAATATAAAAATAATATAATAAACTTTAGAGAAAATCAAAAACTGAAGATAAAATAATAATTTCTTATTATTATTCGCTTTATAAATTAATTTTTTTTTTTTTTATTTTTTTTTTTGTAGTTAGAAATGCTTGATTTGTTTTCATGCTTTTAAAAAATAATTTATTTTTCTAACATAAACACAAAAAAAAAAAACATAAACACAAAACTACTTGAATTCGATTTTTTTTTTTGAATCTTTTTTTTTTTTAAATACATATGTATGTAATATGTACCAACAGCAACATAAATATAAAGCGGTGAAGAAAAAAAAACAAAACATTCTAAGCATCTCGTAGGTATAAAAATGATAAAAAATAAGTCAAGCTATGTACTTTATATAAAAATTGCTACAGAAAATTTGGAAATTAATTTCAAAAACAGCATTAAAATTTAAAAATATATAATGCATTTTAATCATTAAATTTGAATTAAATTGAATAAAAATTTGCAAAAACCGAGCAAATACAAAATGTAATTTTTTTTTTCTTATGGAAGTAGAGTTTTTTTTTTTTTACTAGTGAATTGATAATTAAATCGATCAAACTCAATCTGGTAATAGAAATAATTATAGTTATATATGAAAAAAAAAAATAAATGCATTTTTATAAGTTTCCGAATTGAGTTTGTTCGATTTATGTAAATTTTTTGTTTCTATTCAATTCAGTTTTTTTTTTTTTTTTCATAAAAATTAATATTAATGATTTAATAAATTATTTTCAAATATATATAAATTTTTTTTTTTATCCCTTTTTTTTTTACAAATCAATCTTTAATTTTTCTATAGATATTTTCAAATACTCATTTGTTAACGTTTTTATTCTACGAGATTTTTTTTTTTGTTTTTTTTTTTTTGTTTTTTCTTCACTACACGACTTGAATTTATTTATGTCGGTGTTGTATTTATGAACATATTTTATTATTAATAAAAAACGCAGTTGAGATAACCATAAACAAAATATATTCAAAAGAAAAAAAAAAAAATAATCAAAAAACATTTTAATTGAAAATAAAAATCAAAATAATAGCTATATATACATAAAATAAAATTAAAAAATTTAACAAAAATAAATGAGAAAAAAAAAAAAACAAAAATTTATTAAAATATTAAATTTTCTAAAATACATTATTATTATTATAGCAGTATAAATAAAAATTACGTTATACGTTAATGACTTAATATATGAACATTAAAAAACATAAATAATGAGAAGAGAAGAAAATTAACATGAACGCAACAAAAACAAAAACATAAAAATGCATAACAAGATAAAAAAAAAATAAAATTCCTATTAAAACTGTTTTCTTTTTTCTTTTTTTTTTTACAAAAATATGGTTCAAAGTTTCCTCAAGCAATAGAAATTATAAAAAAAAATACTAAAAAATAATAATAATTTACCGAAACTACAATAAACAATTCCTAGCAATAGAATAAAATAATATTACAAATTATGTAAAACCTAAAAATCAAAGAAGAAGAAGAAGAAGAACATAAAACACACACACTTTCATTATATAAAAAAACGTAATCGAAGAAAATTTAAGCTGAATAAAAATAAAAAAAAAAATAATAATTTTTAGATAATAATTACATACATTTTCTTTGTAGGGTGCAAAAAAAAAAAAAAAAAAAATTGGGGTTTTTTCTTTTATATAACATTAGGGATTAATCTTTACTATATCTCTGTCAGCTATACTGCAGAACATAAAATAAACAGTAAATTTAATCACGATTTTTTATCTCGAAAAACTTTTTCACCTTTTCATTATATTTTAATTAATAAAAGAATAGTATACAAATATATTTATTATGTGTATAATAAAAACAAATTTTTTGACATTAATGTTCAAAAATCCATGTAAAAAAAAAATTACCATGTACGTTAAAATAAAATAATTAAAGTACATACTGTATAAAAGTTTTTTTTTTTTTTTTAAGTATATATATTCGGAACATAAAGGAATTAAAAAAGGATAAAGAAAAAATTAAATGAAAATTATTTTTTTTTTAATCATTTCGAATATATATTTAAATGGAAAAAGGCTGCTTAATGTTTATATATACGTTTCTCAAATATGTATTTTTATATGTATCTATGTACAATGAAAACATATAAAAATAAATATTCCTTACTCTCGATATATTATGGAAATTTCCGTACTTCAATTTTAAATTTACAAATAATATCAAAATATATTTTGCACCCTAAATTTTGAATCAAAAAAAAAAAACAAAAAAACAAAATAATAATAATGAATTAAAGATGCAATAAATCAAAATAAATTAAAATTTTATTACTCATCATTTATAAAAATTATTATTAAAATATATATTTATGTACAATCTATATATTACAGTAATTTTCTTGAAAAAAAAAAAAAAATAAATTTATTAAGCAATTTTTTTTTTTTTTGTTTTTTTTTGTAACTAGTCCACAAAATAGTTATTAAGAATTTTTTTCAAACTTTCCCTTAACAAAAAAGAAAAAAAAACAAAAAAAAAAAAAAACCATAAAAATTTTAATAAAATAATAATACTAAAACAATATTCAAAAATATGCATTTTTTAAAATCTCCATAAAAAACAATTTTTTTGAGTTAAAATTTTTTTAATCTAATTTTTTTTATATGATAAATTTCCAAAAAAAAAAAAATATGCTTTAAAAATTTACGCCAATTTTTTTTTTTTTTTTTAATTTTTTTATTTTATTTTATATTTTGTTATTGTAAAAATTCAAAAAAAAATTAAAAAAAAAATAAATATTTTTTTTTTTTACACAAAAAAAATTAATAAAAAAAAAAATGAGCACGAAAATATTCCTCATGATTCAAATCTAAATTAAAAAAAAAAAAAAAAAAAATTTTAAATAAAACAGCGAGCTGCTCTTTAAAATAAATGAGTTTTCTAAATTTTTTGCGAAAATAAATTGCAGGTTTTTCTCGACTTACGATCGAGATCTAGACACAGGTACCAACAGAAAATAATAAAAATAATTAATTTGTTAAATCAATTCGAATGATCGTAAATCGAATGGTCGTTAGTCGAATAATACCTGTATTATAAACTACATAATTGTTTAATTAAAATTTGCAATAAATTAAGTACATCACAAGTACTCAAAAATTTGTGCCAAATTGATAGTACATTACCTAATGTCAAATACGATTTGTGATGGATTTTTCTAAATTTTTTGAGGACGACTGATAGTGTTAAAAAAGTATTCAATATTGCATCATTACATCATTACATATTTCTGTTTCATGGGCGATATGTAGTTTTTTAACAAAAAACAAATGTAATTTTTGCATAAAAATTTATTAAAATTTGAAATCATTTATTTTAGATATGGCTAAAAGTTATGCGGTATTTACTTTTTTGGACTAATAAAAATTAAAAATTTTAACATTTTGGATTGTAAAAATTTTTTTAAGTAAACAAAATAACAAAATTTAATATAAAAATTAACAATTGTATTGTTTTTTATAAAAAAAAAAAAAAAAAAAAATTGTTAGAAAAACTATTTGATAAATAAATGAACTAAAAATAAAATAATTAAAATATTAGAATGTGCAAAATTAAAAACCAAAATTTTTTTTTTTGGTGATAAATTTAGAATAATTATTCGAAATTTTTAATTAGTTTCGGGTCGTAACTGAAAGATTGCTTTTTTTTTATTAAATTTTATTTCTATTTTTCAATTTATATGACAAAACACAAGTTAAACCTTATATCGTATCGCCTGACAAAAAGTGGAAAATCACGACAGTTCGTGAGATGAGCGACGATATGTGTCATTCGAAAATTTCAAACTATGACAAATTCTTAACTAAATATTTAGTTGGAATAAAATTATTCAAAAACTCGCAGCAGAAAATCAGATATTTGTTTTTTGTTATTTTTTTTCTTTTTCATTTCACGATTATTAAGGTTCACTCAAAGCATATAATTTAAAGTTAAATTGATATATCATTTTAAAACGCATTTAAACTAATTTTTCAATCAGCACGATTTTAATTTCAATAAATTAAGATTCTGACAGTAATTGCCAAATTGTTTTCTTGTATGTATTTCATATAATTATGTAAAAATTTTTGTGTTCATTCTTTTTGGATTATTTAATGCAACTTTTTTTTCTTTTTTATTTTAAGTTTTTATTTAATTTTTTTTTTTCATATTAATTCTGATAATTTATATTTATAATTTTTTTAAGCGAAGAATTCGAAAAAGACTTAAAATAATTTTATCAAGAAACAACAGCCCTTTTTTATTTTATTTTAGAACTGATTATGTTATGTATGACATTATTAATTTATAAAAAAAAAAAAATTACATATTATTATAATTTCAAAAATTATTTATAAAAAAAAAAAACTTATTGTATATGTTATTAGTTGTAATTATAATAATATTAAGTATTTAAAATGTAATAAAAATAATAAAAATACTGTGAGAGGTTTTATGTAAAAAGTAAAATAAAATTAAACTAAATTGAAATAATAATGTGGAATAAAATTTAAAATTAATAACAAATAAATTCTTTTTATTTTTAATTTAAAATAGTTCGAGGGTTTTTGCAAATATTTATTGTATCTACAATTCTACATGTTCAAAAACCAACACTTGATAATTTTAAATCAAATTAATATGAAGTTAGATGCCCTTTGATATGTGTGCAACATAGTTTAACAAAGTATGGTACCAAAATAGAATTTTTATAAAAAAAATCTAAATTTTTGCGATAATACTTAATACGTTAATATGAATCTTCAATTGTAATTAAATAAAATTTACTCAATTACGCACGCATAGTTAACATGCATTTAATAAAAATTTCATATTTTTTACGCATGAAAGAAACTAAATTGAAATATGTATATCGAAAAAGATAAGAATAAGAAACAAGTACTTGAAACAAGTATTTGTAGTTGTAAAATTTGATTCGACCCATCATTAATTCGAATAATTTGGAGTTGAATTTTTTATATTTTTTCTTTATTATTTGTCTTTCTTTATTGGTGGTGGGTAACTACTGTATGACTGTATGAGTATGACTGTATGACTGGATGCAGAGTACCATTTGGTGCAATTTAGATGTAGTTTTTTAAAACATATTTAAACCATACATTATTTAAAATTGCTACAATCTTCACATTAACTCTAACAAGAAAATTATGAAAACTTGAAGTATAGAAAATTATGAAAACTTAAAGATTGGGTTGAAAAACGATTTCAAGTAAAACAAAATATTTACTATATTCGATATATTATATGATATGTATTAAAAATGGGGTTTAGGAAAAGCTAGTATAAATTAAGGAAAACACCATCATCACGATTATAATTTATATTTTGAAAATTATATTTTTAAACATTTATGATTATCAAAAAAAAGAAAATAAAAAAAGAAAATTTTATTATTGACGTCAATCGTAGTAGTATCCCTGCGAAACGAACGCTACGGCTGTGTTAACCTAGTGCTGGTGATTCTTCTATTAAACATTTTCAGCTATAATCGCAAAATAATAACAAATTCTGGTTAATTTTAATAAGTGAAGCCTTGCCGTTGTGGCAGTTATTGCTGAGCCTTAAAATTAAGCTCTCTCTGCTTTCGGTTGTTACACAACGATAAAGTCATTTACCTAGTTGAAAAATTTAATTCAAAAAATGTAATAAATAAAACTTAAAAACACAATATCTCAGGATTTGGAATCCAAACCCTGACCCGCTCCCGTTCAGAGTTTTTCTTAAATTAGGTGAACCCGAAAAAAATTAAGTGTGAACTCATAAACGCCACAGTTGTTCAAGACACAAAATGAACTGAAGAGCTCCTGAATCCTGATAAATGAGCCGCTATTTATAGAAAAAAAAATAGAGAAAAAATTGAAGTGTGAACTCAATTTTTTCTCTATTTTTATTTATTTTTTTTATAAATACCAGCTCATTTATCAGGAGTTCTTCAGTTCATTTTGAGTCTTGAACGGTTAAGGACGAACTGGAAACTTATTATTGTTACATAAAAAAAAAAAATTTTCACAAAATTTGCGACCATCACCGTTCAAGGCACAAAATGAACTGAAGAGCTCCTGATAAATGAGCCGCCTTTTATAGTAAAAAAAAAAATAGTAAAATTGGTGCGAAGAGCAGACTCTTATTCTTCCGAGATGTGTACGTATCTTTTTAGTTTTTCCGATTAAAGTTTTTTTACAAATTATTTGAATTCAAATATTTCCATATTTCCAAATATAAACGAAGAATGTGAGAAATTTTTTATTTATAAGATATGCCAGTTACTACTACTCCAGAACGCAGAGATACGCCATATTAGACTTCTAGAATTAAAAAAAAAAATACTCAGTAATACTATATTATAGTTTGATATAGTAGATAATATCTCAACTGATTTCTGAGTTAGTCTCATTTTATTTTGTTTGACGATTTTGTTTCATAATTCAAAATTTGTATTCCACAATTTTTTTTTTTTTTAATTTAAATTATGACTGGAAACCGTATTAAACCAAAGGGTTTATATCTGAAAAAAAAATAGAGATTACTATAGCCATATACCGTATCATATGATTTTTTTTTTTTTTTTAATTATTTTTGGTTTCTTCGGTGGTAATGCAATTGTTTTTGTTTTTTATATAATATTAATATCTTCATGGCAAGATTTAATATTTTTTATTTTTTTCACATTTTGGTTTGTAAAATTAATTTTTTTTTTTCTTTGTTCAGTTTCATTCAATTAGATTTTAAATTTTTATTGTATTTCTTTAAATTGAATAGCTTAAAGATGTTTTGGGATATCCATTTTCCTTGGTCTCATCTTAATTTCTTTTTTTGTATTTTTTTTTTCTTTTTTTTTACTGATATTATAAGACATGTTGACATCGTTGACAGCCTTTTGAAAATCCCTTCTTTGTATTTACTTTACGGAGTATAGAATTATCTTGAAAAAATAAGGAAAAAAAAATTAAACTTTAAAAGACCGCAATGAAAAAAAGTTGGAGTCGTTTTCGAAAAAAAAAAAAAAGAAACTGAAATCTGACGGCGGTAAAGCAGTAATCACAAGATTTTTTTGTACATAAGATTTATTTTTTCATAATATTGCTTATATAGGAATTAAACTCAAAATAATATTTATATGGTAGAAGAAAAAAGTATACACTGCGTAAACTGTAACAATATTATAGGATGGCCAGATGAGTCCGTATATTTTAATTTCGAAAAAAAAATGTATTTTCAACATCACAATCACAAACACTTATATATATATAAAACATGTATGTGCATTTTGATGTTCGTAAAACTTAGCCGAGACGGGACACAAGTGTAGGACTGTCTTTGTAACTTAGGCCTGTAAGCCTCTTGTACTAAAACTATGTAGCGGGAATATGTTTTAGATAATCCGATTCCCTTGGTTTTTTTTTCAAGCACTTTGCTTGACTTTTCTTTAAAAGTACTCTAGTTCGGTCTGAAAGTTATTATCGTTTTCTTTTCAGTGAGGATTCTTTGGTGTACATTTTAGAGTTAATAAAGACCCATAACACTACTTTTTCTTTCAACAAGTACTGACGAGAACAAAACACATCCAGATTTTCTTTTTTGAAAAAAAATTAAATTAAATGTAATTACGTTTATAATAATTATTTGTTTATTTCTCTCTCTGTGGTAAACTAAAAAAAAATGATATGTTAATTTTAATTAGCATTAACAGATACTTATGTATAAACAATTTTAAATAATAAACAAAATTTATTTTAATTCTACAATATTCTATACTATAAATTGAATAATATTATAAAATAATAAAATTGTTTAGAATATGATATGAAACATTTGTGGTTTTCTTTTCTTTTTTTGGATTTTGCTTACAATAAAACAAAATCATTTGTATACTGGGGAACGTCGAAAAAATTCAAAATGCGTACTTAAAACTTAATTAATTCGGATGGAAAGAATTTTCTGTCACTTTATAATGGTGAGTTTAGATGTTGATTAATAATGCCCAACCGTGGCCAACATCCATCACAATTTGTTTGTTGTTTCGTATCCTTATATTTATATATATCTTTAATTGTTTTTTTGAGGATGAGGATAAAAATAAAACGAATTGTATATCTTTTTTTAATCTACTGCCAATATATTTCGTTTCTTGTTTTGAAACTTCTTCAGGGCTTGATTATCTTAAGATAGTTCATTTTAAATTTTTAGACGAACTATCTTAAGATAATCAAGCCCTGAAGAAGTTTCAAAACAAGAAACGAAACATATTGGCAGTAGATTAAAAAAAGATAAACAATTCGTTTCATTTTTATCCTCATCCTCAAAAAAACAATTAAAAATCCATCACAATTTGGGATGAGTTGAAGAAGGTCTCTAAATTTTTTAATTCTTAATTTTCTTCAATCTCCTTATCTCTTCGAAGAGTATGCTAGGGGTAATTCAAGTGAATTCTACTTAGCTTTCCTTATGGTACTTAATAATTAATAAACGGGGATATTAGAAGCTACCAAGCCCCACCTTTCTAATGCGATTGTGCTCAAGGAAGCCGCACTAAATCGTGTCTAAAAAAAATTATTACCTGATTAAATGAAAAAAAAAAAAACTTATGAACTCGGAGATCTAATTAAATTATTATTTAATTATTATTAAGTCTTAATCAAAGTTTCGTGAATACGTATATAATATTAGTCCTTATTTAGCTTTAGTTTTCAAAAACTCAGTTTCATTAGCGATTTATTATTTTAATAATTATTATTAAATTTTATATATTTTTAAAAACCAATTCAAGACCAATTTTATTTTTATTTAAATATTTTTATTTTTTAATTTTATTGCTATCATAAAAATTGATTTTGCAAAGAAAACAATTTAAATGACATTAATAAAGTTGAATTAAAGAGAATAAAAAAAAATGTTAACGAAATTTATTAAACCATATTTTTTTTGTAGCCTACACAAATTTTATTAATTTATTATAAAGGTATGCAAGTAAGAGTTTGTTGATGAATTATAATTGCTGTATATTCGAAGACTTTTAATTTCATATTCTGAACTGATAAGTTAATAAAAAAAAGTCAACAATTAATTGAATTACTAAACAAATTATATGAAAAGAAGTGTTTAAAGGTTGTATACAGTGAAAATACCCTAATTACTTCGAATATCAAAAAATTTAGTCCAAAAAATATTCAAAACACCTTGATCTTGCAAGTTCCAAACTGAAATAGTTTTTTAATGTAATGAAATAATATTATAATAAAATTAATGTAGGTATATATATAATCCAGTGGACATGGATTACCACCTTTAAATTACTAGCTATAGGAAATAAACAAATGAATAAAAAATAATAAGCAATTAGAGATTATGATTCAAAAATTTTCATAGATGGAAAAAGGACTGTATATGTTAGCAACAAAATTATATATAAAAATATAAATCTCGGATTCACGAATTCACGAATTATACTTATAATAAATAAAAAATACATAAGATTAATCATCATTAAAAATTGATAGATTAACAATTTTCCATAAAGATGTTTTTGTCAGTCTGGTGTACATAAACCAAAAAATTAAAAATGCCAAAAATAAAAATGAAAAAAAAAAAAAAATCCTAAATCAAAATGCTTCAGGAACTACAACTTATATACGCGACAACCCAAATAATGATGATATTCGAAACACGATAAGGATAGACAGTAAGTTGATTTTTATTTAACGTTTTCCAACTAACTTATATGATGAGCAATCATGAATTAAATTATTATGTATAAAAAATGTATTTAAAAAATATTAAAAGAAAAAATAAAAAAAAAAAAAAATTTTTGCGATCACCTGTCAATTACCTGCTGTGATACAAAAATGTTTTGTGGACGATTTTTTTTCTCAATATTATTATTGGCAATAATAATTTCATTCTGAAAAAAGGAGTGGTTTTTATCCGGTTGAACAAAAAAAATATCAAACTACGAAGTATAATATCAAAATTTGATTTTAAAATTACATATATTGAAATTTATTAAAGGATAGTCACTATAATACCGGAACAAGATGATTAAAGGAACGAGAAATCCTGGATTTGAATTTAAATATATAAGATTGTTTCTTCGAAATGAAAAAAAAAAAATTAATTAAAAATACCAAATTATTTTGTTATAATTATTTAAAAATTATGTTGCATGTTAGTCAGGGGTATGAATATGTTTTCTTTATTTACTTTAGATACAACGAACTGAAATATTTAAGAAAATACCTTATATCCGAGTTAAAAAGAAAAATGCACATCGATGGTTTGGTGAGTTATAAAAATACTTTGTTTTAAAAAAATAGATAGCTTTAATGTCTACAAGGATATTCTTCAATTTGATGTTCAAAATTTTTATCGACAGTTCTTCTCATCAGTACTTATTATGAAGTAATTCTAAGAAAGAGTTTTTTATTTCTTGTATATTTAAAAAAAAAAAAACTAAAATTTAATGTAATAATAAATTAAATGTTAAATATAATATTCAAGCCAAGTGATAAAAAATTAACATAATACCTATATATACGTCATATTAAAAGTTTAGTGTTTTTAAGACTCAATGTTTGTTAAAAACACTAAATTCGGCAAATTGTGTCCATAGTCTCTGAACTTTTTTATTAAATAAATAAATTTATGTATTTTAATTTCATTTTTGTTTGTCAACGCATGTTAAATATTTTTATTTAAAAATATAACTTTTTGCATAAAATAAAAACTGACTTACGCAAAAAAAAAAGAAAAAAAGAAGGAATAATATAATATACTGCCAGTGTTGTCTGTATCTTCAATAAAATTATTTACTAAAACCAGAAAAAAAAAACATAAAAAACATATCCATGCATAACAATACAAATAACATTTATGTATAAACAAATTAAAAAAAATTTAGGTTCAAAAATAATAAGATCGGTTTTGTTTTTTAATTGCAGAATTTTTCATAAAATTAAAGCAATAAAGACTTTTTTATAACACCATAGACATTTCAGGAATAATATTTTCAAATTAAATATTTATTTTAGATTATGCAGGTAACCTGTTTTTATAATTTTTTTTTTTTTCATTAAATTAGTTTCTAGAGTGAGTAAGTGTTTTTATTCCATGTTTTTATAATTTGTACCCTTTAGTTTTTTTTTTGTTATTTACTTTTTTTTTAGAGATTTCGAACACATTTTTTTTAAATTTTACTTTAACAAATAATATATTAGATTTTCCTTCGAACTTCCAGTGCGAGAAATTATAAAGCTCTTTTGTTAATTAAACATTTAATTTTTACAGCGCAAAATATTTTTTTTCTCAATTTAATGAGCTAAAAAGTCATAAGCAGAAATGTTACGATTATGGCTTTATTGTTTTATTTCGTTGTACCCTTCAGCTGTTTCTAATATCGTCTTAAAAGAGCTTAAAAGAAATAGAAATTGTGATATCATGTATTTTATTAATAAAGAAAATAAAAGTGATTGATTAAAATGTTTGTCTTAGGTTGAACAACATAATAGTTGATCGCCTTCATCTCTTTTTTTATCTTCGATGATGGGGAGATTATCATTTTGCTAATAAGATTATATTATTGGATTCAGTTGACAAGATTATAATCTGTTTTCTAAACATTGCCATCAAAATTTTACATTTTCAGTTTTACACTGGAAACATTTACTTAAAGTTAAGCTGTATAATGAGAACAAGAATTAATAATCAAAAACATAATTCGTCCTGCAACCCTGTACCATTGTTTTTAAATCTGCATTAAATTTCTAAAATTTGTAATTTGAATTCAGTATATAAAGAAAGAGTCTAACATTAATTCCGACTTGATATAAAATACTGAATTATTTGCTCTGGTATAGTGGAACTATAGTAACGATATGACGGCCAGAATCACAACAAATTATTTGATCTCTCGTCGACTAATCGGTTACTATTACTAATCCTTACAAATAATGTCTACAGTATATACGAAATAATGTTAGCGTAATGTGTGTTAGTACCAATTTTTATTATTTACAACCCCCATGATAAAAAGACACCAATAATATGTAATATCTAAAATTGGAAAAAGTTAAAATCCAAAGAAACAATATTTGTAACATAAGTTTAATTCTTACAACATACATAAATACATAGATATTTAAATTTATTACTCCCCACGATAAAAAGAAAGATACCAATAACAATCTTGAATTGAAAAAATATATAAAAAAGTCAAAGTAATCGTTTCTTACATTATTATTCTTCTCAAATCAAAAAAAATTAAAAATAAAATAAAAATCTAAATGGCGAGCCCAAAATAATTATATTTATCTACTCTTTTTAGTGATCGTTTTAATTTGAATAAAAGTGAAAATAAAATGCATATAAATGAAAAGTTATAAAGAAATACATCATTTTCATCGACATGCGCAATAAAATTAACATCTAAATTTGTCATTGATTGATTATGCTCGATCGAATAAAAAATTCACATATTTTTTTATTTATTTATTTGTCTTCTTTTTTTTTCATGTTATTTAAATATTTTTTATCCAAATTGTGCATGAAGTTCTCTGTCGATTGAATTACTTTAAATTATTATTTACATTTCGTTCAATATATGTAATTCTTTCTTAGATTGAGTTATGTATTTTTTTTCATATAAGGATGATTTCAAAATAATGAGAAAACTTGGCTGATAGAAGAAAATATAATATAACTGTAAATATAGGTATCTGTAGATATAAAAAATATATAACACTACCTCATAAATAAAGAAACTTTCAACACTTCGATTTAAGATATTTTACATTAAGATTGGGCACAATCTGGAACTGAATATATTTTTTAGTTTCATTCATTACCATTATACCAATATACAAATATAACAATTTTAATCGTAATGCATACCTTACTTCGAATTACCAGTTGTACACAAGCATACCAGTTGTGCAGAACCAACATACCAGTTGTGCATAAGCATACCAGTTGTGCAGAACCAACATACCAGTTGTGCATAAGCATACCAGTTGTGCAGAACCAAAATAGCAGTTGTGCACAAGCATACCAGTTGTGCAGAACCAAAATACCAGTTGTGCAGAACCAAAATACCAGTTGTGCAGAAGCATACCAGTCGTGCAGAACCAAAATACCAGTTGTGCAAAAGCATACAGATTGTGCAGAACCAAAATGCCAGTTGTGTACAAACATACCAGTTGTGCAAAACCAAAATACCAGTTGTGCAGAAGCATACCAGTTGAGCAGAAGCAAAATACCAATTTTGCAGAAGCATACCAGTCGTGCAGAACCAAAATACCAGTTGTGCAGAAGCATACAGGTTGTGCAGAACCAAAATGTCAGTTGTGCAGAACCAAAACACCAGTCTAATTCTGGAAAGGGAGTTTTCGTTTTGAAGGCAAGCAGATGTGAACTAATCTTCCAATTTTTAAACTAAAATCGAAATATAAATGAACCACCCTAGAAATTAAGTTATGTGTATACAATGTATTCGAAAATAAAAAACTTTATTTTCTTAAATTTGGAAGACTGAGTTAAACATAAATCAACATTTTCACTCCATTAAAAAAGTGTGTATTTAAATAGCATTTCCGAAGTGGCCAAAAGGGACATTTTTTATTCATTCCACAAGACATAACATTTAATCTTTTTTTGCATAATATTTAAAATTTTATTCTTTTTATTTAAATTCTGAATAAAGCGTTTTTAAATGCGTTTCAGAAAAAGTAAATTTAATTGCAAGTGCACTTTGTACGTATATAAAAAGAACGGTAAAAGTATGTCTCTTTTATGCTAAAAAAAAAATCAAGATGAAAGAAACGATTAACATATTTTGATGCCATTTTTTTAACATCAATAAATATTGACAATTGTGTACCGAAGGTTTTTTTTTTGGTAATGGCTTTTGAGTATTTTAATAATTTACTCTAATAACCTTTATTCCCAATTTTGTTTCTTGTTAATAGGTATTTATACTTAATATGTATGTATAATATTCTTCTGGATATGTAAGAAATTATCAAGAATTTCAAATTTTAAGCGTTCTATTTACTATATGTATATTAACATTTATGTATTCCCAGGAAAAAAGATGTGGTATTTTTATTGAATATGCTGTAATAAAGAATTTTATTACTTTTAAAAATTCGTCGAGTACAAATTTTAATTAAAAAAAAAAACAAGTATAAGTTAACTAAAAAAAGTTTAAAAAATAACGCACCAATTTCGCGAATTGAATGTTATATAGTTACAAAATAACATACATTGAGCTTACTTATAACATAAAGGAAGTATAAATAGAGAAACCATTTTTTGTATGGGACTAGTTTCTCTATTTATACTTCCTTTATACTTAAAATTAAAGTTGTCATGCTGCACTGAAAGTTAAAAAATCTGTTGGCAGGTAGTTAAAGTATCCTTTGCTGGTAATTTTTTCCTTTTAATTTTCAATATAAATTCATTATGGATTAGGAGATCTTATTTGTGAATTTCTATTTCGGTTTTTTTGAGATTATATAAATAAACAAATGTAGAATTAATAATAAGTATATTTTAGTTTATTGAATATATTTTTGGTATATGAAACCAGCAGTGTACGTTAATAATAATTAAATATTTCTTTTCATTAAGCTACATCCGCATAGATGTAGATTGTAAATAATTTGAATGCCGATGTATTTTGGACAGATATGAACTTATACTTGGCTTAAGTTTATGTATTAAAGAGTTACTGAATTTTTTTATAATCTAATTTTTCTTAACGACCGGCAATTAACTGATAAATAGCCTGTAAAATATGAATTTTTTTTTAACTTTTTCCATCTTTTGTTGATTTTTTGTAATCATCTTTTTATTGGCCCATACCCAGTAGAAAGTAAATGATTAAACATTTTAATGTGCATGTTTTCGGTAAGTTGTATTTACATTCGCAAATTTAGCTCGGTAAATGGTCCATTACATGCACCAATACACATGCAATTATAGGGAAATGTAAATTATATTTACATTTCCCTGTGATGTGAATTGTATTTACATTTCCGTATATTGTATTTACTTACTTCATTTTGAACTGCGTAATACTATAAACAAAAATAATATCACTCACACTCACAATATCTCCCTTTTTTCCTTTTATCTCTAAAAGAAAGAGAAATTAAAGGATAATTATAAATTATCTCTATATTCTCTCTTTGCAACTCCCTCTCACATGCACATTAAAGCAGTATACAATACATGTTAATCAAATTTGTTATACAGCTCGTTGTGTATACACACAAACACATAGATACTCGTCAATATTATATCACTCGACCTTCGGTCTCGTGATATAATTTTGACTCGGGTCTATGTGTTTGTGTGTATACACAACTCGCAATTAATAACAAATTTTCATAAGATGTATTGTAATCTACTATTATTCATTATTTCGATTTTTGTAAAAGATGGTGTAATTATGTAGATATACATACATGTACACATTTAGAATTATGTACTTATTGCTTGAGTATAGTATACGCGAAATTAATTTTATTTGTTAAATGAAAATCTAATTATTAAAACTTCAATATGTTTTTAATACATAATTGTAGTATAACTATATGTTATATACACAATGTGTGTGCACAAATGAAAAGCAATTAATTTATGTTTTTTTTGGAAACATTATGTCGATAGAAAATTTTTTGATATGATAATAACTTTTTTTTTGTAAAATGTTGGTTCCGAGAAATTTATGCAATCGTTTGAACGGAAAATTTATCAAAATTTTAACTTCGATGTCGCACCTATGTTCCTTATAAGCATTTAATTTCAAGACAGGCGGACGGTGAAAAAATATTGTAGTTCCTTTGGAGCATTGACTAAAAATTAAAAAATTTAGATGCGAACATAACTTACTTATTTTATTTAGTTATTTTCCTTTACAATATACCTTAAGTATCATTTAATTTTTTCTGCATAAGGTACTCTTAATACTAAGAAATATAAAAACTTACACACAACACCTATTCCAAAAATTTTACCCTTCTTTACAGAAGTATAATTTTTATTTAAACATATACATGAAAATCAATTTTCTTAAAATATTTTTCTAGATTTTAAATTAAAATTAATTAAAATCATATCTTCTTCTGTATGTGTGTATCTATATACATTTGTGGCATTTCTAATCAGCTCTGGGAATTCAATAATAGAACTGAGGAAGCTTGTTTCACTTCATATGATTATAAAATATAATTAGTTAGTTCTCAAAATCATAAACTCTTATTCAAGTAATAAAAATAGATTTTATGTTCAAGTTAATAAAATAATAAAAAAAAAGTAGTGCTTAATGAACCAGGGAATTGAATGAACACTATAATCAATAATTTGGCGGATCTAAAAGAGGATAAACTTTAAGTACAAACGGCAAACCAAAATAGGCCGGAAGTATATTTTATTATGAATGACAGGGTAATGTTATTTTAATTTTTAATCATATGTATGTATATTTTAGTCATATGGATATTATTTGCTCAGCAAGCGTAATAAGCTCTATATCTATAATTAATTAATTTTGTTTTCTATTCCAAGTATTCAGTCTTGATAAACTTTTTCTTTTTGTTCTTCCACTTATTTAAAAAAAAATTCTTTAAGATTTCATGAACAACAAAAAGAGACTAGTAAAATTTTTTTATATAATAACGAACAAACGTCAAAATTTTCAAACGTCAATTATTTGAAATTGAGTAGTAAATTAAATAATTATTGAAAATTGCTTTTGGCATAAAACTTTGGATTAAGGTCGTACGATTTTCGATTTTATAATATATAATCAGTTTTTGGTTACTTATAAGGCACTTCTCCTTATTATCAAGTAGATGTTCCAAATAAACTTTAAATAGCGAAATCATTTATTCATCGTATTCGGGTTAGTTTGCTGTTATCAATAAAAATTGTTTTAATTCAATAAGTGGAATACAATAAATATATAAAATATATAGGTGAATTGAATTAACACTTCAGACAACATAAGTCTCCTTCAATATTTTATTTTCATATAGTATATTATGATAAAACAGGAGCCAAAAATTTAATTAAAAAAAAGTAAACAAGAGAAATTATTTTTGGAACCCAATAAAAATATATAAGAAAATATATAAATTGTTATTTGTTTGAAAAACGTAGTCCAAACAATAAAGCACAGGAAGAGGAATGATACTAAATGTGTTTGTTAAAGAAAATTTTGAATATCTGCATAACAAATTTTAAAATTTTCTTTTAAATTCTTTTTTTTTTTTACTATTAAAATCAATATAATATTGGAAATTGTATACATATAATATATGACTTTAACTATGTAAATTAGGAAACATTTCTATGAATTTTGTAGAAAATTTATCTTTTGAAATTAAAATATAATACAAAACTTACCTAAGTTGAAACAAAATTAGTATACGTTAAGAAAATTCAAGTTTATTACACACACTTCTTCTTTTAAAATAACATTATCGAAAAAAAAAACTGATTGATAAATCTATTGAAACTTTTATGATTCGTGTATATATTTATCTTTAAAAAAGTCCACTGACATTATTAAAACTTAATAAATTAAAAAATACCATTAATATAATTTAAATCAATAAACTTTGTAAACCACTACTGCGTGAAGCAGAATATCATCAACTTTTAAATGAATAAAGAAATAAATAGTTACCTCTCAAAAAATGAAATTATATTAAATTGACTTTATATTTATTTGGAATTGAATTTATCGTCCTTAAAATTGAACTTAATTGAAATTTTTTTTCGCACTATTGAAAACAGGTACACAAGACATACACTTGTGTATATTGAAAGCTTAAGTTTAATCGATATAAATTAAAAATTGAATAATGTTGGTAAGTGGCGATTATTCTAGCAGCGCAGGCCAACCTTCAAAGATACATTATGTGAATAAAAACGTTAAGATATCATATTAAAATTTTGTGTAAGTCGAAAATCAAGCAGATTCGGTACTCCTTATATTGATTAATTCTAATCAAATTAATATTTAGTTAATTTTTTTTTACTTCCATTTTCGTATGCCTTATATAGTTAATGAACGGATATGTACATAAATAAACTTGAGCATTATACAAATTAATTATTGTACTTTATTATAAATAGCATTGTTATACTATACTCAATTTTGGTCATATAGTGATAACAAGAATAAAAATCAACAAAGTTTAAAAAAAAATCAGATATTCTCGACGGAAATAAAAGTTAAATCATAAATAATTTTTTTTTCCTTCGTAATTATATTTTTTTTTATTTCAGGTTTTCTTCCACAAGGGTCAAATGACAATAAACATTTAATTGATTTTTTTTCCCTTCAATAATATAAAAAAAAAAAATACTTACTTTAATATTTTCTCCTGCCACTGTAAAAATAGGAAAAAATTAATTGAAATCTCCCGGCTTAACAAATTTATCGCATTTGGAAGAAGAAGAAGAATAATTGTGGCGGCTATTGAACTTATCTTTTATCTTTCAAAAAAATAAAATAAAATAAAATGTAAATAATGGATTTTGTTATACATTGTAAGTATGTTCAGAAAATTTAAAAGATTGAATTTGGTTGCCTATTGGTTGATATAGTCCATTAATTTTAATTGAAGTTCGGACGTTTGAAACAGTCTTACAAAGTTATAAATGAAAAATAATAAATGTTTATATTAATGTCTACTTTTTAGAAGATCATTTATATTGTTAAGTAGCAAAAATTGTCATTAATAAATAAATTTAAGCACGTTCATTCCCGTAGAAATTAACAAGTTTCTGAATAAATAGATCATAATTGTGATTTATCCATAAGGTGAGGTTAAAATGTATATAAGCTGGCGCGCTTTATTGATCATCTAACAATAATTGCTACTGAATGTCTGAGTAATAGGAAATTTGCTAACAATAATAAAAACATGTTTAAAAACCTGAGCTTAGAGAATATTGAGGTCAAAATCTCTTGAACATACTAAGAAATAGTATCCAGTGTTGAGACAAGAATATCCTCTGAGAGAAAATTTGGTTCTGGTAACTATTACGTTGTCCTTCACAAATAGTCTGGTCGTTCATACGCCATTATAATTGTTTTCCCGGTGCTGGTAGTTGTATTTTATATTTAACTATTCTATACTAATAAAATTATTATTTACACCATTTTAAATGTTATTATGATTTATTTTGCAAAAATCTAGCAAAGTTGTACAATTCTATTTATTTATTTTTTATTTTTAATCCCGACTGTAGTTTCGACGATTTCTTGAGTCATCAACTGTTCTATCAAAAAGTTAAATACGAATCTGTTGTTTCACTTAAATTATTATTATTTGTAATATTGGGGTTATTCTTAATTGTTATTATAATAAATAATTAAATTTATACGTAATTATGTTTTATTAAGTATTAATGAGTTAAAATTATGCATCATGACACAATTAAAATAATTTGCTTGTAGATATTGTACATATACATGTTCTGCTGTATAATGTAATGTTATAAAAAGATTAAGTTCAAGAAAGCTCAACGCTATTATTTACTATGATTTCGATATTGTACCTACATATATTTATTTTGAATCGTTATAAGAAGATTAAGTGCAAGAAAGTCCAATAAAATTATTTAATATAAAATTGAAAAATACACTAATATCAATTTCTCGAAATTATGAATTTATAATAATCCTATATGGATTTGTAAATATTTAATTAAATGAACAATAAAAATCTTTATTACAGCTAAATCAAAATATATTTTTGTTATGTTAGTGCCAGAAAAAAAATAAAATTATCTATGTAACTGAAAGTATAATACATTTTAATAATCAATCAATATACATAATATCATAGAGGAATAATATTTATAAGAGGGTCAGAATTCATACAAGTAAATTTCAGAATTTTTTTTCAAATAACTCAAAAATGATGACAATATTTTCAATGTATTGAATAAAAATTTCATGCTCAAATGTGTTTATTCTTAATACAATAATAAAAACAATAAAATTAAGAATAAACACATTTGAGTTAAAAAAGTTTACTCAATACATTCAAAATATTGTCATAATTTTTGAAAAAAATTTACTTGTATGAATTCTGTCCCTCTTATAAATATTATTACTCAATGATAATATCTATGTATATATTTTTCAATTGATAAATCTATGGTTTTTAAATCCAAAAAAAGGATTTAAATTTATATACATAGATTCGATAATATTAAAAAAATTAATTTAAATATATGAAATTTTTCTAAAAATCTTTTTATTTTTTCTTGTGTACAGTATAAACTCCATAAATTAGTAACCATATTGACTTGGGTTTATATAAATTCAGAATTAAATAAATAAACAAGTTAAAACCTTTATCATATCAACAACATAACCTTCAACTTGAATTTTGTTGTTTTTTTTTTTTTCAAGAAAAGAAAGAATAAAATATGAATATTCAAGAATTTTTATTTTATTATTATTATAGAAAATCATCGTGAAGGATTTTTCAGTCCTGCATCTAAAAATTAAAAGATTGTTTTAGAATCTCATTATAAATAGTATTCTCATCACTACAGAGAGAGCCTACGCGTAAATATGAAAAAAAAAAAAACAATTAAATTTTTGACATACTCGTGAATGTATAAAAGTCAGACAAAAAATTAGATCCATTTATGCCACGCATTTCTTTATTGACTTTGAATAATTTAGTGTATTATCTTTCTTGCTTCTTGTATGTAAAAAAAAAAAAAAAACCAAAATGAGTTTTCTCCATTACACTATATGTTTGCCCGTTTTGTAAATTGTTCTTTACATTCAGAAAAAAAAAAAAAATATTTTGCTTATTTTTTTTTCATTTTTATTTTATTTTTATTTATTTTTTTTTCCTTCAAATTGAATATGCAAGGAAAATTTAATTTGATTTAATTTTTTCGAATTTATTTTATTAATATCTCAGCATGAAATCTCCCAAGTTTTTAAGATAAAAATCATAAGCAAAGTTGTCTTTAAATTAAATTTTTGTTTGTTTATCTCTTTTTGGATTGTTTGCTCATGTTTTTTTTTATAAAGAAAAAAAAAACAAAAAAATTTATGTGTTCTTTCAAAATTTTATACATTTAATTTCCGAAAAATTATTGCACACAATTTAACTATAAAAAATGTAAATTTTTTTTTATAAAATTTTTTTTTATATATTTTCATATTAATTTTTCAAAAAAAAAAAAAATAATAATAATAATAAGCACATGAAAAGAATTTAGTTTGAGAACCTTAAATTCTGTTTTCAGAAATTCCCTGTGCTCTAAATTTGTGTAAATAATTCGAGTTAATAATGATATTATAAGTATGAATGTGTTTTAAACAAATCGTCGATGAAACTGACAGAATGAGTAAGTGAATATTTTTAGTCCGTCGCAAAAAGATTTTAGTAAAACGATGAAATCATATGAAAATTTTCTATTCATCGATTTTATAATGTCCATCAAAATTGAAAAATGAATTAAATGTTTGGAGTAAGTCCGTCCGTTCGCCACTAAAATGCTTATATGTACTTAATGAAATACCAAATCGATTTTAATTCTTTGAAAGCCAAAACATGCGCAATATTGTTTCATATTGATTAAAGAATGAGACTTTAAGATTTCGGGTTTGGGAGTTAGAGGCTCTCAACCAGTCTAAATATTTTCACATAAAATTTATGTATAATGTTGTTTTTTTAATTCTTAATGGATTCCAATGTAAATTAGTATCGTGGGTAGAAAGATGTCGATAAGAGGAATTAAAAAAAAATATTAGACTTCGAATGCTTCCAAAATCGGGGTATAATGGAATCAAATAATTGTTTTTTGGATTGAGAATGGTTTTTATATAGGAAAAGTCATAGTAATCAATACTAAAAGTGGTTACAAAATAAAAAAAAAAAAACAGAAACACATTTAGTAATAGTTTATTTAGTAGAGTTTATTTTAAAACAAAAAAAATAATTATATCTTGCTTTTATTATGCTCAACAATTTTATCATTAATCCAATCAATGTATTTTGATACATCAGTATAAACTCCTGGAGAATTTGCTTCAGCACAACCCAACCCCCATGATATAATTCCAATTAATTTTGTTTCTTGAACTAAGGGTCCACCGGAGTCTAACTTACAAGCATCAATTCCGCCATTTGGATATCCGGCACACAACATTGTGTCAGTTATATTATAACCCTCATCTGACATTTGCTTGTTGCATTCATCGGAATTAATTTTTTTTACAAATGCAAATTGTAAATTTTCTGGATATTTATAGGTTCCGGCAGAAATAGAGCCCCATCCAGAAATCATTGCCAATGATCCCACAGGTATGGGTTTATTGGGCTTTGTTAAACATATCGGTTCGATTTCTCCTTTTACATAATGCAAAGGATCGTTTAAAAATAAAAGTGCGATATCGTTATTTTGCGAATGACCAATGCCATACAAGTTATGAATTACAATATCTTTAACTGTGTTTATTGTTCCACCTGATGTTCTAAACTTTGAACCGACCCGTACTTTTAAATTTTTTTTGTTGAGACCTTTAACGCAATGAGCAGCTGTTATAATGGTTTGCTTATTTATTATTGATCCACCACAAAAATGATTTTTAAAATATGTGAGAGAAACTTGCCATGGGATATTTTCATTCGAAGCATCTTTACCTCCAATTATCCTAGTCGAGATTCGAGAACCCAGTACAGAGGTAAGGTAAATTATTGTTGCAATGAGGAACAACAATTGACGCGCCATAGCTAATTGAAATTTCAAACTAAACTAACGAACAAATTAATTTTTTTTTAAGTTTTAAAAAGCTGTTTTCAATATAAATTTAACAATTTAACATAAAAAAACAGCAAAGTGATAAAAGATATTAAGTATTTTTTTATCTGCTACACGATTAGTAGATAAGATTATTAAAAAAAAAGAAGCAGGATGATAATATAAAACAGAAGATTTTAATTTACTTCAATATATTTCAACAGGTAAAAAAAAGAGTTTTACTTAATTATGTATGTCTGGCCAATAATCTTTATGTTCTTTACTCATTTAATTTATTTTACTTTTAGATATACATATAATGGCATTCGAAACTTTTATTAGCTCCTTGTCTTTATTAAAAACCGAAAAGTAGATCATAAATATTTTTATTGAATTTGAAAAGAATCTTTTTCACGATCGAAACGTCCGTCGTCATATTTATATAGCAATTAAAAAGTAAAGAAATAAAAATAATTGTCTGGCTATTGGTTCACATGGACCGACATTAATAATTAAATTGAAGATTTTTTTGATATGTTGTAAATTAATTGATCTAGCTTACCGATCAATTTTTCCATGTCAAGTAGATAACTTTCGATATGGTATTTTTGCGGTAGCTGTATTTATTGAATTACACGTATCGTATTTTTAATCGTAAATCTTTATTATTCGCAGTAAAAAATAATAGTACAATATGTACAATTGTACACTTAATTAAACAATAATTATTTTTTTTAAGTTTTCTAATATTTTTATTTAAACATGTTTCATTATGATTTTAACAGAGTATACCAACATATTTGTAAATATGTACATAAAAAATTAAACAACTTTTCAGTTTCTATCAAAAAAAATTAAAAATTAATCGGAATTTTAATATTTCTAAAATTTTTTCTTAAATTTTAAAAACATTTAAGAAATTGAATAAAAACAATTTTTTTACCTAAGTAATTTATTCATTTTTATTATTATTTTTAAAGATTGATATTTTGTATTGCTCCATTAACACAATTATACGGAATACAGTTTTAAGTACCTTGAAGCATTTTGTGAAGTACCTACATATTTTTATTTAGATCTGTCAATCACACAAAAACTGGAAAAAATAAGTGTTTATTTCACTATTACAAAATTGCTGTTAGGGCTTAATTCCGTGTCTAAAAGCATACCTGTTAGTATTAATTTTGGAATATCTGGAAGGAATTTTATTTTTAATGCAATCACTGTAAACTTCTGAAGAGAGAAAAAAGACTTTCGAAAACAAAAAGGACACTTTACTATTCTTTATTTTCATCAGTTAAAAACTCAGAGTATTTGCAACTACTTTATTGTAATTGGCTCTCGATAAACACAAAACTTTCTCAATTGTATACGCGTATTTATAGTCATTTTCACTAGACTATAACAAAAACACAAATATCTTCTATGTAGGTATATACGTTTAAAATTCTTTTAATTAAATTTATATAAAACTTGTTTTTTCATTCTTAAAGAACAACAACACTAAATAAATTTTATGCGCTTTTGTGAGTTATAACGTTTAAAATTATCATCATAAAAATTTCAGAAATTGTTTCGTTCATTTATTTGCTTGTTTGTTTTGTTATATATTTTGAAAGCCGCTGCCTCTAAATTACTGCTTAATCAACAGAAGCACATCATTTTAATAAATATACGTATAACGTCACATAAAAAATAAAAGAATTTATTTTATTCTTAATCAATGTAAAATGTGAAAATTTCACAATTTTTTTTTAGTTAATCAGTAAGGATTTTTAAAGAAATACTCTTGAATTTGGTAGAATTTCTGAAACTAAATTCTATAACTATATATAGTTTTTCTTAAAAAAATTGACGTTTCAGGAAATGCATTAAATTGCCTTTTTTATATCTTCAAGATATCTAAAGTTACAGAATTTGGCGACTGAAATAATTTTAAAAAGAATAAAAATTATTAAAATTAAAACAACTGTCATACCGAAAAGGAATTAAAAGTTCATTAAACATTTAAAATTAAAATAAAAATTTAAATTTTTTTCCTTAAAAATATTTTAATGAAGTATGTTTTAATAGAACATTCAACTTTACACATTTATATGTATGTGCTTATGATTTCAAAAACTAAACCAAATTTCAAAACTTATTCTTTTACTAAGGCAGATGAATATAGGTTGAAACTGTTTCCCAAGCTAAAGCATAAGGGATTAAGTTTAATAATAAATTAAGATATGTATTTTTAAATCTCAAGTATAGCTATAGATCTATATTTATTTTATACGAACGTTGCAAAATTCATATATAAAATCTTTATGGTTTTTTCGATAAAATTTTTAATCATGTTTTATTTTAGTTTTATTTCATCCTTATCGATTACATAAATATCAAAAAAATAAATTTTTTATTGCCACCAATGATAATAGTTAACAAATGAAATAATAATATCGTATAAACATAAAATATGTATGAGTACTGAATACACGTATACCTACAAGGATTTGTGAAATTGTGAAAAAAATATCTTTGTCCAAAACTGATTTTTATAGGATTAACTTTTTTATTACTGTTTGTTTGAGTTTTTTTTTTTTAATTCTTCCGTTTTTAATAAAATTTCAATTACAAAGCCTTAAATCGTATAAATCTTATTCTTGTTGATAACCATTTTAATATCCTTTTGATGAGCCATTTTCAATCAATTTCCGGTATAATTTTAGTTAAAAATACTTAACTTTACAAATTGTATTTAAATTAAGTATTTTTAAACAAACCATATTTTGGCCGGAATAACTAAACTTTTGCAAAAGCCGCCGTAGGTATATATTGCATTTATATTTTAAAATTTTAAATTTTCATAGTTTTCTTGTTTTAATTAACTAATCAAAATCTTCTTATATTTTAAATACATTAAGGATTTTGTACGGATAATAATTTGCTCTTGGATTGTTCTTGGCTAGTTGTGGAATTTTCATAAAAATTTTTTGTCGCATTAGGTAATTTTTCTTCAATTAGTTTCATGGATGAGAAAAAAACTCCTAAAGTTCCAAGAGAATATTTTAAGAAAATACAGCGTCTTATTATTAGGCAATAAACTTTGTTTGTGTGTTATTTCTTTTCTAACAAACAAAAAATCCAAAAAGGAATTAACGACCATGGGCGTTATTACCCCTCATTGTGAGAAATAAAGCCCAAACGCAATTTGGGCTTTATTCCCCACTACGGAGAAAAAATATTTTTATTTAAAATTATGCGATGAAAATTAATAACTTTAATGAATTGTGGAGTTCATCAAACTAAAATTAAATTTACTATTAAACAATTCATAGTCCACCAATATCTGAATGAAAATAATTGTTATGTCATCAGTATAAAAATGTCGATGGTCGTTACATATAAACGATTTTCATAAATTAAATTTAAAATTTGTGTTTTTTTGAAAAAGACTCTGGAAAATGTACATATTTTTATTTAAGTATGTGTACATTAAACATGATTCAAGAATTAAATTTTCATAAATATTTAAAAAATATGGATGTGTTTATTTGCTGACTTTATGAGTTATGCTATTGTATCTTATTTCTTACAAAATAATTTGATCTAACATTTCCTACATGTTTTATAGATTTTATAATCAATAATAAAAAAACAGACGTGGCGTTCAGCTCAATTTCGTAAATTCTATGAACTAGTTTATACTAAATATGAAGCTTTTGACGCGTTTTTTTTTTTATATATTTGCTAATTATTACAGATGTTGATCTTAATTTATTTGAATAATAAAAAATTTCGAAAAATTGAATTTCAAAATACAAAATTCCGACATACGCTTCCGCTTGTTGTAATTTTTTTTGGTTCTCATCGATTAGACGAATCAATATGTGAAAAATATGAAACCAAAATTTAGTATAGACAGTATTTGCTACCGTTTGGTGAATATATTTTATACATGAACCTCATTGCATGTTATGGCATCCTCCTCTCTTTTCCCTGCACTTAAATTGATGATGATTGAGACAACTCAAAAATAAAAAATATAAATTACTATATTTCTAACCAATTTATATCAGATTAATAAAAAAAAATCAGCTTCCGTCTCTTCATTGTAAACATAAGTTGTAGATAATTAAAAAATATTAAATGGCATATTTTTCTGGTAAAATGGAAGTCGATGTTGATCAAATTATGTACTTGATGAAAATTTGGAACATTATAATTTTTTCTTGAAGAAAAAAACTTGGGATATTGCTTTAAAAACTAAAATTGAAATTACATCTCATATAATGTTGAATGCAATCCATATGAAATGGAATTGATAAGTTTCCTTTTATCTCATTGAAAAAAAAAAAAAAAATTTTCTAAAGTTTACTAAGATAATTATCACTCAAACCCAGAAAACAAAATAATTTAAAATTATATATAAATACATTAAAATTTTATTGGGTTCAAAGTTCAAAAAAGAGATTAAATTTAAAAATTTTGTGGTTTATAGAAAAATAATAAGAAACTACAGGTCTATATAGATAGTACACAAAAATGAAGCAAAATAACTTTAAGTACATACAACTAATATTATTAAATTATTATTTCAAAATATGTTATTCGATTTAAACAATAAAAAAAGTTCAAGTTAAAGTCAAATTATTAAAGTTTAAAATCAATTCAATGCGAGATGTACTCATTCAAAAAAGTGAAAGTACAGAATAATATTAATTAAGTGTTTTGGCATTTGAAAAATAAAAGATGGTATGAGCATTTTAGGGGCATTTGATAAAAACATACCCTCCGTTTTTCATTTTTAATACATTTTTGATGCATTTGATTCATTTTTGATGCATACAATCACAGACTCGTATAAAACCGACGAATAAGTTTACGGTATAAACTTTTTTATAATTAAACATAACAACACTGTCGATTAGCTTCATTTCGTATAATTATAATTTTTTATTTAAATTTACGATTATTTTTACAAATACAAAGGTTCGACAATCTTAGTTAATAATAATTTTAACAACCTTAACAAGAACTATTTGACAATTTCTAACTTAAACTTATTTCATCGTTTCTTCAAACTATTGATTAATAAAATAGAATCAGATTAATTTCTTTCATACATTTTGTTCACACTTTATTTTTTTTTTAAATATTTTGCAAAATTGTATTTTTATTCAAAGTTTTTTTTTTTAAGTAAAACAAAATACAATAGTACTGTGTGAATGCACTGATTATATAAATATTGTATTTTATTTCGTTTTACTTTCAACACCAATAACACCTTCAAAAAAAAAAAAAAATAAATAAATAAGAAATTTCATTTCAGAATACTAAAAAAGAAAAAGGAAATAAATTAAAAAAATATACCTTGAGTAGTACCAGTAGGTATTTCTTAAGTGAAATATTTAGATTGAATTCAACATTCCGTTCTAAAATATTTTCGGGGAATTTTAATCGAAACCCGTGTTCAACCAGCAGTACAAATTCTTGACAATCGACGACTAAGAACTTTCTTTCAATCACCATCAATGTTTTTAGATTACCGCATGACAGAAATCATAAATATGTCAAGATTTAGAATACTGCAAATTTTCAGCTTTATTTCCATAACTACATGTACGCAAAGAAGTTCAGTTCTGTTCATTAAAACTTACGAACAATTTTAAAAAAAAATTAATAATACATCATGTTCTTTCCCTAATTTTTGTGCAAAATTAAACTTATTTATATATACTTTGGATACAATACACATAAATATTTTATAATTTTGTCAAATCAAAAAAAAAAAAAAAATATTACAGAAGAAAACATTACTACGAAAGAACAAAATGTAAAATTATTTATTTTTAATATCATTTCTTTCAAACAAGACTAAAATTCTTTAAGACCCTCTAGGAATTTCTCCAAAATGAATTTGAAAAAAATAAAAATAAAAATAAAAAATAAAAAAAATTATCGAAAATTATGAAAATTTCCAGTGAAATCGGGTGCAATGCACATTAAAGTCGTGCAATTAAAAACATGATCTTGAAAAGATTGCACTTGCACGATTTTAAATGATACACGTGTTTCTGCAACAATTTTACCATTTATGTTGGTTTTATTACATTTGTTGCGTTATTTTTGGTTGTGTAATTTTCTGTAGCGCTTTAAGAAAAATGATAAAGCAAAAGGTATACAAGATAAAAAAAAAAAAAAAATAAATAAATAAAAAAAAAGACTAAAATTGTTTTATAAATTGGAAACAATTTTTATTCGCGCGGCAATATCAGTTAATATAATTTTATTTATTTATTTTTTATAATTCAATTTTTTTTTTTTTTCATTATTTCAGTTAAACATGATTGCGAAACAAAAAAGGATTTTGAATCGCGTTGTAATTCCTTGTTTTATTTGCAAAGCTATTTCATCAAGACGCCCTTAGCAATTATTCTACTGCATAAAAAAAAGCATGTAATATATTTTTTTTTTTATGTCAGAACTAGAATAAAAATAGTTCTGTGTTATTGTGTAGTAAAGATTTATTTTGATAGATTGTTTTCGCTTTATAGCAGCTTCAATTCGAACTAGGAGAAATTTAACACATAGATATATACTTTACAATAAGTTCCGAAGACATACTTTACATTGGCTAAAATTTTATATTTTATTAAAATTCATTGTTCGTAATAATGCGTATATGTTTAATTTGAAATTATTTCGATTTTCTACATAAGAAAATTAACACATAATTTAAAAAGTAAAAGTTATGATTTTCAAAACACTATATATAGGAGAAAACAAAATTAATATATTCTTTGTATTTAATTACATGTATAGTTGGTCTCACAATAAAGATCATGATTCACTTTTGTTGATTAAACCTATGTTTCTGTCTGCAAATTATCCAAAGAAACAGAAGATTAAATATTGCCAAAAATGTATCTCACAAGTCACAATAAAGTTAATGTAAGTACATAGGTTTTTTTTTGAATAAAACACAATGTAGATATGTTAATTTGTAAGAAATTTGCCATGTTTTAAATATATTTTAATTAGCAACTCAGATATGCGTGTGCTTTTAATTTTAATTCTAATTTAGATCTCGAATTTTAAAAAATGTTCACTGGAAAACTTTGTTTCTCTTTAATTTAACACAGAAAAATTTTGTATCATTGTTCCCCTAATAAACTGAATATAAAACTCATATAAGACTGTAAAAATTACGAATACGAAAATAAAAGAGTTGCAAATAATTATAAAACACAATATACAGAATACTTTGTGCATAATATTTATGATTATTTACATACGTGTACACTATTTATATAAATATTTATGTTTATGAACATAAAAGTATATGATTATATGTATGTTTGTTTAAAATCTCATTTATTTTTACATACTTTGCTTTAAAAAAAAAAAAATCAAAATCAAAAATAAATTGTACAGCTTCCATAAAATTTTAAATGGCATAATTAATTAATAAATAAATACCTCAATTTTAAATATAGATTGAAGTTTTGTACTTTCAATTAAAATTGGATAATTAAATAAACAAAAAAAAAACAGAATTTAAATACAATTTAAATCGTGCATAATAAAGATAAGAAAACCATTTGGCAGTTGAAGTTTAGATTCTTTTGAATAATGGCATTAAATATTTAGATAAGGTGTTAAATTGTTTACTTTCCGCCCACTAAAATTTTGGTTTTTAACTTTAAAACAATTTATGTTGAACCAAAAAATGAACTATCCATTAAAAATTAAATTGTTTTTTATTTTATATAATCCAGAGACTTTGCGTGTTATGTAGATATGGTCTTTAAGTAAAGCGATGCACATACACATGACTTCAATTAGTATATGCGCTTATAGATCACAGGCATCACCATTATAACATTCGGAATACTTTTGAATTTTGAATTTGAACTTAGCTTCTTTGAACTCATCAAAATAAAAGTTTTTAAATAAATTATAACTTCTAATTTTCCAGTTGGACAACTTTTCGTTGTAACTTTCGTTGCATTTTTATTGTTCAATATTTTTTGTACAAATATATATTATGTATATACTACATTACTACATGTACGTGCACAACAAAATAATTTTATTAAGGATTTTTTTAAGTTAATAAATTTTGTAAAAATGACACTATTCCATATGCCATATATAATATTCAATACAATTTTACATAAAAAACTAACAAAAAAATCAATTATATTTTGTAAATGGGCCAAAGTTTTTCGAAAGGGATAACTTTTTTTTTAAACCATAATGCACTGATTCCTAAGAAAGAGCAATATAATAAATAAGTGACTTATTATGAATTTTAAGAAGAGGAATTAAATTTTTTGTGCACTATTAAAAATAAATAAATTTCTTTTCATTTTTTGCAAAAAAGAGCCTAAATTTCTTTTTCTAGAATCATTCATGACTGTATAACGTATATACTAGTGTACTATAAAACATTTTATTTGGTTTGAAAAAATTTAGAGGAATACGTTATGATTCTAAATTTTAACTAATCGTCTCTCCCGGCGTGAACACATTGTTATGCTCTAGACCAGCGGTCGGCAAACTTTTTTGGTCGTGGGTAAAATTCGCCTAAGATGAGATTTTTTAAACTTATAGTGGGTCAGTGGCAATTTTGTATGAAAGCAATTTAAAAAAAATAGTTAAATCAAAAGTTAATTTATTTATTATCTAAGGCTTACAAAAACAATTGCTGGGAAAACTTTCTATTTTATATGCAAATGTTGTAAACAAAAAATTTTTATATATGCAATTGTTGTAAGCAAAAACTATATTCATTGATTTGGGAACTACTTCAAAATTTTGAAGCGGGTAACATGAAATGATGCTTTGGGTCATCCCGTGACCCACGGGTCATAGTTTGCCGACCGCTGCTCTAGACTTTACTAATAATAATTTTAAAATATTTAAAAAATTTTGCATCAAAAAATATTTGAAAATTTTCCAAAAAAAGTCGAAAAAGTGATGTAACTCCGAAAATAATCGATCAAATGTTAATGAAAAATTAGATATTTAGCAAACGGATACGGATCAATCTTTTTGATTTAGTAAATTTTTCAGGTGATAATATCGCCTGCTCAGAAATGAAACAACGTATAATGAAAAGTATAGTTTCGAGTAATTTGAATTTAAAGATTTGAAAATTAAAAAAAACGTATGAAAAAATATCAAGTAGCGTACAATTTTTATCTAAAAAACACATTTTAATCAACATTAAGAATATTGGAAAGTAGTTGTACTTATAAAATCGAGTACGAGGAATCGAATGGTGCTATTGTCAAATAATGATGTATAAATGTCATACGTTGTTTCATTTCTCAACAGACGATATTATATGTTGTTAGAACTGCTTTTAGATATGAATAACTTAAAGTAGTCAGATATGTTAAATAACAAAGTTGAAACACTTTTTTAAATTACATTATGATGATTGCAAAATTTAATTTAAAATAAAAAAAAAGAACACATTATCTATTATTTTTATAACTTTGATTTATACTTTATCCCTGTTTATAGGGGGAAACCAAAAAATAATATTTTATAGAACTTTTTTGAAAAAAAAAAATGTGTTAAGATACGCCTGTCGATACCATATTGCTTTTCTTAAATTGATAAAATATTATATCTACTATTGGTACATATTTTATATTCTAAAAGAAAATCTTACACTTGAGACTTTTTTCTTGAATTACTTATTGAAACTTTAATATTTATGGAAATAGTTTACTTTATTCATAAATATTTGTAAATTTTTATATTGAACGTAGTGTTAGAAAGAATTTATGAGATTAATAATTATAATGACTCAACTTTTTAAATATTAAAATTAAAAGTTAAATAAGATTTTTTTTTGTGCAAAAGAATTTTGTGCTTTCCAAAAAAAAGTGTCTAGAAATATTTGTAGTGAAATTAAGAATAAGAAAAAGTGTTAATGGAATAATTCAAACTAACATTAATTATGGCGAAAATGTACGTAAAATTTGGACTTTATAACATTTCAATTGATTTTAATATACATAGAACTAAATGAGTTTTTTGAATAGATTATAGACTTATCTGTCTTATATTTTGATATTTTTATATATTAAAATAGTACATTAAAATTGGACCGCAGATATAACAGGGTATATCCATAACACCATGTATGAAATATCCATAACACCATGTATGAAATAAAAGCTACAAAATATTTTTAATTACTCAAAAAAAAAGTGAGGTCCACTTCAATGCTAATATTCTTGGATTTAAATAAAATTATAAGGAGAATAAAATCAACGCGACGAGATTTAAATTTATTTTAACGAAATAATTAAATTGAATAAAATTATTTTCATTATGTTGCACTACTATATTCTGTACATATAATATTTTAATAATTATGAATCGAAGAAACATTATTTTCATTGCACTTGAAAAAAAAAAAAAATTCTATACACTCGTACATTTAATATTCAGAGTTTTTTGAGTTCGTAAATGAAAATTTATATTTTAAGTACATATATTTTGTAAATAAATTAAGAACATCCCTCCCCATATTTTATGCATATCCGTAATTATATTTTAATTAATCATTCCCAAGTCTTTGACAAATTCTGTATTTAAAAATAATTCAAACTTTTAAATATGTTCTACACTTATACATAATTATTATATATCCATTTTTCATTTGATTTTTTTTTTTTTCATTATTTTTGTATAATTATTTGGATCATTTATATTTATTAGTGAAATAAACTTGATTATGTGATGCAGCTGATATTGTCTGGTAATTTAATGGAAACGGGGAAAAAAAAAAATGCTTTAAGAATTTTCATTTAAATATGAGACAGAAAAATGATGCACCAGTTGTTCAGATTATTATACTATTTGTCATCAATAAAATTTCATGAATAAATGCGTATAAATAAAATTGTACAAAAAATGAAATTTTAATGTTATTTGTGTATATATATAAATATTTTTTTTTTAATTTAGTATAAAGATTGATTTATTAATTAAGTCTATAGTTTCCTCGTTTCCCATAATAAAGTATAATTAAAATATTTTCAGTATTTTCAGTAAAGATGAACAAGTTGAAATTGATTAAAGAATTTAACATATCGACGGGTCCGAAGAGTACTATCGTATCTCAAAATCACTGGTTTTCACAGGAAGCAAAAAACTGTTTGTTTTAAAATTTTTGTTCAAGAGTCCTCATTTTTTTTACATGATTCTATGAAAAAAATTATTTCCATCAAATTTTTAGATTTTTAGTTTTTACGATGATCGCTTAGTTTACAAACATTGTCTAAATGGATATACGATCATTGCAAATTTTTAAACACTTATATTAAAAAAAGATACGATGCATGCGGCCTTTGAATAACATTTGTAATTTAACTTACGATTAAAACTGATTAAGTAATTTTCTCGTGAATAAAAATACAATGTTTTCCGTTTGGAAATTTCCTATTATTGGTTATACTTACGACCTTATCATTAATATTTTTGACTTTTTTCCTAAGACTAAAAAACCTCCTTTTAATTAGAAAAAATGAATTATAATTTTATTTAAAAATGAAGTAGTTTTTTAAGGATGTAACAAAAGTATAGATTTTATTGTTTTTCCTACATAGATCGAGTTCAGATATAATTATTAGAAAGGTATCATTACAGTAACATTATTAGATTTTTAATTTGTAAACAAAAATAACTAAAAGTTAAATTTTACTGCTAGATACTTTAGCTTTAGATGTTGATTTTCGCGTTTTCATTGGCTTGCTAGGTGTTTTTTCATTATGTTTTTGATTTTTATTTTTACATTCAATGTTTTCAACCGAATCATCATCATTGATGGAGTTTGAGTTGGAACAATGTTTCAAGTTCTCGAAAAAACCGTGATATGTTTTTGGAATACAACCTGATTTGCAAAGTGATATTAGGTCTTTGTATTTATTTTCAGCTATAGGCAAACTCTGCGAAAAGGATGGTAAAATTTTTGGGAACTTTGCATTATTAAACATCATTCGATATTGTTCTGCCACTCCATTTGAAAAATCGAATTTGACATTTAATATAAATGGATTGTTTTTGTCAACATAAATTTCTCTAATTTTATTCCATTTTAAATTCAAATTGGAATTCCAATTTCCAATATTTAAAAGTTCCTTTAGGTTTAAAAATTCATCTTTAGTAATTTCTTTTACTTCGTATTTGCAACCTTCTTGTTTAGCATTTCTAATTAAGAAGTACCACTGTTCAGGTGTATAAATGGTCTTACCTTTTGATTGCCTTTCGATGGCAGCATGAACGCTGTAATTTTCATTTTGAGTGTGGCCAGTTTCCAAAAAGCTTAAAGTAATAGATATATTATGTGTTGAAGAAGGATACATTAATGTAGCAAAATCAATCCTGTTTTTATTCTGACCAAAACAATTGTCAGCCCACATATAAAATTCTTTTATTCCTTCCAGCATCTTTTTATTTATCAAATTATAAAGGCAACTGGATATCTCATTAGAGCCTCGCTTTGCAATCGTTTCGTTCCAGACGTAACAGAAACCTTGTCTTTTGCCAAGGTCAAAGGCACTAAAGTTATATGTGCTTAATTTACGCTTGTAGTAGAAAATTCCTACTTCGCTGTAAGGAGTAATTAGAACTTTTTGCATATCAAAACAAAAACAAGCAATTTTATCCGGATTATTAATGGACGCATCCTTTTGAAAATGTTTCTTTTTTCTGGCACTCTCTTTGTTTTCCATATGAATCTCACAAGTTTTTTGAATTTTTAACTTTTCTTCAGGAGATGCAAGGATGTACTCTTGGCATTTATCACATTGATCCTTTTTTGGTGAAAAAAATCCAATGTTAAATTCTTGATTGAATATCTCGCTGTATTGTCTTTTGGTTGCCAGTTCTTTAATGTTTTTTTCCTTCATGTAATCTTTAAATATACGGTACAATTTGGATATGTTAAGCCCACTTTCAAAATATTCGCGGCGTGTTTCTTTTCGACAATAATGAGATTCTATTCTTGGAAAAGAGTTTATATGATTACGGACGTTCTCTTTAATTTCTTCTGCAATACAATTTTTTCCAGGTAAAATACCTCTAAGATCTGTTGTTATTATATTCGTTTCTTTTAATTTATTGAGAATTGTTTTAATCCAGAATTGTTTTTTTATAATTATCGTAATTATTGTAAGAAATAAAAATTATAAAACGTCTTTTTTATTTCTCAAGAAACCGTTAATTATGCATCGTATGTTTATTTACACTCAAAATTTTAAAGGGGAAAATATCGCAAACAAAAAAAAGAAAATTTTTTTCTGTCGTTTAATATCGTAAGTTGAATTGCGAGTCGTGTTTTTAAGTACGGTTCATATCGTATCTTTACTTAGGTTTAACAAAACAAAGCACAATAAAATCGCATTTTCAAATACGATAGCACTAAATTTCGTGCCATTATCGCAAGTTGGTGGTAACGGAAGTTTAAGATTGTAAGAACGACAAGTTCTAGAATGCATTAATTGTATCTCATGATAAGATTTTTTTTTTTTTATTTTTTACTGATCGTATTTTAATTTACAATTTCTGACTGACAAAAAGTGCGCTTGTATGTGAATATACAATTCAGCTCATACGTAAATTTTGCTTACGATAAAAATGTTTTTATTATTTTGAATGAGTTTTATTTCCTTTAGGAATGTCAGTATGACTCAATATCATAGATACGAGTGTGGAGAATTATTTTTGGTATAAGTCGGTTACTATCGTATCTCAAGTTACCATAGTACTCTTCGGACCCGTCGATATATATACTTATGTGATATAATGTAATGAATATTTTGTAGGTATTATTTAATTTTCAAAAGTGAATAATGTAAATAATGTTAAATAGTCAAATTTTCAAACAACATTTACATTAGTTCAATTTTAACATGTTAGTATAAAAAACTTATTTAAATTTGCAATATCTTTAGCAGCTTTGATTTCTTTTATATTAACTTTAGAAACTGATAAATAGTAATTAACAACTGGATTTTTATCAAACTACAAAATAGAAAATTTCAACTTTTTGAAGTTTGCTCATTTTATCTAAAGATAATAATAAAAAAAATACGTAATTTTAATTTTGTTCCAAAATCTATTCAACTACAATTACAAAGCTTTAAAATCCATAATGAGTGAACTTTCAAATAATTTTTGACAAAAAAGAAAAAAGTTACTTTTTATTATAATGAAAAAATGAGGGTTTTTCTTTCTAAAACATAAGGGTGCCTTCCGTTCAGAGAATAAAAAAATATTTAACCAACTTTATGAGAAATTTCACAAATAATATTTTCAAAGGGACATTTTTATTATGTCATTTTCTATTTAATTTTATGAAAAAAACCTGAATTAAATATCCAATTACTTCAAAAACACACTTGTGAACTATTTTTTTATTTTTTTTTATTCAGAAAAACCAAAAGATAACAAAGTTTTTATTTTCTGGGCATCCTCCATTAAAATTGGATTATGTTTTGTAACATATGTGAATTTCTAACGAGAATTCCTAATATGTATCTAGAAAAGAGCAAATTTTCTATGATGGAAAAATTTAAACAAAAATGTACATATTTATTTTTTTTTGTTGAAGAATATACTAGGAAAACAAAAAAGGTATATGTGTTTAAGTATTAATACAAAGATAGGGTAATTAGGTGCTGAAAATCATTACAAAAAAAAATTCATAATTAACAAATAAAATAATTGTGAAAACAAGCTGTTTCTTTTCTACATAATTTTTATATATTCTGTGAGAAAAAAAAATTTAACTCAAATCCTCCTACATTTTATACGAACTTAAGCTTATATTATGTGTTACATATACTTAAGAGTAGGTTGTGGGTAGGGTTTCTGAAAAACAATAGTTTTTAAAGTAGTGTTTTAGAATTTTGAAAAAACAGCATTTAACAGCTGTTTTACTGTTTTTTCATGTTTAATAAAAGTTCAAGTTAAATTTTTCCATATGTAAGCATGATTTTATTAAATACTTTCAATTTTAATATAAATTTAACTTTGTATAATATTACTTCAAAAATACGAGTGATGTTAAACTGTTGTCAGAAAAACGTGTTCTTATTTTTGTACAGAAGTTAGCACATACTGAAAATTGTCCTGTGTTTTTGAAGAGAGTAAATTCAGCCTTTAACCACTTGAAATTGTGTGTTTCCAGCAGCTACTGCAGGTGATTCAAGTTTCTCAAGCAATACATTAAGTTCGTTTTGTAGAGTTAAAATTTCACTTGTGGAATTATTGGCAGTTGTTTCAATTATTTAAACATCATTCACACAAAAAAGTCGAGATGCCAACATGTCTGCAAAATCTATTGTACCTCTCGATGTCGTGATCGTAGAGTTCTTAAGGCCGCATAATAAGTACATAACGTTCATTAATTCGAATGTTGAAATTATCCATCAACTTCTATTTAATTTCACTTTTAATCAAAAAGAGTTTCTCAAACATAAATTTTAATGTTGTGCCAGCGCTCATCAGTGTTGAATTTTCTCTGCCAAGATTCTCAACAGCTAGCTTTACAGGCTTCACAGCCTCTAGTAAAACAGTAAAAACAGCATTCTAAAAACAGCTGTTTGTTGTTTTTCATTTTTTTTTCAAAAAAAACAGCTGTTTTACTGTTACTGTTAAAAACAGTCCAAAAACCCTAGTTGTAGGCTAAATTCGTTATTAAAATAAATGTAAATTAAATTTTTAGTTCAGAATTAATGAAAAATTTGAAAAAGTTTAAAATTATAAATATAAGTTTTTAAAAACCCTAAATTTTGTTTTTGATATCTAACTTAAAGTATATAATTTAGTATAATAAAGTTGCAATGTGGCAACTTTCCCCACCAAAATGTGATAAGGTGTATTGAAACAAGAGATTAACGAATGAGCTTTGTAGCTCGTATATTATAGTTTTAATATTGAAAAAAATAAAACATACTTAAATTCAAAAATAAACAAAGAATAAAAATATGATTTAATATATACCAGTTTTTTTTTTTTTTTTGCAAATATAATTTTATTACAAAACTATAATCACTGTTAAAAGCTTTTAGATATTTAAAATTTTCATAAAGTTTTTTTTTTTTATTACATTTTAGAACTTTCAACTTTTTTAATTTAATTGGAAATTCTTATGCCAATCTAATGTTGATTTCTTTATTCTCACTTGAAATTAATTTATTTTTATTTTTAACCTAAAAACATATTTTTCCATTCATATATTGATTATGTACATAAGAATCTGATTATATCACATCATATAGTGAAAAAAAATATATATATATAATAGTGGCGCCAAAAAGATTCCTCTGAAAATTCTGAAGTTTACATAAAAACGTATAAGAACTGAAGGGTTATGATAAAAACTTTTTATCTTATTGAAATACAATTTTTATTAAAGTAAAAATAAGACAATATTTATTGCTGAATTTTTATTGTATTATTATCTGTTTCCTAACACTTATATATATTTGTTTCACATGATCATTTATAGTAAACAAATTTTATTGATTAAAAAAAAATATCTTTATTAGTTATTTTTTTTTTTTTATTAATTTTTGCCCTACAACTTTAGTAATAATAATATGTCAGTATACCATTTTTCATAATTTGTATTAGAAAAACTTGTGGTCCACGAAAATGGATACATAAAATGTAGCTCTTCGGATGTACATCCACAGTTACTAAAAATCCTTAAATTCAGTAAGCCTAATTCACTCTAGAAATGATAACAAATGGTGCGGTGTTATCATTTAACACAGAACTTTATTTTTCAATCTATAGTCTCTATACTTTTAATTTTTTAATTTATATATTAATTTCATCAAAACATTTTAAATTTGACTATAATATACAAAATACATCTGTACATATTAACTTTATCTTATCTACCGTATGTTTTATGATACTTTTCAATCAAATAACAACGACTCACAAATTAATCGGCAATTTTATAAATTTTACAGTGAACTGAACACTACTTACATTAAACATTTGTAATCAATCAGAATTTCTTTCTGAAATGAACACAAAAGCAGTGAAATATATAAATGATATTCAAAAAAATAATAAATAAATAAAAAGAAAAAATATTATTAATTAAGATTAAAGAAAAATAACAATTAAAACAAAGAAATGAATCATAGTGAAGAAGAATATCTACAGTTATAAAATTAAGATTTCCGAGAATTTGTTTTTTTTACGTTATGTATATATTTTGAATAAATTTGTTTTCCCGACTCATAATATAAAATATATTTATTAGACAGATTTGATTTGGTTATTATTTCCAAAAAATATTTCATGAAAACGTATAGTCACATATAGTCCGATTTTTCACTTTTAGCAAAGATTTCTACACTAAAATTACATATTAGTTTTAATGTTTTTTATAGCGAAGAATAAATTATATGAAAATGACTATCTGAAATTTTTATATCGAACAGATATATTAATTTAAATGTAAAAGCACCTCTATGACAAATATCTAATCTTGCTACATAAGTCATTCACTGGTTAGATTTGAAATTTATAGACATAGCAAGGAATATACAAAATTTTTTATAGTTGTGGCAGCTATCTATATTTTCAGTGGCGATATGCGTTACTGATTCAATACTTTTTAATAACGAATATAATAAATATAAGATATAACTATTAATAATAACTACAAACTTAAAAAAATATTTTTTCCTAAATTAAACGTTCAGTTCAATAATACCACCCGGTATCTAAACTTACTTTAATTGATGATATTTCATCACCATTTTTGGCAATGACCTTATGTATTTTAGCGCGATATCCAACTGGGGTGGAACTAAGTTAGAAATTAAAAAAAAAAAAAGTTTTGACTTTACAAATTTTGAAAACAAATTCTTTTTTTTTTTCTTTATATATTTCTTTTTCTTAATATTTTTAAATTTACTTTGATTAATTATAAACATTTTAAGACAAAAAAAGTTAACAAGTACCAAGTTTATAAATAATTTCGAAGATCATTTAATAATAACGTATATAATGATCATTTCACATCGACATTAAATCAATGATAAAAACTCTTCTGGTTAAATAATTTGAGAATAGACGAAAAATAAAATAGCTTATTTTTTAAATTGTAATTTCGCGATCATTCAAAGAAACTTTTACAAATCTTTAAAAATATAAAAATTTTGTATGAAAATAAATTGTAACCCTGGCTATCTATCTATCTATCTATCTATCTATCTATCTATCAATCTATCTATCTATCTATCTATCTATCTATCTATCTATCTATCTATCTATCTATCTATCTATCTATCTATCTATCTATCTATCTATCTATCTTTCCGACATCATCAGATCTCGTATTCAGTTTTAGCTAAAGAAAATAAAATAACACATATTTTAGCATCAGAGACAAAGATAGTCGAAATCGGCCAAGTGGTTTAATAGGAAGTTATGCAAGCATGAAAATCAGTTTTTTCATTTTTCAAGAGAAAAATGTCTAGAAAGTTAAATACCTATCTGGGTATGTTCATTTTATAGTATGTATAATAAATGTGATTTACGTGGGAATTCAATCATATATAAAAAATAAAATTTTTACTTTATTTATTAATTAACCTCCAAATAAGTGAATTATCATTGTGCTTTATTTTTATTTTATTTTTTGTTGTTTTCCATTATCAAAACGTTTTCATCCAACAATAACAGTTTGTTTGATGTAATGTTTTATGAATAAAAAGTATATTTATATATATACACATAATAAAAGGGTCATCAGCATGGTGCCCTTCTCATCATTTTTGAAAAAAAAAAAAAAAAAAATTATATACAAAAAAATCAAAATCATTAAAAACATTAGGAGATTTTTGTTTTTTTTTTTTGTTTTCTCAATTTTGTGTAATTCAGCGAGAAAAAAAAAAAAAATTATTATGACTTAACTAAAATGGTCAGTCAAAAAGATTCTTTATACCCAGTATTAAGAAATTAGGTTCAATATTTTTAAAAGACAATAAATGTTATGATTATGGGATTCTTTTATTATAACAAAGTAGAGCTATTTAGGATTCTGGGTAAATGAACTAGTTTTATATATATATGAAATTCAAAAAAAAAAAAACCATTTAAGTAATTATTATTTTTTTGATATCAAACTGGTTTTTTTAAATTATGATAGAGAAATCAGATTAGTTTTTTTTTTTGTTTTCTTTGAAGTGAGAAATAAATTAATAGAAAAAAAAAATTAAATTTTAAATATTTTCAAAACTATGTGAGGAAGAAAATAACCTTTTTAGGCTACTAAAATAAATATATAATGTAAAACAGAATTAGGTATAAAATTATTATTTTAAAATTATAATTTGCTTGATTTGATATTTCGATTAGGAAAGAATTAATTATTACTGTAGTTACTACTGTTTATATGATACTGCATCTGAGGTTACAAAATTTCCAAAACAAGTTAATATTTTCGTGGTAGAATCTTTTAGATTTAAAATTTCCGGGAAGAATCTACTGCTGTTTTTCTTTCAAGTTCTGACCTTTAATAACATAGATTATTTTATTTCTTATTTCCCATTAAAAAATTACTGATTTGACGGCCTTTTACTTAAAAAAACCCCCCTCCTTATAATGCAACCAATGTAATTTTAAGAAGCAATAACTTCGCACTTAGGCTTAGACACTTAGACTTTTAAACACTATAAAACTTATATACAATGATAAACCGCAATAGAGTTTCATTAAAATGATATTTATTTTAAATTAAGTAATATTATTTATCTTCAACTTGGACTATTAACTAAATAGTTCATCTGAATCTCTATATAATTATTAATATTTCTTATAAAAATATATTTTATTACAAATTTGTATTGCAACATAAATATCTATTTTTCAAAAACTCATGTGTTCACTATTAATCATATTTATATAATATATATTGATTAAAAAAAAGAAGTAATCAGCAAATGCACTCCATGTTCTCTATATACAAATTTAAAAAAAATCATTTTTAAAATATATCGCAATGAATTTTTAAGTATTAATTAAAAGACAAAAATTGTAATCCAACTCCCTTTAGGAGGCCATGGTCCCCATATTTAATCACAGAAAAATAAGCAGTAATAGAAGTAAAACAAATTACATTTTTATGACATTGCTGAGAAAAAAAAAATTATTATTATTTATGAAAAAATTTAAATTTAATGACATCTATGCCGTCTGCAGTATCACAGTAAGAATGCCTGTCCAAAGGAGATCACAAACACAATCTGAAAATTCTATTCTTAGTTATAAAATCAACATTAAAAATTGTCTTGGTTTTATTGCACACGAACATATATTTTATTGTTTTTTTTTTTGAACATTTGGTGTTTACGAAAAATTTCTTTCAAACATAGAACGAAGAATGCTTTTTTTAATAGATTAATGTATTAATCTTTTCTATAAGATATTTTAATATTTTTAAGGGTTCTTTAGTTTTTGGAAAAAAAAACTATATAATTAATAAAATAATTGTCCCAAATTCCTATTATTGGACTAATAGTATTATTTTGGGTAAAAAAAAGTCCGAAATTTTCACAAGCATTGACAAAAATAAAAAGTTATTACAATCAGTATTAACAGATTCAATGGATTGCCTGATTAAGTTCGTTATATTTCTATTGGACTTATTTAACCAACTTAAAAATATTCGAAGTTAAATTTTCTCTAGAGTTTTCTTACATGAGATTGAGAATATAAAAATCCAAAATATTCTAAAACTAAATTGTAAATAAGAATCAAATTGTTCAATTTTTTGTTTGGAAGTTCTGTTCATTCATCTTTGGAATTACCCTCCGTTACCGTTTTTTACAAAATTGGGTTAATATTTGAAAGAGAACTAATTTTAAAATTTAAGTATTTACCTCCTTTACTTTAGAATGGATGAATTGTAGATTGTTGCTGTCAAGATTTTTGTATTTATTATAAAATTTTAGTGATTAAATCATAATCTTTATAAAAAAAAAAAAAACAATTATTTACAGATGAATTCATGTGTTGCATCTTTACAACAACGTTTCTTTTAAAAAATATTATTATAATTAAGTTAACCCCATTATAATAGAATGAAATTATTTACAATATGTACAAACATATTCGTATGTGTATTAAAAAATTTTTTTTTTTCATTTTGCCATAATATACAATATAAAAATGTCTTATTTAATTATTCATGTTATTTGGGTTATAATTTTGTTTATCAAAACATAATGTGAAGATTTATTACGTCCGCTAACAGAATTTGACTTGCTACTTTCTGTGACTCATTAGCATGGTAATTATAAAATTCATCTTTTTTAATTTATGATTATGAAAACTAAGAATACGAAATACAATATGTATTAGAGAAATGATTTGTTGACATATGATAAAGATCCGTAAAAAAAAATCTTAATGGTTAGTTAGTTATCAATTAAATTACAAAACATAGAATTATATATTATAAAGAAAATAAGCTATATGGTAATATTCCTTATTTTGTAATTAGTCGTAATTCGAGAAATATAGTTAACTATTTGTAGCATTAATTTTTTCATTTAGTTATTTACTTAAGAAAATATTAAGCATCGCTTTAACAGGAACATAACCGAATATAATTAAGTGAACGGAGACAGTTGAGAGTTGATGCACTTCATAGATTTTTTTATTTTTCTTTTAATTCAGGCAACAAATATTTTGTATTTAAACTTTACATGATGTTAATAAAACAAAAGAATGAAGAATTATTGGCTCATGTAAATGAAACTATATCCAAAATAGCATCTCAACAACGATCAATAATGAAATAAATATAAAATTATTCTTTTAAATAAACTGCAAGTAACAAAAAAATAAAAAAGGATGAAAATTTATTGCAGGCAATACACACCTCAACAAAAAATTATTAAAATCGTAAGTTTCCCTTATTCGCCTTAGAGATCTTATGTCATTAAACAATGGCATGCTTTCAATGTAGGAGTACTGACAGCGTTGACGCCATGCTACGTATTGAAAACGTATTGACTCATGTATATATCTAGCCCAACATTATGATTGATTATACAAATTTGTTTTCTATAATTTTATAAATAACATAAAGAACATGAAATATAAAACGAATAAAATTATTGTCACTTTTTTATAAGTTACCCATGTCTAGTCTTTAATACATACCTATAAATTGTTTGATTGTCAATAAGGTATTATTATTATTTTTGTTTTAATAGGTTTTTTTTATGATTCTGTTTTATTAATTTTTAATTTGATCTGAAATTATAATTTGATTTTCTTTCGAAATTCACTACAATTTATACAACAACGTATAGAAAAGTCAACAATAAATCGTATTGCTTTCTTAAAGTAATCTCTGAAGGATGTTATTTTCATCTTAATATAATATAATATAATACTTAATATAAGTATCGTAATAATTTTTTGCATAAATTTTAAATAATAATTTCATAATTTTTCTAAAATTTTTTGTAAATAAAATAAAGTACACATTTATGCTAATTAACCCAAAGTGCCGTCTAAGAATGAGCAAAAACAATTACTGCATAACAATCTCAACATAAATTAATCAGAATCTTATTATACTTATCTTACTTTCGAAAGATCAAGTCAGTTTTTCAGCCCAATCAAAACTCAAGACGCCTTTGCCTAAATTATTATGATATTATTATGTATATAGTAGAAGGTATTCACTTTTTAATATACATTTTTACAGGTTCTTCACTTAATATCCATTCAAAATTTAAAAAAGCTATAAGGGGAATATGATATTACAAGAATATGCACTATAAAACTTAATACATTAAAAAATTCATTGATGTCACAAAGGAAAAACTCAACAACGTTAACTTGGTTGCATATTTTTGTTTGCTTGAATATAATATTAATGTTACCTAGATGGGTTTAAAAAACTTAAATCTTATATTTTCAAGTAATAAAGAATATTAATTAAAGTAAATTTTGAGTTCAATGTAAATATTCATGAAATGAAAATTACAGATCATAATAATCGAAATCGAATCATTTATATATACTATAGAATAATGTCAGTGACCAAACTCATAGACAAAAAATAATTTTACTTGGTTCTGCAAATTATTCACACTTATACTAAGGGTATACAACATATTCTCTGCTGAATACATAGCTGGAAACATCTTTAAGGCAAAGTCATCACTTAACGTTAATATAGAATATTTTTTCTCTAAAAGTTCATTCCTTTCTTATGTTTTAGTACCAACAACTATATAATCAACATTTTTTTTTTATTTTGAGGAAGATACGAAATTTTGTGTATAAATACGAATGCAGAAAATAGCTTTAATGTTTTTTGGAATTTGTATGTACCATTTTATTATTGGAAAATCTATTAAAACTAGGCACCAAATGTTTTCGTTTTTGTTATACGAAAAACTTTTGTCAATTATAATATGATGCATAGGAAAAAGCATGGGAAGTACGTTCCAAAAAAATTTTTTTTAGTTTGAATAGTAGGTACAGAACCTATACTATAGTAAAGAAAAGACAAATATTGCAAATAAAATATTGAGAGAAAAAAAAAAATGTTTTTGTAAATAATAAATTTCACTTTAAAATAGGTTTAGGTTGCAAGGTACATTTATTTAAAAAAGTTTGTTCTTCTATATTTTATTACAGAAATTTATTTTTAAATATTTAATGGATCTTGACATTTATTTTCATTTTATATGTTTTAAGGTTATTTTATTTCTGTTCCAGATGCTGTTGTGATTGCAGAGACTTGTTTTGTGCGTATATTTATTATTTCTTTTTATAACAATCACATAAAAAAATTCCTACACACATTATCAGTTTGATTTTATATTAATAATAAAATATTGATTATATAAAATAAAATAATTCTATTTGAATAATGTATTTAATATTAGAGCCTGAATAATGAATAAAAAAAAAACATTATCTAAGAAATGGTTAGAAAATTGTATAAAACTGAATCTCTTTTTGATTAAAATAAAAATCCTCAAGTTAATTTGATACAAAAATAATTATTCATCATTTTCCTTTATCATCATTCATTAATTCACTTGAAAATCCAGTTCCTTTTTATTATGACTTTTTGTCATAAATTATATCTATTTTTAATAATTTATGTATAAAATGTCGTTTTTTTTTTCTTTAGAAAAAGTTAAATTTTTTATCCTTCAAACAGCGATAAAAAGAATTTCTAGAATATAATCTGTAACGAAAAGCCCTAAAGGGTAAAATATTTTTTCTATTCTTCATAAAAATTAGTATGCAAAATTTTTTTTTTATGGAAATCTGATATAAGGTTTTGCATTTAAAAACACTTTTGGAATACGCTTATAATTCTACTAAATATTATATGAAAACGAAAAATGATGAATGGTTTTACTGAAAATAACCCGCGAAAATGTAAACCATACGTTTTCTCTAGCATTTTTTTTTCAGAACTTTTTTCCTAAACCCTTTTCTTTGTCCTTAAATTCATTAATTTCCTTTTTTTTAATTTGTTTAATTTATTATTATTTTATTTATTAACTTCAATAAAACATATTATGACTAATATTCGTATAAATAATAATTTATTAATTTAAGTTGAAAATTAAAAACGAAAAATGTACACAAACTTTATAAAATATAACAGCGGACTCGAGTTACGATTTTCTAAGTCCGAAATGGAAAATATTTTAAAAAATTTTAATTAACTCTTTCAACAGATTTACTTCGCAATAAAATCTACCTTGATATCATTATTCAAAAAATGCAACGCTGTTGGGACAAAAATTACCACTGTTATTTTTTTTTATTTGAAAATAAGAAAAATTGTTAAATAAACAAGAAATTTTTCTTCTTCTGCTTATAAACTGCAGCTCATTTCTAGATCTTTTGAATTAACATTTTTCTCTCATTTCTAGCAATGGGAACTTTATTTTAAGGTTGAATAAAGAATAAAGTATAGAAGAAAAAAAAAATCATTATTTTATAATATGAAAAGCATTTTTTCAATGAAAAACATTTTTCCATAATGACGAAACACTTTAATATCTTATCTGTGTACGTTTTACCACAGAGTTATATAATTTTTCTGGAATATTTTCAAACAAACGACTCTCGTATATAAAGAAAATCATACGGAAACCATATAGACTGGAAAACTTTTATATTTCTCTATACTGTGTAGTTCGATTTAATATTTCTTCTATATTAGCAATGGAGCCAAGGACATTTTCTTCTTTTTCATGTGCCATAAAGTGCCTTATAAAGAGTTAAGAAATTATGAAATGGATAAAAATAAATTTATATTTATAATAAAACACATTTTTTTATTTTTAGATAATTTTTATTATTGAAAATTTACTAACATAAAATAATAAAAATACCATGAAATAGAGTTAATAGTCTTTCAGTTATATTTACAAAAAAAAAGGAAAGAATTACCAATTACGAAGTAAGTGAACTAATAATTAATAAAACTAAATCCAGAATTTGTTATTCTAATAAAACACAAACTCAATAATATAATGAATACTAGACTTAGGTAACTTTTTATATATTCATCTGTTCACTGTTAATAATAAACCTTCAGCACCTTTTGACGCCAAATAGAATATTTATAAATAGGATAACTAAAATTAATAGTATATAGATAGATATAATTTATCATAATGTTTACATTTACAAAATACATGCCAAAATATGCAACAAAATTAAAGGGATACTTACTGGTTCTATTAAAATAAATCTCCGTTGAAGATATAAATTCTACTTCTACTAAGTTTTTTTCTACTAAATTTTGTTTGCTTTAAACAAATTTATGTAACCATTTATTATATAGTATAATATTTCGACATTAGGTATTAAATAAATTGGGTAAAAAAATAATGAAAAATTGAAGTTTATTAGACTTAAAGTATATAACTGCATTTCATCTCTAAATTATTAAAAGAGGTTCGTTCGTTCGTTTAGTTCTAATCGTAAATTTCAAGAATTTAATACTAAAATCTTAAAATTTCAATATTCAGGCAATAATAATTTTATAGTCATCAAGAAAAAAAAAAAAAAATTTGTCCAACCAATTTTTATTTATAGGAAAACTAATTGCCACAAAAATACCAACTGCATTTATTTATTTTTGAACAAAAAAAAAGTTCTTTAGAAAAAAAATTATATTATTCTTCATTCAAAAATTTATTTTGTCAACGTAATGACATATTAGAATTTGAGATTGCAAAATTTTTTTTTTGAAAAGCTATGGGTAATATAAAAACAAAAAAAAATAAAATTTTGGCATAGTTTAATATTATAGAATATAGAACTACTGTCTGAATAGCTATACTTAACAAAATTTTTAAGTATATATAGATGGCAAAGAAATATTTTATGTTTGCCAAATTCAATGAATTTTTTTGTTTTCCAATTCATAAAAAAAAATCAATTTATAAACGACATAATAATTCTTATTTTTTACAACTACATAATTTAAAATTTATTTCATTGACTTGTTATTCGTGTTCCAGTTTATTACCCTAATGAGCAAATTTAAGAAATTGTTATTTTATTTCTTTATTTTCAAATTGAAAATTATTATACATATTTCAAAGACGAAAATAAAAAATAATAATAATAATAATAATAATAGCAATGTTCGAAGCCATAAAGAAATAATTTTCTCTTCGTTAAGAAAAGAAAATTTATTCATAAATTAAAAAGCTTTAAATATAAAAAAAAGGAAATAAAAAACATAACTAATTGGAACACAAAAAATAATCAAGAATTTTTTCTTAAGAAAAAATAAAAAAAATTATACAGATTTTAATGGGTTGTGTGCGATAGATTAGATTAGATTAATAAAAAAAAAAAATTAAATAATGAAAAGAAAAAAACAAGAACAAGAATATTATGATTATTTTCGATTTGTTTCTATTAATTATGATTCTCAATAATTCAAATAATATTTTCGATTAAAATCAAGAATTTTGATATGATCGATATTATGAGACATAATTATGTAATGTAAGTATAAGTACATTTATAAAATTATTTAATGACAATTTTTAAAAATAAATAAAAAAAAAACTAACACACCGCTTAATCGAAAATAAATCGAAAGATAATACTTCGGAACACAAAATCTTAGAAGACAAATTTTACAAAAAAAACTCTATTGATTGGATTAACCAAATATGCTCAAAAATGAAAGCAAACTATCTCTTACAGATCACTTAAAACCCTGTACGATAAACGTATTTAACTAAATTTGTATTCAAAATTTAAACTTTGTAAATTTTTAATTTATAGAACATTATTTGTTTTTTGTTTTCGTCTTTTAATTTTTTTAAGTTAGACTTAATAATTTTAATGCGTTGGGGATCGTTATGTTGTATTTAGTGCTATAGAATTTAGATCACTAAATGGAGTATTATATGCGTCAATACACATGCAATCATTTAGATGCATCTGCGTAAATAATGAAATCATTTAGATGTCGTATTGAATATTACGTAATACCTAAACAAACATAATATCTCCCACAATATTTCATTACAGCCAAATACAAAAAAAAAAAAAAATGGGAAAAAATGAGAACTACGTAATTCATACACAAAAATAATATCACTAAAAGAAAGAGAAATTAAAGGATAATTAACGTGGAACATTTCCCTTGGCTTCTTTTATCTGTAAAAGAAAGAGAAATTAAAGAATGATTAACGTGGAACATTTCCCTTGGCTTCTTTTATCCGTAAAAGAAAGGGAAATTAAAGGATAATTAACGTGGAACATTTCCCTTGGCTTCTTTTATCTGTAAAAGAAAAAGAAATTAAAGAATGATTAACGTGGAACATTTCCCTTGGCTTCATTTATCTTTATTTTTTATTATAAATTATCTCTATTTTCTCTCTTTGCAACTACCTCTCCCCTACGCATTAAAACAGTATATTGGATATGTTAACAAAATTTGTTATAACAACTCGTTGTCTATACACACAAACACATAGATATGTGTCAATATTATATCTCTCGACCTTCGGTCTCGTGATATAATTTTGACTCGTGTCTATGTGTTTGTGTGTATAGACACCTCGTAATTAATAACAAATTTAGTTAACATTATACAATAATCTACTATTATTCACAATAGTCATTACAAAACGAGCAAAAGCTCGTTTTCATATCTTCATCATTTAAGATTAATGAAATATTTTATGATGCGGTTTACAAACATAAAGCATGTGGCATACTATATTAAAAAAGATTGTTGAAGCTTCTTTACAAAGGAAGGGCTGAAGTTCGCGTTGCGAGAAAGAGGGTATTATAATAAAATAAATGTATTTATTATTACTATAGTAACATAAAGGCATAATACAATAAAAATTAGGGGACTTCTTCTGCGGTTTCCAGGTAGGAATTATCCCTCAATTTATAGTCCATTTTATTAACTATCTAGGAAATTTCTCAAAAAAAACACTGTTTAAAAAGTTTGCTCTGCATTTATTTATCTCAGAAATTTTTGATTTTAACAATAACATCAAATTGCTATAGTGCCATAAATAATGTGAATGTTTGTTGAGGGCGTTTAAAAACGTAATTATTATTATTTATTTTTTTCTTCTAATTTTTGTCGTCAAAAAGAATGAACTCCAAATGTGACGAGTAGCAATTTTTCACAATGAAAATTTAAATGTTCTTTAAAAATTTATTATATATAGTATAATAGTTATAAAAGATGTACATATTTAAATAAAAAAAAAATGTTGCTTCCAAAAAAAAAACATACATACATACATATTTAAAATAGTCTTATAAAATTATTGTTTTTTAATGAATTTGTATGTTTTTCTTTGTTAAATTAGAAATGTGTTTTGATGATTGGTGGCAATTCAGTTTTTTTTTATGTTCTCAAATAAATTTTTATTTTTATTTTTTGTCAAAGAAATGATAAATTGCCCAATACCCAATGTGAACTTAAAATCGTAGTTTTCTTAGGTTTATGTATTTAAAAAAAAATTAATTTTATGTCTACAAAAAACATAAAATATAACAAAAAACATAAATTCCAGGTAATAGACATGGGCCCTTAGATCTATCATTTTGACAAAACAATGAACAGAATTATGTTTATAATTTGATTAAATTTTTACTGCATAATTCTTATTCTGTTCTGTATTTTATTAAATCTTGTTTTGAAATAAAAAATTAATTTTTAAACCAACAGTTACGCAATTTTTTCTAACTATAAAAGTTTTCACTCATGTATCTTATATACATGTACATACATATTTCAATCGATTCTAATTTAACAATATAACATAATATAATATCTAAGTCTAATATCTTCATTTTAAAACAATAAAGGCAGATTTATTTTAACTTTTCTTATTTACACTTGATATTAAATACAATCTTACAAATAATCTTTCTTGTTCTTAATTTTTGCCGGGTATTTAAAACTCTTTTAAAATTATTTAAGATATTTTACGTTTGCCTGAGCTTTAAAATTTGGCTTCAATAATCATTAAGAAATTACAAAATTATTAGTACAGAAGTCAGCCGGACAAATAAATGTGAAAATTGATCAAACAAGCTGATATATAAATCAATTTTAATTTTTTGATCACAATGTTTTCAGATAAAAAATTTTTTTTTTGTTTATCAATGTGTGGAACCAAAAGAAACATTAATATTTTTTAATTTTTATGTTCATTATGTTTTTTCATAAAATATTTTATGCAACAGATGTTACATTAAAAATATCTTTATTAGTTTTTTTTTGTTAGTAAATTGAGTGGGTTATTTATTTTCATAAGCTTGCATCTTTTTTAAATTTTTTTTTTTTATTTCTCATAATAATAATAAGTTCTTCAGAAAAGTAACAAACACTTCTATAATGTATATAATACATATATATTCAATGTTTATTTTTTTAAGTTATAATACTTATAAATGTATATGCATATCATATAAATATAGAAATTTTCAAAAAAAAAAACAATATTAGGAGTATTATTTTTATTATGCACTAGAACAGCGTTTCTCAACCTTTGTACTATTGCGACCTATAAAATATGAATACAAAATAACGCGACCCTAAATCTGAAAAATAACGCGAATAAATCTGAAAAATTTAATAACAAGCTAAGTATACTTCTAGAAAGACATCTTTAAAATGTTTTATTTATTTTTATGTTAACGACTTATAATATGTTGTTGACACATTCATTTGATAATTAATTTTTTTTCGTTCGATTTGTTTAAAGCGAATGAATTTTAAAAGCTATTTTATTATTATCAATCTAAAAACAGAGCAATCTGTTAGAAAATAGATGTATAGATTAATTCTTCTTACATAATCAAAATATTTTATTATTTTTGAAAAAATATATGTAGAATTTGTAATAGAATTTTTCCATTAAAACGACCCATTGAAAATCTTTCGCGACACAAATTCGAGTCGCGACCCTAAGGTTGAGAAACACTGCACTAGAATATTATTATTTTTTGTTTTTATGGAATATTACTTTAGTTTGATTTTTTTTTTAAAATAAAGAAAAATATCCGTGATTATTTCTACAATCTTAGGATCGAAATACAGAAAACAAAAATAATAAAAACCTGAAATGGTTTAAGAAATCTAATTTTAATGGAAAAAAATTAGTATAAAAAATTAAAAACAATATAATATTTCTCGTTATTAAAAGCAGACCATTATTGTAAGAAAGTACTTTTTTTTGGATTATGGTCGGTGCATTCTGTTTGAATAATGAATTGTTTGTGAAATAATTATATCCAATTTTAGGAGGATTATGGTTATTGCGAATTCAAACGTTTGTAAATATCTTATCAAAATCGTATTTTTCTTTCAATTCGAGTTAAAGTTAAATTTGGATTCAATAAAAATGTGACAAACAACTCATATTAAAATATGTCTAATTTTGACTTGTTTTTGACAAATTAGTCAGTTCTATCCGTACATGGGGGGTCAAGAACAACACTGACAAATAAGTAGCTAAGTATAGCAATCTTTCTTTTAAGAAAAAATATGATCTTTTTTGTTGTCCGCGATTTAATTTGTGGTTAAAAATCGAATAATATAATAATTTTAAATCTAAATCAAAACCGAAATTTTCCGAAGATTATCTGAATTTTATTGTCACTATTTAAAATTTAAAATGGATCTCGATGACACTAAAAGTTACTTCATGTTATAAAAAGATATAATTAATGCAATCACTGTTCAGTTAAAGTGTAATTTAAGCGGTAAAAATTAATTATTCGACATTATACACATAAATATATCTCTATACAATGTAAAAGATAAACTTAAAAAATGAGGACTAAATTGTATAAAATAATTATTCTTTGTACATTATATTTTTACATTATAAATATTATCTATCTGAGGAGCTGTCTAGAATATGTAGTAGTTCCTTTTTGGGCAGTCGCTTTTTTTATACAAGTCGAAAGATGTAAATATAAGTTTATTTATTCAACACAATGTACTGCTGGGATAAATTGATCTCAACTTAAAACACTTTGGGATAAATTGATCACAATTTCAAAACACCGTGGGATACAAATATATCCCCTAAGTTGAAAAAAATTTATTGTTTTTTGGTGTATATATTTTTTTTAATTAAAAAAGTTTCATTAAAATTGTTTCTCTTTCAATAATTAAAAACAACACAAAAACGTAAAAAATAACAAATATACAATTCAGTTGTATATTTGCGTTTCCTCAGACACTTTTTATTATGTAAAGATCAAGGTGATTGAATGTATGTATTTCAAATTTTTTTTGTTTCTGGAAGTTAAAAAATGTCAGCAAAAAAAATTTTACCATTATGGTTCGACCAATACTTTTGTGGGATACAAGTGCAGCACTATCGAAGAAATTAATATTAAAACAAACCTGCAATTGATTGATTCCAGCAAAAAAAAAAAAATATTACTATGTATATATTACGTAGCGTTGCGTTAACACAATATGATGTTTAGAAATAATTTTTTAATGATGTCTAAAATTATGTAAAAAGAAACATTTTACAACGCACAATAATTTTCACACATACGATAAATAAAAAAAACTTCATAATAATTCTTTTATAATGACATTTATGATTCTTAAATACAAAATCATCCTATTCTTACCGGTCTGACCAAAAAAGGTCATCGGTAATCCTACTATACACAACCCGTAATAAAAGAGTTGAGAAATTATTTGCGAAAAATAAAAAAAATTAAAAACATCGTTATTATTTGTTCAACTTAACGTCTGGATTGAATTAATTATTGTTTGATGATTTAAAAGAGTAAAAACTTACAAACAACAATAAGATAAATTATTTAAAGTTTCGAATTTCGTAGTACGGTTTATCTACATTAGAAAATACATTTTGAAATTTAATATGCACCACAGCAAAACATAATTTTCAAAAATAAATTAAAAAATTTTTTTTTTATTCGTTTTTCAATATATTTTTGATAAAAAAAATATAAAAGTTTTAGATGAACCATAAATTTTACAAAACAAAAAAAATTATTGATAAAATACTTTTCGAAACGATGGATGAATTTTTTGTTGTTTGTTTAGAATTTATTTTGGCTTTTTTGTTATTAAATTCAAACTGTTTTTCTGAAGAAGATGTCAACCGTACCTATATTGATGCCTTAAATTAAATAAAATAATGTTTAGAGTATGTCAAATTTGTCATTTTCTCTCAGTATTGAAAAAACCAGATTGCTAAATAAGAACAGAGTAACCACATTCAATTATTGAAAATCATAGCATTATTTTATCGATAACATGACGACCCAATACAGAACGATACAGAACACATCATTAAGTACGTTATAGAATAGTAAGAAAGTTTGGTTGACGAAGAGGATGGCTCTGTTAGGCCACCAAACAAATATTCTATGAATCTTTAGTTAGTAACTGTCTAACACAATATTTCTAATTTACATTATATACACTTTAAAAACTTCCAGATTTGATTGCTGGCGCATAATATTTTTTTTTTTATTGTGCGCGGCGAATTAAATTGCAAATAAAAGGAATTTTTTATTTTTGTTATTTAAAACAAAATTTTTTGGTGTATAGATATAAATTTAATAAAAAAAAATAAAAAATTCATTGGTTAAATTCCAAGCAGGACAGTAATAAAATAAATTCCGCTCCAATTACAATTAAGTAAGATCACTTTATTACTTGCACATAGATGTATTTCAAAAGATATCATTTTGTCGGCATCCAGATAGTATTCCAATGTAACATATCTGAAAGTACTCAGTGAGCCAAGAATATCACATTTTCTGTAAATGGTTTTTTTTTTGTCTCATTTTTTTTTAATAACATTTTTAGTTTTTATCTTGTGTTGCACAGCAGCAGCAGCAGCAGTGTTTTTTTAAATTTCTTGTACAAAAAAAAAATAAAAATTGAAATAAAAACAAAAACAACAAAGAACACAAAAACTTAAGCTTAACTATATTTATATTGAATATTATTATAACCTGTAAAAAAAAATAAAAATCAATAAACAGGTATGCATAAAAGTGTAATGTTAGGCGATCATGTTGCAATAATTTAGCACGTTCGCAATTTGAAGTTTAAACTACAATAAAAATCATTAAAATGATTAGAGTTTTGGAAGAAGAAATTAAATTTAAGGAAAAGTAAGAGTTTGTATTGATACGACAGCACATAAGGTTGTGGATGATGTGAGATACAACTAAGAACACTCATATCCTTACACACTAAAAAGAATTCAATGTGGGATAAAAAAAAATCTATCATGATACAAAGAAGCATAATATAATTGGTATATAGTTAGAAAAAAAAATTAATGAAATAACTAATCGTTTAATCTTGTTTTGCTTTCAAATCCTTATCTTAATAATAACAACAAATATATTTAGTACTATTTCTATTACAACTATTAGTGATACATCTGTAATCTAACTAATAAGAATTTGAGAGAAAAGTGACTAAGAATGCAACTGAAAAATATTCAGTATTAGAAATTAGACTCTTTTTTTCGATATACATTATTTCTCAACTTTTTACCTTATAAATAACGTATATATTTAAAGCTATATTTTATCAGCATACGAATAATAAGAAAGACAATATTAAAGCAATAAGCTTTAAATATTGTAAAATTATCATGGTAGGTACAATAAAATCAAACACTTTTTCAAATTGTAAGTAGCACAACAGGTTAAAATAAAACTCAAGATAAAATGCCATCGGGCTTAGGAATAATTTACAGATAAATTACTGAAAATATTTTTTAAAGAAGTTCTTTTGTGAAAAGGCTACGTTATTTAATTATTATTATGATTCATTTAAGCAAAGAATATTTGACTACAGCAAAAATAAACAAATAAACTTAACAAATAAATGTCAAACTTTTGATTTTTGGACACAAATTGTATTTAAAATTCATCTGCGTTAGTGGAAAAACGGCAAGGAAAATTTGCTGTAAAAAGTAAAATTTAAACTGATCAAAAAAAAAAAAGATATGGAATTCAAATTTCGAATTATTTTATGATTTCGATTTAATTTTTTTAGCATTGTGACTCTCCAATTTTCGAAATTAAAATACAACTTTAACATAAAGCTAAGTATTTTGAATTATGCGTTGGTTTCGTGGCTCTCAATTCCTTCAAATAATGAAAAAGGATAAGTATAAAAATTTTTAAGTTTCGAAATTATACAAAACTATATTGTGATATCCATGATTTGTCTCAAATATTTCTCAATTTCATGAAACTTATGATTTCGTGTTAAAGAAGTCATCTAATAGTATAATATGGACTGAATTAAGTCTTAAACTACAATGTTGTAAAGAAAATGCGAAATTGTAATAGTTCATAATATATACTATATTTAAGGAAAATGTCTTAGGTATAATATGTATGATTTTCTTTATGTTCTACGGCTTTCGAACATTAAATTTTAATGAATTCGTGACCAAAGTAAAATTGGACAATATTAATGAAACTGAAAAAGTGTATAGATCTACATAAGGAAGGACACAAAAAGAAATATCTTTCTCTTGCCTTCGATATGAATAATAAATTTTCGTCAAAATTAATGAAAAATAAACAATGTTTTTTTTTTTTTTGGTAATAAACTTATGTAAAAAAACTTTATGCAAATATTTTCATTTTTCTTTCTTGAATCATAAGTTTTCGGGCAATATTAATCAAAATGAACACTTTTAATGCCTTTTATTGAGTAATATTATTATGAAAGACACTTTTAAAAATTTCAAAAAAATAATATATACATACATTAGATATATGTGTGAAATGTACATGGGCATTGTGCAAACTTAGGCTACGATAAAAAATATTAGAAATAACTCAAAAAATTAATGTTGGCCATCTAGTTTTTCAAATTTCTGTGAAAATTGCGACAAATCACAAAGTCCTAGACAAATGTTACATCAAATTGTGTACAATTGACATATAAGATCATGGTATCCGAATTCTTTGACTTATATAAATGCAGTTTGTTGATGTAGATACAATATTGGGTTTTGTGCGGGAACATTTCACATAGGAAACTTTGTTAACAATTATAGATAATAAAATCCGAACATAGGTTCCTTAAAAAACCCGTTCGTTTTAGAGGCTATCGTTTGAGAGACCACTCTATATATAGCCATGGTATAAATATGCAATGTACATGCACATTGTTAACATACCTAAATTGCATTTTTAGAGAAACCATTAAACATTGTTATAGAAAATGTAAATAAAAATATTTGCTAATAAAGTCGCACCATTAATAAACTACCACCCACACATTTAACTTGAGGATCATACTTCATGACAAAAAAAAAAAAAGAAGAGAAATATGATTTCAAATTTTTTCATTTTTCCATTTTTTTTTTTTTTTTTTAATTTTTTAAGATACTTTTAATTTACATTTGGTCGGTTGAACAAAAATGCGTGAGCGTTTTATAAAAAGAACATTGTACAAATAAGTGCCTTGTACTATGGGTTTACTTATTAAGCTAAAAAAAAAAAAAAAAACTTTATTTGCTGGATTCCATATTTCAAAGTGATGAAGCGGTAGGACAAAAAATGTAAAGAAAATATTAATAACGGTTTATTTGTGACAAAATATCTTTAAGCTGTAGATTTCATTAATAAAATTGATAAAAATTACAAAAATTTTACAATAATAATTTTTCTTTATAGCACTATAAAATAACTGCTACTATGCATTAAAAAAAATAATTCTCATAATTTTGATTTTAAATAAATGACATTTTATTTAGAAATTTTTTAACATTATTTGTTTATATTGATAAATTATCTCAGCGAAGGCCTAGATAGTTCTTCCAGTGGTATTTTTGATTCAAAACAAGCAAGCAAAAAATAGAATCTTTTAAGAACTAACATTATAACACAGTCGAAGTAACTGAAAGAACTTAAGTTTAAAAAAATTACTATTACTAAAAATTAATTAATATTAAAAATTACTTAAAATAAAGAAATTAAAAAATATTGTTAGATTAACAATATATTTCAAAATCTATTTATTTATGTCTTTTACATTCATTTAAACTTCACATTTATCCTTTCAAAAATTTTAATTTTAAATAACTTTTGGACATTATAATTAATTTTTGGCTTTCGACGAAGTTTCGTTATGAACAAATGTCGAATTGTTTTTTCATATTTAGCTCATTTTTGTGTTTTTGCTTTAGTCAAAATTCGGTGTTAGTTCCTGTAGCTTACATAGTCGAGAAATAAAATCAAGATCACTATCTTATACACAGAGAGAAATAAAAGTGGCAGTAATCATTCCATCGTATGTCATAATTTTCGCATATCATAAAATAATAAAACAATGGTTCAATTTACTCCAAAATGTCACGAACCATGTCATATTTTAATAAACTATTCCCAATTTGACAAATATCATTCCAAAAAAAAATATTCCAATTTAGTTTCATAATTTATTCCAGAGCTAAAAAAGTTTATAAAATTAGTAATTACTCCTTACTGTGATTAAACTATTCTTGTTTTTGCATTACTTATTCCAGTATTATTAATAAAATGTAGTTTTATTCTCAAAATAACATATTTTACGATAATTATGGAAGGATTTATTCCATAAAACACACATTTTTCGTATTTTCACAAATCAATAAATTTTTTTAATAAATTATTCGAGACAAGACCTATAATTTATTCACTTTTTATTTAAGAAAATATTCCTGTCACAGAATAGTTTATAATATGTTTTTCATAAAAATTATAGGATTGATGTCTTTCCATAAGTAGGTATAATTTAAGATATGTAGTTGCTTTGATTATTCAAATAATTTAACAAATTAATTTTTTTTTTGTTTCAAATCTCGGGTTTTTTTTTGATGTTAATCATGAAAAGTAGGATTGATTTGTGAGATAAGGCCTTAAAGATTTATTCATTTTAGATTTAATAAATTATTCTTTTTAAAGAATATTGTATCCATTTTTTTAAAATAAATAAGGCAACGCCGTTATGTTCAACGTCAATGTTCAAATTTGTAAGCCGTCTTAAAATAGTCAGAAATTACCAAAATTATATTTTATTCACTAATAAAAACAAATTCAAGTCTGTCTCAATTATACTAGGTATAAGAAAAATGCGTCTATTAAAATTAATTTAACACGATCAAAAAAAATAAAAAAAAATGCTTGTCTTAGAAGTTTTATGGTATTATAAAGTAGAATTTCGGGTTAAGCGCAACCTTTTAAATAAAAATCTTCAGATAATCTAAGTCCGCCACACAAAACTTTGTTTTGTTTGATCAATTTGATAGTCATAATAAAAACTAAAATATTTTGTTGTCTCATAGATTAATATTCCATAGCGCGAGTTCAACTTCACGATTTTTTTTCACACAAACTGGATTAAAACATAATCTAAATTCTTAAAAAATTTTAACAATAATTTCGGATTTATGTAATTAATTAGCATTACATTTTGATTGAGACTGTTGCAAATATTATTTTATACTCGGTCTGAAATTTCGTAAATAAATTAATGGTAAAAATTGGAAATTGATTGTTTATTTACACCAAAAAGAACTTCCGGAAATAACTACTACAAACTAATAATATATATGAGAATTAGTTTTTAAGAAACATTAAAACGTATCATTAATTTAAAAATTTTTGAATAAAATTAAAACTGTTCACCGAAGAAGAACTGATCAGTTTATTTCTATTAATCAACGAAATATATAAAAATGTATATATATCCTAATTATATATTTATAATACTATATTACATTAATAACGTTTTTTCAATGGGCAGATTATTTTTATATAATATGATCAATATTTTTATATAATATGCAAAAATACTCTTTTGGCCCGTAAAACTATCGGTCATTACTCACAGATTTTCCACTCCTGTTTTAAAAATATACTCATTCGAGTTCATATTTTAATAAATTATGTTAAACGTTGGAAGAAACTATTAAAGTCTAAAGAACAACTTTAAAAATGATTCCCTTAAGGGAATAACTTGTTAATTTCTTTGTTAATACCATTAAATTTAAAAGGTTGAATTTATTCCAAAAAAATCTTAATTCGATTGATTTTTGAAAAATTGCAACAATAATTAATATTTTATTAAAAAATTGGAACCAATCATAAAAAAATTAGAATAAAATTTTGAAAGTGCAGAATCATTCTTTTATTAATTTATTCCACAAAAACAATGATATACCTAGAGAAATTAGTCAATTCGAAGCATTAGTACAGTCTAAAGGTCTTGAAAAAATGAAATAAAATTAAAAAATTAAATTTATTTAATTAAAAAAAAATATATCGGTTTTTTGAATAATTATTGTTTTCGATAATAAGCATTTTTTGAAATTTATTTTTCCAGATTTAAAAAAAAGTTGTGCATTTTAAATAATAATAAAAAAAAACCGAACAACAAATTTATTAGATATCAAAATCACGAGGTAAGAAAAGCTTTAAAATTTTAAAATATTTTTTATTTTGGTATGGAATTTATTAATTTGTTACAGAAATAAAAAAATTTTTATTATTTTATTTTCCCAAAAGGTAAAAGTTTGAAGAAGTAAAGATCTAGAATTCTACATTAACAAATTATTCAATTCAATTCAAATTATTTATTTAACATCCTGATTAACATTTCTTTTTATAATATAAAAGCACTATAATCTAAGAGATAAGAATAATTTTGATTCTCAACAGCTAATTAATTACTATTATTTACAACTTGATCAGTGTTTTATTATCATAATCTATGTATCTAGGGGAAAAGGATAAAAACCCCTTTATGAACACCTTTTTTTTTGGTTTTTATATTTTTTTTTTTTTTTTTTTTTTTTTTTTTTTTTTTATTTTTATTTAAAATAAAACTTATGAGAACTCTACTTCCTAACCCTATATCTAACCTTACTACTAAACTTAACTAATTTTGTATAATGTATTTGACCAGTTCATTATTAATATTATTACAATTTTCTAAAAATTTTTCATTAATATCCATTTATAGTTGAATTTTTTCTAGAAAGTTTTGTAACGTTGGATACCTTTTTGGGAAAGAAATTGGCATCCGAGATAATTAGTTTTTTAAATGATTGTAGAGAATCAAAGGTAATTTTTTTCATATAGTATTGGATTGTTCGCAAAAATATTTCATATTTGCTTCTATTCCAGAATTTAGCTTCAGTGTCGTGCTGTTCAAAGAACTGACATAATTCAATAATCTTGAAAAATTTCTCGAGTTCCGGAACGAATACAATTCAGGTAAAATTCAGCAATTCAGGTATATTTCAATTGAGTCTAATCTAACGCAGCTAATATAACATGTATTTTTTTATTATTTCCAAATTCTTTTTTTTTTTTTTTTTATTTGCAGAATTCAAAAATTCAAATTTCTAAATCCTGTAATGGCCTGTAATGGAAATTATCAAAAACTTTTCAAGCAATTCAGGTAAAATATTTTTTAATTGTAGTTTTTGCAATTGAGTCTAATCTAACATTGTATTTTTGCTTTTTTTAAAATTCTTTTTTTTTTTATTTTATTTTCAGAACTGAAAAAAAATTCAAATTTCTAAATCGTTTAAAGCTGTCTTTTAACCAAATATTCGTTAGAAGATTGACAACAGAATTTGGAAAGTTAGTATTAGCGAATCAATTAAATCAAAAAAAAGAATTGAAAAGTGTGTCCGATATTTCTGTAACAATAAACAAAAGAATGGAGTTTTGCAGAGAAAAACAAATTTTTCAACACATTCTAATTGCTATATATGACATAGGTTCCACTGATGATCTAAAGTTTGTAATTGTGGCCGATGGTTAAATACATTCGTTTCATAATTTTTTGCAGGCATTGAACATTTATTTTAAAATTTTTCATATTTTCAATTTTTATCAGAGAAAACGAAATTATATAAATCTAAAAACAATAACAATAATATAAATCTAATTAATGACCAGAAGTTTGCTTTGTGATTTATACTCATTTAAAACTTGTACAATTAATTAAAATAAGTCAAAAATTACAATATACTGTTCATCTGTATTTTGTAATTTTAGTTCGTTTAAGAATAATTAAATAACAATTTTATTAAATTCAATAATAATAAACTAACTTAAAATCAAATAAAATAATTTTTAAATAAAATAAATGATACATTTTTATTTAATTTACAGGTACTATGAGTTCATGGGTACAGCAGTATGTTATCCCTTTTAGAATGAATTTTGCGGAGCTTATAATGCTGGAATATACATTTTGGTGAGAATAATATACCTCAAAATTACCAAATTAAGAAAAATAATTGAAAAATAGTTTCTTGAGATGAAAACGTGAAGAGCAGAACAATCTAATTCGGGATAAATTATCGTTTTAAATTCAAATTATCAAAAAAGCAAGTTCAAGTAAGAAAAACGCATTGCTTTTAATTCGGCAAATTTTTGTACCTTATGTGAACAACTTTCAACATAAGGAACAAATATCTGTGGTATTGTCGAAATCAATATCGGATTTTTCTTACCAAAACTAGCGCTCTTTTTTTATTAATTTAAGCGATAAACGATAATTTATACAGGATTAGTTTGTTTTGCTCTTTACATATTCACCAAAAACTATTTTTCAGTTAATTTTCTTAATTTAATAATTTTGAAGTATATATTATTCTGTAACGAAGGAATAATTTAATCTTCCTTAGTGGTATATACCATTCATTACATAAGCAACAATTATTCCAAATTTTCTCATGGTTTACTCCTTCTCTTGTTTGATTTATTCTAGATTCTAGGTTATATTATGCCTTATGAAAGGAATAAATTATTATATCATTTTAATAATTCATTCCAGATTGGGTTTATTTACTGTCAGATTAGTAAAATATTTCGATTAATTTATTAAACCTGAAAGAATAATTCAAGAAAATTAAAGAATGACTTATGAAAATTTGTTGTATAAAATAAGATCTATTTCCAACTCTATGGTATGAAATGTTCCAATGTTTGAATAATTTTTTCAATTAAAGTGAAATATTCAATTAAAGAGAAATATTGTAATAAATTATTCATTGACTGGAATGAAATTGTAATAAATAAGGAATTTTTATGATTTTTGTTTTATAGTTTTTGATTAAAATTGATTAACTTATTAAATACTCGAGGAATAAATTATTAAAAAAGATTCACAGTTTAATCTAAAAGAAGAATAATTTATTCAAATTGCAAATCAAAATTTATGAGAAACTTTGAATACCCAATGACAAATTTTTTTCGCACAATCTCGGTTATAAATGGATTAAATTATTCTTAGGCCAGTTATAGCTCAATATTATGCGCAAAAATCGCATGAAATATTCCAAAAATTAATAATTAATGTTAATCATTTCTCTCTGTGTACACAGTTTTATATAAAAGCTTTTCTTTCACAAATTTTTTATAAAAAAAAAAGTATCTAATCTGATTTATTGGTTAATTTTATGAAAATATGTACTCATTCGTTTTATGATAAACAGATTTAAAGTTGCATTATAATAAATATTATTTCATGTAAGTAATATTTTATTTATATTCAAGATCACATCACAATAATCCCATAATAATAATAAAAATAAAAAAAAAAAAGAAACTCCTCAAGAATATAATAAAATTTCGTCGTTGTTCTGTGAAAACACACTAACTTCAAAGACAGTTTTGAGATAATAGAGTTTTCAAATTTGTACAAAATTTTTTAATCAACAATTTTTGAACTAATTGAGATATTAAAGTATAAGATATTAGTATTCGTATGAAACTCAATTTGTCCAAAATGGAATTACTGATTTTTTACAGAAAGACGACGATTTCAAATATATTTATTTAAACGATTATACAAACATTTACATATTTTTATTATATTTTACTTTCTCAATCAAAAAAAGGCTTCAATATTAGTAGACATTATAAGAAAGTTTGAGTTATAATCTTTCTGCTTTTTTTCCTAAGTAAATGATTCTCCAACAATTTTCAAAGAAAGTTCCAAGTTTTTAATTTATTTCTGCTTGCGCAAAATTTAGAATAAAAATAACAATAAATTTGTCCTTGCGTTAATTAACAAGATTAAGTATGTATAAATAAATATTTTCGTTTCAATGCAATTGAATGCAAACAATTTTTTTATTTCTATTGAGTTCATTCTTTTTTTTCTGAGCATAAAATGCGTAATCGCGCATTCATATAAAGCAAAAAAAAGAACTTAAATATTGCTAATTAAAATGTTTTTTTCTTTTTTAAATTTTATTTTTAATTTTCTGAATAGAAAATTGTATTTTTCAAGTTTTAAAAAGAAAGCAGTGAGTATTCATCATTTAAAGGGGTATAAAATGCGTGTGAATTATTGTTAAAAAAAAAAACAACACATTTTGTTCTTTTTTTTTTGCGTAATATTTATAATAAACGATTAAATATTTTTTAATGTTATAAATATATAAACGTCAACAGAACCATAACGTCAATGATTAACTTTATGTTTCCAAAATTGACTCACAAGATCAATTGACGTTATGACACTTTGTAAGAGTGTCATAAAGTTAAAATTTAAAGAGACTTTATTTCCCTCATACAAAGTGTCATAATTCATGACCATTTATAGAAACATAAAATCAATTGACGTTTTGTCGTGTTAGCGTTATAATCCCTATTCGCATAATCACGGCCAATAACATAAAAGCAAAACTATTAACAATGAATAAATCAGCACATTTCACAAAATTTCTCATCACTACTGTAAAGAAAAAAGATACTCAAAAAAAAAAAATGATGCAAAATAACAAAATTTTTATAAATACAAAAGTTATAAAAAGAACTTCCAACTTTCAATTAACATTAAAAAAAAAAGTAGTTTGAACAAACTTTTAATAAAACAATAAATATTTCGAATATCAATATCATCATAATAACCAATTATTTTTCTTTTAGTTAAATATGTATATGTATGTATATTAACATTGAGGAGTCTACTTTTTTAATTATCTACTGTTGGTAGCAAAAAAAAAAAAAAAATTGTATTAAAAAACAAAAAGGACTTTTAAAGAAGCGCCACATGTGGTTTTAAAGGATAATATAGACTAAGTGTTCATTTTTCTTATGTACTTATTTATTATGTGAATAAATGGTATGCATTTTGAATAGACGGGTTTTATGATGTTTTATGTGAATATAAATGGTATGCATAAGCCATATTGTATAGACGTGTTATATACATATATAATATTTAAAGTTAGGTGCATAATAATGATAGTTTATCAACATTGTTATGTATATTGTACACATATTGTATGTACGTTAATTTTTTTTGTATAACTTTTTTCTTTCGTTTAATGTGATGTTTTGCTATTTTTATGTTTTTGATTTTTAAATAAACATATTTTTTTTTCCTGAAAAAACCAAATAATAAAATCATACTCTTTGCTTCTTAACGGGTTAATTTAAATGTTATATTATAATTATTTCTTTAAAGACGAACAATTAAAATCATTCATCAGGCCATTTAATCTAAAGTAAAAACTCTTAAATATAAATAACTTCAATTATGGGGTGGGTTTTGAAAGCCAACAAGAATATTAATGTTTTGTTATTGATATATACGATTGAATTCAGATAGTCTAATATAGTAATAAGAATATTATCAGACAAAAAATGAAAACTTATAGTCCGTTTTTTTCATTTTTGACGAAAAACTGACTAAAAACTGAGGTATAAAAAAGTGGAGACGATCAAATTTTGAATATAAAAATTTGAATAGGTACTCAAAAAATTATTTTCTTTCAAGAATATTCTGCAATCATTAATTCAGAAGTTAATTTCAAAATCAAATCACCTGAAGCATTTGTGACTTAATTTTTATAAATTACAAAAAATTACTCACAAATGAGAATTTATTAATCAAAATCAAATGAACTTATGCCTTGATATACATAAAAAAAAAAAAATTATTATAGTACTGAAATTAAAGAATAAAACATAAAACGCAAAAGTTTTAATTCGTTTTATGATTTTTTTTTTTTTTACTGAAAACCTTTAGGCACTTTAGCAGAACAAAGTTTGATGGTTTTTTTATTTAATTTTTGTTATGCTGCAGAAAAACCTAAAGTTAAATTTATGTTTTGTTTTTATATTCTTCATGCATTTGACATGGAAATAAATTAAGTTTAGAAAAGAAAGTATTATGCGAAATGGGTGTATACATACTTTTCAGTTATTTCAACAACTGAACTTTTTATCTCCGATTAGTTGATTCCTGTTTAGATAATAAAAACTTGATTATCATAAAACTCGTTTATCCAGGCTTCCATTATCCGTGCATCACTTTACTATAACCTTATTTATTAAGATAAAAATAGTTTTTAAGATCTAAATATTTATTGTTCATATACATTTAATTACAATTGGAACGATAAGATATGTATTCATACTAACTATGTATTCCTTATTATATAGACTTTCTACATATTTATTAAGGTATGATGTATAGTGCTTGTAATAAGAATATAATTTAAAAAAATTTAACCCAAAATAATTTGTATAAATTGTTAAAAGACAATTTTGTTGGAAATTTATTAATATTTTAAGATTGATCGTAAATAAAAAAAAATTTTCAGTTTACGAGCAAAAGATTTTAATATTTAATTTAACTAAATTACGCATGTTTTTCTTTAAATTTTATTGGTTACTTAACATAAAGTCTAAAAAAAGATAAATGTTCATAATTTAAGTTAATAAAATATTAAGAAAAATAAACAACCATAATTCTTTGAGAAAAATTATACATTTAAAAACATTCTTTTAAATTATAATAAACGGCCAAAATAAAAAGGAACCAGAAAAAAAAAGGAAGAGTTATTAAGACACACAGAGCTATTGTTATGTATGTTATCTGAAAGTTCTGTATATAATCTATTTTTTAAAACTTGACTTTTCTGTATACATATATATTTTTTTTTTGTTCAAGACTTCGCAAAACTAAAACTCAAAAATAATATACGGTCAATGCTAGTTCATTATATCTCATTTATTTATGGCTGTGAAATTATAACAAAATAAATACATGCAAAAGTTTTCGCTATAGGTACATATTAACGTTTTATAAAATATTATCATCACATTCCTTTTAGGGAAGCTAAAGAACGATCTAACCTGCATTAATAGTGGAAATATTTTCAAAAAAAAAAGGGTGCTTATAAAGTTATAAAATAAAGATGCATTTATGAACTAGACGTACACTGCAATATATTTTTAACAATCGAAAATTGTAGTCGAAGAATTAAACTTTTTGAACTCTTAATTCCAAAATTGATTGAACCAAAAATTTGTTATTATTTTACACAAAATTCCAAAAAATCAAAAGTTATTTACATATTTTTTTTATTATTTTTATTATGTAGTTTTACAAAACGAAACTTATAACATTAACTCGTTTATTCAGCACTTGTTTCCCCTAAGTATTTTTTCTTTTCACTAGTTAATGATTTTATTTTGTTTCCTCTTGCGATAAAAATATCCATCTAAGTTTTCTATATACTATATATGAAAATAAAGACTTGTGGGAACTTCATAAATCATATCAAAATTAAACCAATTCTATTCTGAAGAGCTTCCCGTTTAAGAATCAAATGTATGATACAATTTATTAGCTGCATAAAATAAATCCTAAAACTTTAACTTCCAAAGAAAATTTGGTAATAGGAATTGCTTTAGAAGTTAAGTTAATTAAAATCCATGAACTACCAGTTAAATGAACTAATTTTAATTTTTGCAACATAGAACGAACGATTTTCTTTTTTCAACAGAATCTATTGCTACAAGACTTAAGTTGTTTTAACGCAACGATCTAAATGATGTTGAATTGACGTCTCGAATTTATCGATTAAAATATGAATTGACGTCTCGAATTTAACGATTAAAATATGCAAAATATATACCTAAACATGTAAATGAACCTACAAGCAATTTCATATACATATTTTTGATAAAATTCTTGAGAAATCAATTTTGTGTTACGAAAACTTTTTACTTTTAGTTTCTAAGTATTTATTGTTTTATTATATTATATAAATCAATCTTACTTATATGAGTTATATGTTATGTAATGTCATAAAATAAAAAAAAATTAAAAATATGCTCTGTTTGTTTTATTTTAATTTGGTTCCCGTGTAGTTATGGCCCCAAAAAATAATTTTAAAATTTAATGTTTATTTTTATTTATTTTCTTCTTTTTTTTTGAAATCTATATAATTTGTCTAACAATCTTTTTTAAAATTTTCTTTATAGGTGAGAATGATTTTGGTTAATTACATAAAATGATGTAGTCTGATATTTCATTTACATTTCTAGGGAGTAGTAATCAATTATATATATTTAATTTGAGGGTGACCTTTTGCTGTTATACTTTGAATAATAATATTTTTATTTTAATAAGATATGTTGAAAGAGCTCAAAGAACAAAAAAATTAGTAATAATTTTAAAAATTGATTGTCAAAAAAAAAAAAAATAAAATGAGTTATATGTATTTTATTATAAAAGAAAAATTTCAAGGGAATATTTGAAAATTATTGTTTTTATGAAAATTTGTATATAAGGGCTAAAAACTCTTTGCCATTATTTCATTATTAAACTAGCAAAGATCGAGGATACATAATAACGTAAACGAAAACAAAATAAACTGAGACATCAACTACACTTACACAATTCATGATATAGTTATAATCCGTTAGGCTCTCTCGTACATCTTTTGACGTTATGAATATAATATGATTCCAGATATTCGAAAAATTGCATTCTATATTTATATTTAAAAATCTTCTATATTCAAGCACTATTTATTTTTTTCAATAATTTATATGAAACTCGTTTATTTCTTTCTTGAACTAATGAATTTCGAGTTAAAAAGTTTGTATAAATTTTACTTTGCACAAACTTTAAATTCATAAAATATTAAATAAAAAATGCATGATAAGTTTGGAGAAAATCATTAAAAATTTATGGTGCTGCATGTATTAAATTTTGCTTAATCTTATGTAGCTTAAGAATTAATATTTTTTCCTAAAGTTTTGGGCAAAAAAAAAAAAAAATTATTCAATTCTTTTAAATTATTATATAGAATTTTACCTTATTCTTTATATAAAAGAGAAAATTTAATGAAATAACAAATTTATTTTTCATACATAATAATGTATGTATAAAATAGTAATACCACATAGTGCATAAAAACGTTCTAGTAGAAAATTTTCTGAATAAAAGATTTTGTTTGTTTTATATAAGGCAATGTGCCTAGTTGACTGGTATCGGATAAGCAAGTGCAAGTGCGAGCTTCCTAGAGCGAATCTTACCTCTTTAAGGGCTGGTACACAATCCCGAATTCCCGAATTCAAAATCATGAATTAAAATATATATGAAAATTTTGCATTATATACCACTATTATATATTTTGTCTTTAGGGATTTTGGGACATCGATGTTATCTTGAAATATTTTGAACCAGTCCACACAGAAAAGTTTTTTATGATTAAAAAAAATTTTTTTTGGTGCTCTTTTAGTAAAGTGTCAATATTATTGAAACAATAATATTAAAGTGATTATATATATTTGCTTCATTATTTTTTCTTTCTTTTTTATTTTTATTTTCTAAATATGTATATCCGCCATAGAATGAATATTTTTTCAAAATTATTGACGCGTTAAGAGGTTCCAAGACTTCGTTAAAAATCAATTATACATAAATATCCGTAATGGATCCCTTCGAAATTTTTTTTTGCCAGCTTAATCTGAACTTAATGATAAATATTTTGTATGCCTTTATATATATGTTATGTATAAGTAAAATATCTACTGCGAAGTAAGAGTATTCAGCCAATTTAATATAATTATCATGGCAGTTAAGTTAAATTTGTTGTAATTTTATTTTAAATTATATAAGTATCTCAAAATCTGGACAGTCATTAAAATTTTTTTCACCCTAAAAATATTCTCTCTGCTAACTTAAATAAAGAAAATTTTGTAATAAAATAGGAAGAAAACTTGTATTATCCTTCCAATGAAAAAATAAATTAAACACGTTTAAACTTAAAGTAACATAATAAAATACATGAAATGAAAATTGGTGGAAAATAAACTAAATTTATTATGTAAGATCTATAAAAATGTTTGCAAAAAAAAAAACGAAAAATTTTATCGTTTACTTTAGAGTAAATATGTATAGTTAGTTAAAAACTTTCCTTTCCTCAAAGTTTTAAAGTTTTTTTCATCTATTTCAAATGTTATATAAAATGAGGACTACGGTCATATTTTGTTTCTTTTTTTTATCTCCGTAAGGGAAAGCCTATTCTCGATTATGTAGTGAACAAAATTATTAATATGTATAGAATGCCCAGAGAGTTTTTACGTCCAATACTTGTAGCAATAATTATATTATTTTTAATCTATTGGATTTGTTTTTATATTTATTAGCAAACAAACATTTTTTTTTCTTTGTCTATTTCGTCACATATCTGCTGAAGCGTACTTAATGAGAAGAATAAAACGAAAAAGTTAATTATTATTTTCAATTTTATCAAACTAGATTATCAAAATGATCATTTTCGTTCCCTCTGTTTTAATCAGTTATCTTTCTGCCTAATAATCACATGCATTATTGGTAATGACCATCAGACATCCAATTAATATAGAAAAAACTTATTATTTATTTTTCCCGATAAAATTTATTATTATATAGATACATTTACATATATTCACATAATGCTTAAAATTATAAATAATGTTTTCGTTATTTATTTTATTACAAACATATAATTTTTCCCATATAATATAACTGAAGTTAAGATGTTGACGCACACATCATGATGCGGGCAGTAATATTAATACATAACAAGTATAATTAACTCTTTCGCGAACACCCTTTTTAGATGTTGAGGGACATTTTACATAATTTCAAAAATTTTCAAGAAAGAACAGTTTAAAAAATAGGGAAATCTCAACTCATGCATGACGAGAATTTTTTTCTTTCTTTTTCAAATGACTTTTTTAATTTGTTGCTCTTAAAATTTAAATTATATACGTATTTAAACTCCGGCACATATTCTTCATGAAACAATAATTACCTACCTCACACGAAGATATTAGTAAATTAAGACATTTTCTCATCCTACAACGACACATTTGACTATAACTGAAGTAACTTATTTAAGAATTTAACGGCTTTAATTTTTTTACATCTGTGTTTCATTCAACGAATATATTATTTGTGGGAAACTGAACCCCCACAATTTATATAATTACAACCATTACCGATTATAAATACTTCAATACTTGTCATGATTTTATCGAAACAATGTCAATATCAATATCCGCGAATGATTTTGTAACACATATTTTCTTCAAACATTATCTTTTTCTATTTATTTTTTTAATTTGAAAATCATTGTTAAACTATTTTGGGGTTGCCAGACGTTCCGGTTTTCCGGGATTGTCCCGGTTTTCATGTCATTTCATGAGTCCCGAAAAAGGTTCTCGGGACGCTCAATTGTACCGGTTTAACATTTTTGACCAAAAAAATTAATAAACTTATAAAAAATGTGCCACTTTGTTCAGGTTATGTTACGCTTTCCTTTCATTTTTCTAATTCTCGATCCTACATTACATCAATCCAGCCTATAAAGATGTTGCAGGGTAGTATTTGTTTATTTATACATTTTGTTTGTTTATTTAGCTGCAAGAGTTGGCTGGAATTTGGCTGGTACCAATTTTTGTTAGTATCTTTTATTTATAAAATTTGGTTTACTAATTTCATTTTATATATTATTAGATTTATTTTATACCTTCGAGTTCAAGCATGCCAAAGAGAAAGTGCCAATTTCTAGAAAAATGTACTACAGAATTTCCTTTTATAAAAAAGGCAAAATTGATACGGAAGCGTATTGTAGACATTGCAATTCAAGTTTTAGTACAAGTCATAGTTTATCCGACTTTAAAAATTACATGCAAAATCAGAAACACAAATCTGCAGTTGCTTCGGCAAGTAAATGAAATGAATATTTATATTTTTTGTTCCTAATTTGTGTTATTAATTTTAAGATATTATTTAATTACGTACTTGACCTTGTTGAAGTAATAATGGTCCTTTTTTTTATATTTATATTAAATAAAATATTTTTTTATTAAATTTTATTAATTTTGTAAAAAAATTCTTTTTGTCCCGGTTTGTAGTGGGAAAAATCTGGTAACCCTAACTATTTTGGATATGATTATTATTAATTGAAATATTTTGGTGGGATTAATAAGCCCTTAGATAGAATTGAAATTTTGATTTGTAGATAGTAATGAAACCTGAAACCAATTTATTTATAATTAAAATCAGAAATTATCAAGCAAGATACTATATTCCTTTTGTATTCTATCTTTAATGTCTTCTATGTTAAAGTTTATTTTTATTTTAAAACTATATTAGAGTATGTTTTTAATCGCTAATGTGATTTTAAAGCTTAATCACTAGAACAAAGAAATATTATTCAGAAGAATAAACTCAAATTTAGATCTTAAAATTATGAAATTGCACGTGTAAACAAAATACTGTATGTACCACAATAATATTTTTAGGAACTAAAGCGAACTGCTATAAAGAACAGAATATAAGTGCTGACTACAATCGTTGTCAATCTATAATAGTAAAGTAAGTATTTTTCTCCTATAATTTCGCCTTTAAAGGTATAAGAAACTTAAAAAATAATTCTTATTATGCCCTGCCAAAAAAAAATTAAAAGAAATATACAAAATTTCCCATCACTATTTTTTTTAATTATATTTATGTTATATATAGTTATATACATAGTATAAATTATGTATCATGTTATTGGCGTTGAGTTTCACTTGTTTAAGTTTTAGTTAACAGAAGGCAGCCAATTACTGCTAATTCCTTCAAAATGAATTTAAGTAGAGCCAATTTAAAGATAATATGTACTTGTACATTGTACATTTAATAAGTTAATTTAAAAACTTTATAATTCATCCCATTACAAAAAAAAAAAACTCTTGAATGTCCAAAAATATTTCTATTTACATTTTATAACAATGTTTCTTTTCGTTAAATCGCCAATGTTTCAAAATGAATATGAACCCAAGTATAGACTACTAAACAAAAAGGAAAAATAAACAAAATAATAGCGACGAAAAAATAAAATTTGTCTTTGAATAATTGATGTCCTGTAATTATTCATATTCTGTTTTTTTTTTGTCTTTTAATAAATATACACAATTTGAAAGATTTGCATAAACTTTGGATTTCTCTTCTAGGAAAATATGTAAAATAATTCCTTTCAATAAAATTTTTTTTACTTTTATTTGGCTTAATAAGCCACTTCATAGTTATTTCACTTGCGAAATAAAAAATTTATTTGTTTTCATAATCCAGAATCCTGAATAGAATTTCGTAACTAACAGCATTTCCTGTGTTTCGTATTTTAGGTAAATATACCTAAATCTTTAAAGGTTTTGCCTAATATTAATAAAAAAATAAAATGTTCCGACATTCAGTAATGACTTTATTACACCAAAAAACAAAAATTAAATTTCCGACTTGTGAAAAGAAAAAAAAAACTGCTTCAATATTGAATGTTTACAAGCTTATTTAATTTTTTACAATTATTACAATACTACTAAAGAGTTTTGACATTATACATAAATATTATATAAGATCTTACCCTTAAAAAATTGTTGAAATAATTTTGAATATTTTTTATAGTTAAATTATATAATCAACAATATTGAAACTTTCATCGAAAGTGAAAACTTACATAAATATAATAATTACAATGGAAACAGCTCTAAACAGTTTCGTTGTTAACTAAGTCGAACGGAAAATCACCGGATAAATAATAATTATGAATGATTAATAATGAAAATTTATAGAAAGCACGATAACGCCATAGTAGAGTTATATAGAATTTAATATACATATAGTTATATATTTCCTTTACATAAAATTTTGATTTTTTTTTTATGTGTTCACAATAATGAATGAAGAATTGGACGTTAAATTATTGAAGAGGTGGGAAATTAGATTGAATATTATATTTAATTATTGATTACTTTGGTTTATTTTGGTTTTATTAAATCACAAGAGGAAGGAGTTATGTTATTTATGTAATAAGTAATAAATTTTTTTATTTTAATATTTAAGTATAATAAAAAAAAATGTTATTCCTTTTTTCCGGATTCCAATTAAGCAATAAATTTATTCAATTTGATTATAATAATTTATTTTAATTTTGACAATATTAAAATAGTCAAAGTAATGAATGCATAAATAATTAATAACTATTATGTAATATTTTTTGTCACAGCTTTGAGAATAATAATTATATTTTCCAACGTACTTCCAAAGCAAGAGTAATTTTTTTGAATTTTTCGTTTGTTTTTTAAAGTTGGTTAAGCCTGAGTTCCTTTTGTATCGAATCAACTTGTAAAACCAAAATTAATTAAGTTCTAATTACACAAAAATTTCTTACTTAAAAAAGGAAGTAACTCTTAACCTCAAAATTTGATAGAAACTATAGCTTTTTTTAATTTTGGTTAATTAGGTGTTATTCTTTTATAATGTAGTTCACGGATTTCAATTTTCATTCCATAAAAACTCAGTCTTTTTGATACTAACAATGTTCACTGTTTCGCAAAAATTTGTACAAATATTTTTCGCTATTTTTAAAAAAAAAAAATAGTTTGCTGTTTTGAGTTTTTTTAGGTTCATTTTTTTACACTTTTTAGATACCAATTCATATTTCAATAAAGATCGTTATTAATAAAGAAACTTTGGGAAGGAATTTAGTACTTCCAAACATGAAATCTATACATTCAATAACAAGACAAATAAAAAAAATTATTTTTGACAGATAACTTTAGATTCATTTTTACGCTACAAATATCGTGTAATTAAGTTTGTTATTTTTAAAATTTTATTAAAGATAAATTAAAAATATTAATTTTATTTTTGTATCACTTTTCCCATGTTATCTCTAATATAATATCATTAATTTTCACCAAAACTAATTATATTCATTAGAATAGTTATTTTCATCTATTTTCAAGCTTCAAGTCATTAATCAATGTTATCCCGTTCTTTTTATGTAATGAATTATAATGAATGTTACCAATATTAATCCTCTTTCGCTCAAAGTTTTCTTTTGAAAATCAATATCCTTTTTTTCAGTTCACATAAAAACTGATTAGTTCTTTCAGTCATATCATCTCTCTCATCGAAGAAAATAAAAATATGCTTCATCATCGATTAAAAAAAAAAAAGAAAAGTTTTTCGTTGAAATAAAATGTACAAAATCCTATAATTTTTTATCCTTAAAGTATTTACTTGGTTCTAACGATAAAACTGTAATCTAAGGACAATATATGTATTTTATATGTACTGTACATACATTTACATGTTTCACATGTGCGTTCATAGATATACTTAAAAAAAAAAAATGTGTATAACAAATGTCTTAAAAAAAATCAATCCATCTTAACGCCTTTTTATGATTGTAACATGTCATCATCATTATTATATTTATTTAACAAATTTTATTTTTGTATATTTTTGTGTGTGTTTTCTGAACCATCTTGATAAAATAATGAAAATATTGTAATCCGAATTTAATATCTTGTGAAAGAAGACGTATATATATGTATATAGAAGTCATTTTCCTGAACCTCTTGAGCTTTTTTTTTTGTTATGTTAACATAAGTTTTTTTTTCGTTCGTCTATTGATAGGTTGTTCTGAAAATAAAATTTTTCTACAAAGACCATAAAATTCTGCAAACAAACTACAAGAATTAGGGATTTTAATATTCATTGTTAAGCTTTAAAATAAGAAGATTCAATTAGTTTTTTTTTTGTATTTTTATGCATTTTTTGTTTTTTTATTCCTAAACCGGCTCAGCCCGGTTTAGGAATAAAAAAAAGATCAAAACCGCCTCTTAAAAGGTCAGCACTTGCTAAATAAGAAATATTTGTTTTGATAACTACATGATCGTAAAAGTCGCAATGGGATTTGAGTTTTTTTTGTTTTTAATATTTAATACCAAAATCAGTACAAAACTTATTATTAATGTACTTAGACTGAAAATTAGCTCATTTGTAAACTTTAGACTGGATGTTGTTTATAATATTTATATTTAGGTTTTTAATTGTTCTCATATTAAAATTTAAATTCATTTTTAAAATGTTGTTACTAAAGTTGAAATGTTTTTTCTTTGAAAAATACCCATGACACTTCTTAATTTTTATGCTAGCAAAAGAAATCCGATATTATAAGAAAATCGTTAAAAATATTGCTCGTGTTAAAGGGGTAAAAAACTTAAAACATTGAAATTGAGATTTTTAGATTTTTGAAACGAATTACAGCAATAAAAATTCTTGAAAATTTAGAAAATTGTTTTTTATCCATAAGAAAAATTTCAAATTCTTTTTCAAATAAAATATTTTGTTTTCTTAAAAAATTATATTTGATATATCCTTTGTAATATGACAACAGAACAAAGTAAATAACAAATATTAAAATTTCACTCGATGTTGAACGAAATACGTAATTACTTTCAGGTTTCATGACTATACATATATATACTGACAAAAATCATTATATTAATTTCTATTTTTACAGCTGCTAAACATTTCGTAGCCTAAATAATTTTCTTTTAAAATTTATATAAATATATTGAAATTTTGAAAAGTTTTTATACATTTCGAGGAAATATATTGTATTGGGTAGATAGATGTCGATTAGAGGAATTAAAAAATGTTTCGTTAGACCCTTATTGTTTCTGAAGATTTAAAATGTGGTCTCCATTTCAATGAAAATTATTACATATATAATAAGTTTAAATCATGATCTGGTTGTTAACCAAAGTATAAAGTATCTAAAATCGAAATATTGAAAATGGACCCTATACTGCATTTATGAGATTCTGTTCTATTTCTATTTTTCAGTATTATTTTATTTGAAATTTAATGCAAACATTTTTTTACATTTCGAGGAAATATATTGTATTGGGTAGATAGATGTCGATTAGAGGAATTAAAATTGTTTCGTTAGACCCTTATTGTTTCTGAAGATTTAAAATGTGGTCTCCATTTCAATGAAAATTATTACATATATAATAAGTTTAGATCATGATCTGGTTGTTAACCAAAGTATAAAATATTTAAAACCGAAATATTGAAAATGGACCCTATACTGCATTTATGAGATTCTGTTCTATTTCTATTTTTCAGTATTATTTTATTTGAAATTTAATCCAAACATTATTCTTGCCTTATACAGTTCTAGTCCTAAGTTTGACTGAATTTCGCACAAATTATATTTTTTCTTCGAAATCGCACCAGATATACTTGAATCAAAAATATTGTAAAAGTAGCATTCTGTCATAGTCACAGACATATAATAAGAAAATGTTTAACATGCTAACAATAGTGACATGAAAATTTTCTTTTTTAGAATTTTCAATTTTCAAAATTATTATCATATGCATTTATATATTAAAAAAAAGAAAACAATATACGAACGGATGCATTGTCACAATCATATATTAAACGCAACGTAATATGTATGTATAGTACTTGGATTTTTCGTAATGTTTTTTGTTTGAAACTTTCTATTTTTCATTTGATTTAATTTTTTAATACTTTAAAAAAAAAATTAGAGTGTACTAACTATATTGTTTCTATCATATACATATTTGTAAATACATAAACCTGAAAAATATGTCATCATAGTGATATACTTAAATTAAATGAAATTAATTCCCGCAAAATTTATTCATAATATTTATCCAACATATATTATTATGCATTTGTATATACGTACATATATCTTATTTCTGAGCTTTGTAACACATTTATTTTTCTTGCCATTTTAGTTCGATTGCTGTTGGTAGTGGTGTGAGTAATTGTTCTGAAATGTGTAGTGATTTTATGGTCCATTAAGAATAATGATTTCTTTTATTACATATTGTTTACGTACTTAATTTTGATAAAAAGATCTACATTACAATTATGATTAAACCTTTAATGTTCCTTGAATTTTCATAATTTTAAAATCAAATATAAGAATAGAAGTAGTTTAGTGTAATAATAATTGTATATAAATGTTGATCCCTTTAAGAATTAATAAATATAAGGGATTGAATGCCAGACTAATGTAAATAAATAAAAAGGAATTTGAAAAAATAAAAGTTAAATATTTTTCGATTTAGGAAAAAGTTTGGCTAACTTATTGGGAGCAATAAAAACAAATCAAATAAATAATCCTAAGAATAAAAATAAATAAAAAAAAATATTACCAAAATTATAAGTTCTTCTAGAGAAATCAAAATAAATCCCAAAATAACCCCCATTTTCCCAATGTGGGTATTTATGACCTTTTTTTTAGTAAAACCATTCGAATGTGTAGGTTAAAGCTATTTCACATGAATCATCGGGGCAAAATGGTTTACTACAACGGCGTCTGCGGTTACTTAACATATATCCTATAACATTTGTAATATATATGTATGTTATTGGAATTATTGATTTTTGGGATTAAATGTTTTTGCATTTTAGCAGATTCTTTTACAAAAAAGTAACTACTTAGAACAAAAAATCTTAAAAGTTATGTTTATAATAAATATTAATTGAATGAAGAGTATATATATTTATTAAAAATGAGAAAAACTATTTTATTTTCATTAATTTTTTTGTTCTTTAATGGGGCTGAAAATTAAATATGTTCTGAAACTAATAACAACAAAATTTATGGTTTTAACAAATTTTGTCATTTTATCAAACAATAAAATTGGGGAAAAAATTTTTAACATCATAAGATTATCAATATTTTAATTTATTTAAAATGATAGGGGGATCATTAGATATAAAGCTTTAATACAATAAGCTAATAAGTTCTAAAATTTATAAATATTTTTTCTGTCTTACATTTCTGTCTTACATTGACTTTATTTAGAGTTCTATATATATAATATACCTACGATAAAGTTTTGATTATGCACATGTGGAGTATTGCTTTTCCAACACTTGAACCAATCCCGGGAGTTGGTTCTGAAAAAATGAAATTCCCGGATATCCATCAGGAATCATGATTTCTTAGTTAATTTATAATAAATTTTCTTTAATACCAGTAATTCTATACAAAAATTACAACATTTTAAATATATCTGTAAGCTCTTAAAACACTTGTTTAAAAACATAACATACAGGTATAATAAAAAATGTCAATGGTTTTTGAATTTTTGATTTTCTACATTTTCTTTGCTTTTATTAAAATTAATATCAATATTACGTGCCGAAGCTAAATGTTGACTAAACCCGATTGCCTTTGCAAGCAATTAATTCATCAAATTTAGAGCACTTTGCATTTAACTGATCAACGTTTGTATTTTTGAAAATTGTTTATTTGGATTCTGTTTTTGGAGTTCAGAAACAAAAATAATTCTTTTTTAAAATAATCTTTTTCTTCTTGAAATTTGTATGGAGCGAAAAAAATGTAAATAAAATTTAAATAAAATTTAAAGTGTCAATTATCAATCCAATTCAAATCAAATCAAATAAAACTTAATGAATTTCATGTTACATCAGTGTTCTCTTGTTAATGAGTGAAGCAAGTAGAGACCGTTAATAAATTATTATTAATGGTAAGTGGGCTTCACAAGGCGCTGAATGATTGTATGGTACACAATATTTTTGATGTTTGTTTTATGGATTAAAAATGTTTTTTTTTCCCCGGTAATGAAGAATGATTTTTGAAAAATCTCTGGAAAATTATCCCGGCATATCCCGGGAGCCATACTCTATGTTCTATGAACATGTAGCTTTCTTATCAAATTTTGCATATTAGTCATGGTTTTATCGTGTATTATAATATATTTGAATTTAACAATTTTCAATTATAAGGTTTTAAAAAATTCTTCAAGTCTGGCATTAGATTTGATTCTTAATTTATAGCTAAAAAAAAATACGAAAGACGCGTATTTATAAAAATACATAATTTTATTTTCTACTATCTATTAGTAGATCACAACTTTAACAAACAAAAACTAAAATTTCAACTGATTTTTATCACACAGTTATATTATATAGTTAATTTTAACAAAATATCAGATTGTCTTTTATTTTCAAAGAAGCATAAAAAAAAATATTATAATGTTAAGAGAAATAATTTTGGCCAAGTATTTTTTTTTTTAGGTACTTTTGTCTGATATATTATAGAGTTTGGCATGGTTCAAGTTGCGTCGATAATAACATCCGCATTAATTTGCAGAAAGAAAATAATTGTTATGAATAGGCATTCTTTTTTGTTTTTTGGAAATTTTCCAAAAAATTAAGCTGTTATGTATGGGAAAAAAGTTTTATGTACAAAAAAACAACTTTGTTTTAAAATATCACTATTTTAATGGTGGCAGAAATATAAAATTGACCTTAGTGAATTTGTATGTACATTAATCACAAACTATTCTATTCAAACAATTAACTGTAAACATAATTCCGTTTAAGAAAAAATAATTTTTTTACTGGTTTGTGTTTGCGAGTAATTTTGAACGATAAATTTTAATCAATCGTATTTTCTATTTTTGAATTGACAAAATTAATTTTTCAAGCGTAAGTTGTTAATAATATGCAATAGTAATTTTTTAAATGGAAAAATTAGAAAAATGTTAATCTACGATCAAATGAATGACGATCATGAATATTGGATATATTGGTCGAAGATGGCGAAGGTTAAATCGAATTGTGTTACAGTTTACGACCAATTTACATCGAGAAAATTAAGCGATACCATATTAGCATTTTTATAGTAACTAGGGTTGCATAATATTACATTTATAATTTATATATTATCTACTTTACAAGTTTCCTTGTAAAACTGATTATATTATGTAAATCGACTATTATTTAAATTATATTCAAACATTCAAAAAGGTTATTCAAATATATTATAATAATAATATATATAATATATTATTATCTGCGTTTTATTTTTTATTTTTTAAAAGACAATATTAGCTCTAAACTACTTCTAAAATCAAATAAAAGTATTTGTTTTTAAAAGAAATAATAATATAAAATAATTTGTGAAAGCAAGGAAATTTGGGGTAATGACAATAAAAACTGCAATAAATCACGGTAAATGCGCGGATATTATCGCGTACAATAATAATATTAAAATTACTTCCAAGTTAACCCTTATGACAATTGAGAGGGTATTTTGGCTTTAAATGTTAAGTTTTAAATTCTTACAAGCAGCATGTTTTGAATTTTTATTTTAGTGCAAGTTTTTTATTTAATTATTCTTTAACCTAAATTAGTAATTAAAAAAAAGTTTTTTTTAATTAACAGTATAATTGTTTTTAAATTTTAGAACTAAAAAAATTGTGTAAAATTCTGCCTAAAGTATTTTGTATTGTATGCATACTAGTAGTATTACTCAATCAAAGGAAATATAAGAATAAATATATGAAGAATAAAAACTTTTTGACATTTCAATAATAGTAATTCATTTTCGCTCTTTGAATTTCGTCGTCGTAGAATATGTAACTTAGATATTAATACGTCGTAATTTTTTTTTATTAGGGTAAGGATAAGGATAGAATAGTTTCGGTAAGTAAGTTATAAAAAAAACTGTATAACATTTCATAATATTTGTATTATTGATTTAATAAAAAAATAATTCTTAAATTTTAACTTTTGGGCATGATAACTTAAACATTGTTTTGATATTAATAAAAGTTCGGCTTCAGATTTGATTAAAACATTTTCTTCAACTACTAAATTCAAGTTATGTCATTATTTCTTGCTCTATATTTTTTACGTTTGCATAGTACAATAATACATTTAACAATATAATATAAATATAAAATTTGGTGGTTGAAATAAAATAAACCACAACAATATTATTATTATTTTTTTTTTCGTCTGTATATTTATTATTACAACTCTTAGAAAATACTTTTGTCAATGAAATTAAAGCTTCTTTCCTATACTATTTATTCTAGTTTTAAGATTCACAATCAGTTTTGTTGAATATATATATAGTATACACTTTAACTTCAAGACAATATGCCAAATTTACTGGAAATATGTATGTTTATGTACATTATATATTATTTATATTGTACAGATATATTTTTATTGTTTTTTTTACTGTGTTTATAATGTTCGCTTTTACTTACATATGTATATGACAATGAAGAAATTCAGCAAAACCAAAATATAAAAGTTTTCATCAAGAGGGAACTTTCTTTTTTAATAAAAAAAAAAATAAAAAATTTATTTTAAAGTAAGGGAAAAAAATTTTATGGCTAAAATTTTATTTCTATTTGTTAAACATTCTCTGAAAATTCTACATTATATAGTAAACTACTTAATTTTATCTGTATACATTGCAGTATATTAATTCAATTTACATTACCTTCATTTTAAAACACTGTCATTCTTTAAATTTCTTTCTACCGGCGTCGAACTGTAGCCTTAGGACAATTTTCATTTCCATAGGCCAAATTATTTGACACAATTGAGCCTTACAAATATTTTTAGTTTTATATAATCAACATAATTAAATCGTATACCATAATCAACATTGACATCAGTTTTCAATGCTTAGATGCAATCAAGGAATGTAGAAAATACGACAAATTTTGAAAAACTTTTAAAGAATAATTTTATACAAAATCAATTAGGCTTCTAGTTCATTGGAGCCCTGAGATAATATTTAGTTTGGTTTTTTACCATAAATTTAATAAATTAGTTTCATGAATTAAAAAATTAATAACTAATATAAACTTATGGATAAGTTAGTAAATTTAATTGGAAATTGAAACTTTTCTATAAGTTCCGTAAATTTTAATATTTGAAAGAAAATTCATTATACTTAAGAAAATTGAATAAGAGGGTGATGGTTTTGTCTTTAAAAATTTTTTTTTCTGTACAAAAATGTATTTTACAATTATTTAAAAAAATAATAATAAAATAAGGAACTTTTATTTGAAATTATTTTTCATTTTGCTTTAATTGAATTTGTAATTCCAATTCAATTAAAACATACATTTTTTTTATTTAACTAAAGAGGACTTTTTTTTTTTTTTTAATTTTAATAAATATTACTATAATAATGGACCAATTTGAGGAATTTTAAGATGAGAAAAATTACACCTTCACTAAGAAATTACAATTCAATTTAGGAAGTTTTTCTGTTTCGTTATTTGTTTATTTGACAAAAAATGTATGCTTATGCTATTTGTTATGCATTTGTGTGTATTTATATTTTTGATTTAACAAAGCCAGTATCTTATTTCTATTCTATAACGATTGCATTAACAAGTGGCTGTAAGTTTTGAGTTTATAGTACACACATTACATATAAACATTATGTTACCAAAAAGTTTTATATAATTTTACATACAGAGTCATATTAAATTGCTATAATAACCAATTACCTATTTTCTAAAAACATTTTGCTGGAATTATTTACGAAATACCAAAAAAAAAAAAACTTATTTCGCAGAAAAGGTTGATGGTAACAGTCGCGCATCCTTCAATCCTTTTTTGTCTTAAAGAAATTAAAAAAAAAAAACCCTTTTGATGGTTTTAATTAGCTATGAAGCACTTTGTTAATTTATAAAAATTGTTTTTAACAAAAAAGGGTTAACAATTTTTTTTCCATTGCACAAAAATTTTTTTTTAAAAGAAAAAAATCATTTTTCAGAAAAACTGAAAATTAAGACTACTTATAGCTGTAATATTTATGTTAAATTGATATTTTCACATAATTGAATATATATTTTTTAGTATGAATGATCTTGGTATAGAAAAATAACTTGACACTATGTCAAGCAGATAACTGAAAAATTAAAGTTAATCGAATCCAAATGAAAATACCCACTACACTACACTACACTATAGAAAAAATACACTTTTTTTTTCATATTATTAAGTTTTCTTTCATCTTGTAGGTTTTTCTGATTTTTAGAACAAATATAAATTTTATATTGCGATAATCAAGATATGATACCGATTGTCGAAAAAAAGTTGAATAAATTTATTATTCTCAGGTTTAACTAAAAAATAAAGTAAAATTTTGTTCGTTTTTCTTCTTTTTTTTTTTTAAAGGAATAGAGTTTTTAGAACTAAAGTCGTAAGAATAAATGCTAAGAAATTAGCCTTGAGTTTAAAAGTTTATAATTCTATTCTTAATGAGGGGTTATAAATTTGAGAATAATTTGGAAAAAAAAAAACACTTTTTTTTTGTCTTAAAGAAAACTTCAAAAACTTTTATTTTAAAAAGGTCAATATTTTTTCTTTAATTTAACTTTTGACTTATAAAACATTTTTTTAAAAGCATTTATTAAATTTTTGATGAATTTGATTTTTGCAAAAAAAAAAAAAAAAACTAATGAACAATTGGAATTTTTAATGATAATTTTTGGAAAGCAAAAATCCTTCAATAAATTGTAATCACTTTTTTTTCTTTACGATCCATATTTCAATCATATCGCGTTCCTGTTTTGAATAAATAAAAAGCAAACTTAAAATTGTAATTTAGTATAATCAGACTTACCTGATTGGGCGGCACTGAACCGCAATTCAATTCTTTTCATACCAAAGGTATGTGTATTTGCCGTCCTCATCGGAAACAAAAATTATCACTTATAAATTATTGTAAAAACTCACCAAACTCTTTCATTTAATATACCTTTCAAAAAACGAATCCAGTTTAATTTTATTCACATTATTATTCTAGTTCTTCTTTTTTGTTTTATTTTTTTTATTTATTTTTTTATTATTTGCCCTATTTAGTAGTCATTATAATACAGATTAAAGTGTTTCCTCTTCCAAACTTATATTGAATACCAAATTTTAAATACAAATATTGGTCATCATTTCAGGCTTTTATAATAGTTCGTAATAATATTTTATTGCCAATTATAACCAAATGATTTTTCGCAACTTTTATTACTTTATCGGTTGAGTTTTATAAATATACGATAATATTATGCTTTCCGCCGATATCTAAAAATAGTAGAATTTGAGAAGCTTAACCGCAGATGACATGAAATCAGATCATTAAAAAGAAAACATCTTTTTCGTTATAATTGCTCTCGTACGTTTTAAGCAAATAAGATGTGTATAGTCTGTCTAAAAATAATTATGTTTTGCTTGTTTTAAATTACCTACTGTATGGTAATAAAATATCAAATAATAATTAGTAAATTTATTTGTATTTCTTTAATAGACATGTGCATGTGAATGAGTTTTAATTAGAAACAAATTAATTATAAATTATTATATTATTAATTATTGCAATATTTCATTTTCTTGAATTTGGCAATGATTGAATCTCGGAATAAAATAAAAAAAAAGTGTATGCACAGTTTAGTTGGTTTTTAAATATTAAATCTTTAAATACGTTTTTCAAAATGGTCTAAGTACAGGATAGCACAAACAGCGTATATAGTGCGCAAATAGTGAAATATCGTGGAAATATAGTGCGCAAATAGTGAAATATCGTGGAAGCATTTTTTAATTAAATATTTGTTCAATTAAAATTTATATCATATATTTCAATATAATAAAATTTTCGATGTAACAGCGCTTACCATTATATCTCAAAGATGTTCAATATCAAACTACGCAATATCTCGAATATTAAAAAAAAATTGCAAGATCTGAGATGTTATGTTCGTAACTTGGTATCTCTAATTATTAAACATATGTTTTTTAATTATTTACTTATAATTGTAATGATTTATGATGCAACTTACTTGCAACTTCATATTAATTTGTTTTAAATTTTATTTTCGAACAAATTATATGATTTACTTTACAAGAAAAAAAGGCATTAAAAAAAAATAATTTTATTACTTCGTCATTGCTCCACATGAACATTGAAAATCATATTTAAATTTGGAAGAAAATATTTTTTTTATGCTTCATTAAGAATGAAATAATGATAAAAATAATTACAATGATGAATATTTAAATTTAAATTAAATGAAATCGATCTGAGGTTTGGCATATTTCAAACTAAAAATCATTCAGACAGAACATTTGAAAAAAAAACTAATTAATATCACACCTTGATCATAAATTAAAATTTAATAAAATATTTTAAGATAACATTTGTGATATATTTGTGGAACAACTTCTATTCCATTTACCAATATCATTTCCCGTTTAAACTAAATTTGGGTTAGCTAATCAGTACATCAGTGAATTACAGAATTACTGATTTTGAGTTGTATTTAAATTGCCGTACAAGACTACTGAATTCGCATTTAAGCAACTAGGTGTTTTAGCTTGTGAAGCTATTCTCGTATTCGTACATTCGGATTTGTCTAAAAAAAAGTTATTTCCCACTGGTTTTAACAAAGTTTGCTTAATTGGTTATTTAAGGAGCTTCGAAATGTACTTCACAATTTGAAATAATGAAAAGTGAATAGAACAATATTTTTAAAATTATAAAAATGAATTAAAAAATAGTTTTAAGTATATAAAATAAATATTCACAAAATTGTAATTTATGCACCGAAAATCAATTAACTTTGAAAATTACATATTTTCATTATAAAAAGAAACAATTTAATTTTGTCGCGAACGTTGATTTTAATTAAATGCACTTATTGATTGAAAAGTGAAAGTTTTTTTTGACACTTTTTTGAACTTTTTATATTTTTGATTTTTTATAGATGTTATATTTTTGCTCAAAGAAGAAAACTTTATTGAAAATAGACAATCGGACCCTGGGTATATTACAAATTCTCTACCAAATTCATCATATATGTATCATAAGGATTTCATGGGCAAATATAATGGTGCTTTTAATGTCTATCTAACCAAAACAAAATTTAGATTCGCTAGAGTGAATATTGTATTCAATTCGATATCGATCAATTTAATTGGCGAAATATTTATGTATAATAATTGTTGTACATGCGTACAATATGCATATTATCATAAATATTTATTAAAAATTATTTATAATTTATTATGAATGTATGTACTTATATTAAAAAATGTAATTAATATAAAGAAAAAAAAAAAGAATTGTTTACGTACCAGTATGTAGGTATATATAATTAAATTAAATTATTTAAATTCTTATATAGAGTTGATTAAAGAAAATAAATTAAAATATAAATGTCTTCAAAATGTTAGTGAGAAATTATTCCGTAAATAAAATTGTAAAGAAGGAAGCATTTTGTAATTTATTATTAATTTTTAAGTATTATATTCTTCTGTTCTATATGTTATTCACCAGTTTAGATAAATCTATAGTATACCGATACTGTATACATCAACAAAGCTAACTTAAATTTTAGATTTTAAAATTGTTACAACTATGAAACTACTATATAAAATGAGAGAAGAACTACATCAAAAAAAAAGCTTCCCACATAATACCTAATAAAAAAATATATTTTACATTTTAATTTAACACGTTAGCAGGTGATTTAGCTTTGTAAAAGTTGATGAGGGTAAACTAAATTTAAATTTTTTTTTTTAACAAAATATAAAAATATTGTCGGTTTATTCAATCTTTTTTTTTCATTTAACTAAACGATAATAAAGATACCCTTCTGTTTTTTAAAAAATAAAATTTTAGCTTCATTAAAATTGTTAATATAAACACTGTCTAGGAATCTAAAATTTAAGATTTTGATAAAATTAAAAAAAATTACGTACTCAGCTCGGCAACAACAGCTAAAATCGTCCGTCGTTAAAGAAAAATAGTTATTTAAAAAAAAGACTCACCGACACTAATGTTATACTAAATTTCTTGTTCTAGAACCCAAAGGTTCGGCAATTAATGTTATGCAATTACATTGTTTATTATATTTTAAGTACTAAAAGTTTCAAACTAAAAAATTCCAAAGTAAATGAAAATAAAACTATACTCATCAATTTCAAAAAACTAAAAGTACAAAGTAAATTTTTTTTTTTTGCATGATGATTAAAAACGTTTAAAAAAATCTTCATTTCGTCTTAAAATGTGTCAATCAACACAATTCGTTTAATAAATTTCTATCCTGAATTTTTTTTTTACCAGTATATAGAAGATAAAAAAATTACACTCTTTTATAATGGTTATAAAAATAAATGAAATAATGATTAATGAGCTTTTGTCCCTTAATACGAATAAAAATGTTAAAGCACCACTCATTTAATGTCGAATTTTTAATTAAATGTAAGTTATAAATATGATTTTTAAAAATAGTGTTGTTTATTAAAGTGTGGAAAATAATTGTTTGATTTCAAAGAATAATTATTCAAAGAGATAAGAATAAGTCCTGTGATTAATGTGTATAAAAAGGGGAATAATAATTGTTTGCATGTACATATGAATGTATAATGTATAAATAAATATGCATATAAATATAGATTTTTTGATTAAAAGTGTTTAAAAAAAATAAATGAATTTGCTAAATATGCTTGAAATGAGTCACAACCGTAAATAACATGAAATAAAAAATTATTTTTCGGAATTCGCGATAAATCTATTTGTATAATCTGATGTCTGTGTCATGGGTATGATAGGCTGGCACTTGTGTTCGGTAGCAGGTTTGGTTGCTTTCAGAACTGAAATTTCTTTAAATTTATTTATCGATAATTTTAAAGTAGGTTTTTTTTGTTATAAAAGATAAAAAATTAAATTAAATTTAAAATAAAGATAAGTTTTGGATTGGGATAGTCGTGTTGGAATTATTCGCAAAAAGAATACATTTTTTCTAAAAACTATAATTTGTAAACATTTATTATACTCATAAATTAATTATTCATCAAAGCTAATAATTTTTATAATTTTGAGATTCTGTAAAATTAACTATTATGGTTAATTAATATTTTCCATTTTATGCATATCAATAATTTTAATACTAAAGCTTAGTGATAGAATTTGGAATCGAAAATTGAAGAAGGTTATAAAAATTTAATAAAACAGATAATAAAAAAACAAATAATTAATAATAAAAAAATTACTAATTACAAAAAAGATAATAATATAAAAATAATAATTTTTGAATTTCCGGTGGCATTTTATTTTATTTTAAAAGGCTTTATAATTCTTGCAATTTATCTTTAAGAATTAATTAATCACTATTATATCAGCTAGCTACTATATCTGCTAGTTAATAAGCCATTGTGGTGTCTATTTTTCCAAGAAAATATACTCTTTATGTGCATATTAAGAACCAATATATCTGTCCGCGAAATTGAAATTAATCTAATTACTGAAAAGATAAGATATATTAGATCAGTTGACTAAAATTACTTATTAGTCTTTTTAAATTTGTGGTGCTTTTGATGTTAACAAAAGCTTATCTTTTTATGTTAAATGACGCGTATATTACGACAACGTATAATACATATTAGATAAAAATTTTCACACTAAATTCATTTGTAGCCAATTCAATAGATTATTATAATAATACAGTTCGATAGAAATATAATGTCAACTTCATTCTTATAAATCATAATAAATTATGTAGAGTACATATATGTAACATTAACAAATAAAAAATTGAGTTTTTTTTGTTTTCTTTTCGATTAAAAATTCAAGCCCTCAAGTCCCCTTTATTTAATTTTTTTATTATTCTCATTTTTAATTTATGATATTAATATTTGCGAATTGGTTTTAAATGAAGTACATGAACTCATAATTTAAAGTACCGTGAAATATTATGTCTGGCCAATGAAAAAATGCAATAAAAAAATATTACAAGCACGAAGAAATATTTTCAATTGATTTCTACCAAATTAAGCTAATAAAAGTTAAGAAGATTTCAAAATTTGAGATTAACTATACTAAGTATAGAATACTAACTAACATAACTAACTATACAACTATAAGATTTGTAATATTTCGAAGGCTTTATACTGACTATCCATTAACATTGTTAACCGATGTTAATATGGAATTTGAAAAAAAAAAAAAAAAAAAAATTAAATTAAAAACTAGCAAGTTTTAATTAAATTCGAAACATTTATAGAGAGCAAAACAATTTAACCATGCTGCACCCAAAGATCAATTCGATCGATGGAAGTTATTTTGAAATTCTATAAACTTCAGTAATTTTGTTTTTCGATAAAACAGATTTTATATTGTAAGCCAAAAACCCAACGTGTATATTGTGAAATTCATAATGTACAATTGTACATTATATATATACTAGTATTCATTTTAACAGCCGTGAAACTTTTTCAAATAAAATTATTTAAAATTTTATTCAGTAAAATTCTCTTTTAATATTTTAACACCTAGAACAATATTTAACCTTTCTTCAAAAAGTGCTAAATTTACAATTTATTCGTTTGCCATTTTTCACAACTTTTCATTGTCTATTCCATGCTGTCGGATAGTCATCATTATCTGCTGCATTGGACCAGAAAACAGTATTTATTTAAAAAAAATAAAAAAAAAACCTTTCTTTCGTTTAATAAAAAATCTATTTATCATAGCAATAATGGCAGAATTATAATTTCATTTTAATATATTTTGCATTAAAAATTTGCTTTGCTCCATAAAAAATGTAAAATAATTTTTATTTTTCGTTATTATTTTATATACATTATCTATTTTTCTGATTCAGAATTAAAATTATCACAATTATATAAATTTTAATGCGTTTTCATGCATATTTATTAGGCACGTTTAAAAAGGAATATTTTTTTTAAAGGATGAGAAAACAAAATTTAATCATTATTTTGCTCTTTAGAGTTTTTAAATATATTCCTACATAGAAGAACAAAGTCAAATTAGTCAAATGAATAAAATAACTATAATTTTTTTTTTGTAAAGAAATATAATGTCTAAAACAGTACCTCATAATTGAAGTATGGAACCCAATTTATACATTTCGAGTTAAAATAATTTCGAAGATCGAATTGTTTTTTTAAGTTCCTCCATAGTTCTGTAGAAATAGAAACATGGTTTTACAATGACTTTTGTAGGCATAGCTGTAACTTTCCAGCCCTGGTTAGTATGGATTTTTGGGGGATATAAAATTAATAATTATAAAATTATTTAGTAAATTGTTTTGGAAAGCGATATGTAAATTGTTTTAGAAATAATCAGAATTTTTGGAAAGACTTTTTTTTTATTAAAGTTAGTCTTATGAATTTCTTGGAAGGGGATACAACACTCATCAAAGAGTTGAGTTTCTATAGAAAATTAACAAAATGCATGATAACTTTTTATATTATGTGGGAGTAAGTATATATAAGTTGATAGACAAGTTGAATGTAAGGTATAGTTGAAAGACTTTTAAAAGGGAAGTAATTCAATTTAGATAGTTCATCTGTAGCGAAGATTTCAATATTTTGAAAGACCAATTGAATAAACTCCTCTAAATTTTACTTACTTAACACATTTCGACTTAATAATTCTCAATAGGATCTATAAGCGTTTTCGAATAAAATAGAATATTTTACAGTGTTTTATATTCAATGCTTCTTTTATCACATTAAAAATAAAAGAAAAAAAAATATTTAACAATTTTTATTCATAGAAGTCTAGCTCCTTTCTTTATTATTCATTTTTTTTTTTTTTTTTTTGGAAGAAAAAGAAAAAAATTCTTTAACATAATCATCCATTTTCAGCAGACATTCTTTGCGAAAAAAAAAAATACAAACAACAACAACAACGAGAAGAGTCCTTTTGAAAATATTCTTTTTATGTGCTTTGAATTAAGTATAAATTTTGGGATCGATTCAGCATAATAAACAGGAGATCAAAACAAAATATTTTTTTGGCCAGAAGTCCCTTATGGCTAAAGGTGAAAAATGTGTTCAAAAATATTTCCAACAAATTTTTCATAAAAATATTTAGGTAGATTGTTTTTTATAAAATTGTATGTACGTTGAAAACTTGTGATACTTGCGAAAATAAACTTTATTTAAATTTAAACCAAATAAAAAAATATTTATATAGCTATACATATAGAGTTCAATTTTTAAAATGTTATATGTATTTAAAATTGTCATAATAATATTTTCATAATAATAATATTCAAGTTTATCCTTCCTTATCAGATTGAAGCATTATATTTACTTATAATTTTCTCGATTATTACTATTACTACTACTACTACTACTGCATATCGCTGAAATAGTAAATTTTCCATACCATATTCTATTGATTTATATAAATATTTGGATATATTTGTGCTTTGAGAAATAATTAAAATATAATCACATAATTAATTATTTTGAACTTTAAAAATTATTGAACAAAAGTTAAGGATATTCATAATTATCCAAATACCCAAAATATGTTAGAAGACGGTTATATGACGGTATTATAACTCAAGTTATTCTGACGTTAAAGTTATGAATTCGTTGTAATAACTTTATCATAATGTTATCAGAACGTTATCTTAACCGGAGTTTTGCCGGAGTTTTTTATAACTTAAGTTAAGATTAGGTTAAGTTAAAACCAAAAAAAATTACCACAGATATTATAAAAAAAAATATTTTTTTTTTTAATTTTAATATTTTTTTTTATTTATTAGAATTTTATTTTTCACATATTTTATTAAATTCTAAATTTTATTTCTTATGCCTTCTTTGGGATTCGAACCTTGAACTGTAGCATTGCAATGCGCCAACACTACCACTCAGCCACGGTATTGATATTTAAAAAGTATATAAAATAGAAAATATAAATTTGGTATACAAATTTTCTATGTGGCGATTTTTTATTAAGGACGCAGGTTCGAATCCCGAAGAGAACTTACTTTTTTGAAAAGAATTGTTTATAACTTCAAATAAACCAATTTTCAACAACTGGTATTTCGGAAGTTGAAAAAGAACTTAAAAAAAACGATAACAAATTTTTCGTAAGATCGTTTCCAACTTGAAATCAACTTATTTTTAACAACTAATTTTCGGAAGTTATTTTATATCCAATTTTAAACCTTTTTGTTTTATTTTCAAAAGCTAGAATTTAACCTCAGTTAGAAATTGTGTATTTGGGTATCTATTAACTTCCTTTTAAATCATTTTAGATACTTGTTTCAGTTTTGTATCGTAGTATAAAGTTTGTTCTTTTTTATTTCCAAAACAGTAAACAAAAAATATTTTTTTTATTAAATCTAAATTATTTAGTCTGATTTCCGTTAAATATCGGTTGTCCTTCACTTAATGCTTATAATTAATGAATTATCTTCTCAAATGCCAAAATATTTATAATGTTAATTTTCAACTCGATTTAAGGATGAGAGTTAGAGGATTCCCTGAAAATTAGAGATTTTGGTAGATAGATGTCGATCTTAACAAAATAGTTAGACCCTTATTGTTTGCAAGAATTCGAACTGAGGTCTCAATTTTCATGAAAATTTTTATATTTGTATATGGTACATGACTAAACGGTATGGTGTTGGTATATTGTATTGACCAAAATATCTTAGGAGTAATGTATCTTAAACCGCAATGTTAACAACCGGCGTCATACTTCATTTATGAGGTATTGACTTATATTGTTTAATTATTAAAATTCTTTTTTTGTATCTCAATTATTTAACTCAAGCTTGAATAGTAGATGAAGTTTTCTTTTACTTTTCTAAAATTTTATTAATTTTTAGCTTTGAGTTGTTTTTTCTTTGAATCAATATTGCTAAAAATGTAATTACTAACTATGTATTTTCATGTTATGAGTATTCTGCACAAATGCTTCGAATCTATTATTATAAATAATTAAAAATTAAAAAAAAAAAAAAAATTTATTTAACGAAAAAACCCACACATTTTAATTTTTTTATTGTTAATTTAAGTTGTTTTTCTTTTAATTACCGAAACAAAAACCACAAAGTTTTTTATTCTTGGTTTTTTTTTTTTGTTTTTTTTTTTTACATGATTGCCATCTACGAAGACTTCGTTGCTTTTATTTAAATCCAGATGGATTTAAATGATCCACCCAAATCATCATCATCAATTATGCTTCATCACAGTTAAATAAAATCAACATTTTTTTAAATTAATATTAAGTTAAAGAAAAGAAAAAAAAAAAAAAAGAAAAAAGGAAAGAAAAAAACATTGAAAACATGTAAATCAATTAAATCATTTTGTTTAAATAATATTAAACCAGTTTTTATTTTTACTTTTAGCATAGAATCTTCATTCAAATTAAATTTATCAGTTTATTATTTTTTTTTCAACAATTCTTAGACGTTCAAAAAAAAATTACTGAAACTGCTCAGTTAATTAATTGATTATTCAATAATGAAGAACTTAAAAACCCATATATGTAATGTATGTAAGCATAATATGTACAATTTGGTGTTTTCTTAGAAATTTTCGAATCGGATGATTTATGAAATTCTAGGTTCTAGACGATAAAAAAAACTTTCGAAGTCGATACACATAAAACGAAACTTTTCTAATAACATGTGATTGAATTGTTGAGTACTCCACCCACTTCTATTGGATTCATAACTAATAAGATACATTTTTGCACTTTTGTTTACTAAAATATTATATATTATAGTCATGGTAAGGTATACATATTTTTTCAAGTATCATAAAGAACGTCGAAAGTAAAGCTGGTATTTGTTACAATTAAATTTTATAATATCTTTTTTTGTTGTTTATCCGGTTACTCGTTCATTCCATTATTTTGAATTATTCTAAATTTTAAAATGACATACACCGTTTCTGCACAAGAGATGGAATGACACTGACAATTAAGGTTAAATCAAATCATCTGAGCTGACAAGTTTATGAAAATTATTGTTAGTTCTTTTGACGATTACTTTTTCTATGAATATGTGGCCCTATACTTATGTGTATCAATTTTATCTGATTTCTCTAACATTGTACATGGCTCAAATAAAAGCAGAGATTTTATGGCATTGATTAGATGTTTAATGTTTATTATCACTAAAATAATCTTACTCATAGTATTATTTAACATAACAACGACGAAGTTCCTAAAAAAAAGTTATGAAGGTTTTATGAAAGTATTTTTTTCTTAATGTAAAATTTCTGTTTTAAAAGTTTAATTAAAGGAAGATGAAATCTTTTCACATGAACTATGTGTCAGATATGCATGTGCCAAAAAAAAAAACATAAAATGTTTATATCATTTACCTAAGATTACGAGTAGTGCTTTTATTTAACACACAAATCTTTGTATATTTATAAAATATCATTAATGACATTCATTCACATTTCAGATTTTCTTATATAGGTGAATGAATATATATGAAAACTTTAGTTATTATGCTTCAATTTTATTATAAATTATGAATTATGTAAATTTATGTATATGTAATACATTTTATACTACTTTTGCAAGAAGATAAGCCTCAGGGTAAGTTGAATATTAAAATGTTTATTTTATACTTGTTTCAGGCATCAAATTAAAAGCAGCGAACAAAATTTAAAAAAAATATAGAATAAAATTCAAAATCTATAGGATTCTTTAAAAATTTATTAAATGAAAAAGTTAGGTTTGGTTGTAGAAATAAAATTTTGTTGCCAAGAAATACAAATAACTTCGTGATTGAAATTTTTAATATTTGGAGGAGCATAGTTTTTTATTATTTTGTTTTAAATTTTAGGACACATAAAAGTAGCTTTCAGTGTTCAAAATTATCAACAAAAAAATTAGTATCTGCAACTATTATATCTGTATAACTTTTGATCAAATCGAACTAGTAAATTTCTATTAAAGTAAGATTAGACATTTTTTTTATAGCAAGGCAAAATAGCTTATACTTTTAATATCTTTGGTAGTTTATTTTGTTCATATAATTGTAGAAATTTTTTCTATAATAATTTTGTCATATATTTAATAATTATTGCAACATTTTGTGCACATATTACTAGAAAATAACGAAGTTTTAGTTATAATCTTTCTGGTATATTTTATAGCTGACATACTTAGACAACGATTTTGGAACAGGAATTTTGTTTAATATGTAGCTCAGATTTTTGATTAAATCCAAGATGTAATATCGGAAACAATGAGATTTCGGATTGTACGTTTTAATATAAAAATTCGAAAATGTCAATTCGTAAAAGTTTTCATACTTTACTTGTACAATGTTTTTGGATGGTTGCCTGTACTGTTTTATTTCGCTTTTCTCTAAAGTTTAATATAACTATGAAGATATAGTTTTAAGATATTTATTTGATTTTCTTTCGTTGTTGATACATAGTTGTCACCTCAAACATAACACACTAATAAACAAAGTTTGCTTTTTTTACTTCGTATATGTATAATGCAAAAGAGAATATTTTGTCACATGTATATTTAATTATATTGAATATATATCTACAACACATTTATATAAGGTGAAGATGTTTGAATTTTTTTTTCACCTTTGCATTTAGAAAATAAAATTTAGAAATTCGGTGTGGTCTGCTGTTGTGTAACCAGAATTAAGGTTTTATGAGACAATTTTTTTTTAATTTATATTTGGTTGTGCTCTTTTTTTTGCACATTGGATGTCATGTCTGTTATTTTATAAATTGAATGTGTAATTGATTTTTTGATCGAAACAAAATGAAAAAAAAAATAAAAATAAAATAAAAATTTTATCCGGATTGTTATTTTGTCATATATATTTTTCATTAAAAAATGGATTCGTGAATAAAATTTACATGAACATACAATGTATATAGTATACTTACATTGTATGGTTGTTAAGTTGTTCATATACATATTTATATATCATTTATATAATACAAACATATATTTTTAGTAACAACTTCAAACAAGTTTAAATGAAATTTAGAAAATTCGACTATGTATATCTTTTTATTCTTTTTGAAATTGAAAATATTATTTATATAAATGTACTCACATTAAAAATATACAACTGTGCCATATAATCTACAACATCGTACACATTTATTTGTCGTTTTTTTTTGGGTCAGAAACAAAATTGGAAGTTTGTTGCCTGACTGATTTTTGACAACTAAATAATTATAAACATTATAAATTTTTTAAGCACAATTAGCTAGCTCTAAGATAAAATTTGTTTCTTAACGTCTTGGCATTTTGAACTTAATACTTGAGACTTCAAGATTTATTTAATTAGAAATTAATATATTTTGTTTTTTATCTATACATTATTTAAAAAAACATATTTTTTCGCTTTTATTATTAAAATTAATTATAAATTCATCATAATCAAAAACTAGTTCATTGAAAAATTCAAATCTGAGACTGTATTATTTTTCTTATGTTAATATTGTTCAAGAAACCACCTACATGTTTTTAATGTTTATATACATATAGTATTCAATAGTTTTAATTTAGCATTTTTTAACAATAATATGAATATCAATCTTTTTAAATTTACAATTTTCTGAAAAAAGCAATCTTTTACGGACTATGCTTAAAAGTTTGTTGTACATTACTAAATCCAATTTTGTTATCCCACGAATTTTTTTTAACTCAATTTAAGATCCCTCCACCACTCCAGTACATTAAATATTTTTTATTCCGAATTAAAATACTTTAAATTTTTTTTGTTCTCGTTTGGAAATTTATTTTGATTAAAATTAATGTATGATCGATAATAGATTAAAGTCTGAGATTTTGTGCAAAATGAGAGGTGAATTAGTATTTGAGAAAACGCGATTAAAGGAGCCTTAAACGAACATTTAGCCTCCGAAGGTGTTCAAGGACTTATACTGTATTTTTTTTATATATTATATGTATTATTTACATGACTTTTTTATTCAAATGCACCAAAAACATTTATTTGGAGTATCTCGTAGTGGAGTATTTGGAGTATCTCGTATACTAATATGTGTATAAATATTTGGAACTTACCGAGTTCCTTTTTATTCTTTCTTGTAAATTTAAACTAAAATCTCTTTACCTCAAAATTCTTACAACAATATTACTATTAAATTAAAAATTCATTACGCATATAATGTACTATTGGATGAGTATATAATGTATATTTGAATGGTAAAAATTAAAATTAAAATATTTTGTAATTAATTTGATAAAACAGATTGTGTTACAATTATCTGTAAATATTCTAATATCAAAGCTTTCATATTACTGTGGAATGTACAGAGGAGTTATTGTACTTTTTGTAAAATTTTTGCAATGCTTTTCTTGAAGTAAGCTTCTCAGTTCAAATGGCAATTTTTTTTCATTTACAACAATTTTGTGTTGTGAAAAATTGGTTTAGCATTCTAAATATTCAACTTTGCACAATCAAATAAAAATAAAACGATAAATGACAAATGACAAAACGACACAATGACGTAACAAAAATATAAGTTTTCAAAAATTTTAAATTTTCAAATACAACTCTTTGTCATAATCTGAATTAAAATTAATTATATGTAATTATATTTCTTAAATTATCAAAATTTGTCGTCAAAATAAATTTTATAATTATTAAATTAACTACAACACAATATACATATAATTCAAAGTTAGATCAATTTTTAAGAATTTTATTGAAAATCATCATACAACATGTATTTATAAAGGTGCTTTTGAATGAATAACTATAATAAGAAAAAGAAAGTCAAAATAAATTAAAATAATAATTTGTAATGGATTTTTATTTCCCTTGTGGTTTGATTTAATATAAAAAGTTATACTTGGTATAATTTTTATAAACATTTTGCTTCAGAGAAAAATAAAAAAGATTTTTTATAAAATTAGATTTGATCTGTAACAAATCCTATACTGATGCGAACGTGCAGCCATTCAATAATACTTAGAATTATGTCTTTCCTTCTAATTATTTTTTTTCCGTCAAGGATAGGTAGAGCCTATATAAAAGTAAAGGGAGATATTTATTTTATCAAACTTCGTTTTGAAAATATTCTTAAGTAATTAAATCGCGAAAAATTAATAAACTGTCGCCTTTCGTCAGTGTAAATTTGATTAGAATTAATGTATAGCGTAGGAGTAATAACGTAGAAAAAACCTATTATGTCATCACATTACTTAGGAGGAAACGAAATATGATGGTCGAAAGAAATAAAAAAAATAAATTTTTATTTTATATTACAAAAAATATATAGTAAATTTAAAAATGGGTTAATCCCTGATAGAATCATATACATACGTAGAGAATTAATAATTGAGTGATAAGTAGAATATTTTTATACCATATGGAATTCGTAAAACTGGGAATTTATTTACGCATCTGTTAATAATAATAAAAACACATTTTATTTCAAATAAATATATTGTTATAATAATACATTATTTGTATTTGATTGAAATTTTTGAATTAATAATTTAAATAAATTATTATATTTAATATGGTTTGGGATAAACGGGGGCAATTATGTTTAATTTCAGACGAATTGCTTCATCAGGTTAACTGAACTAGATAGAATTGCAAGTGATGAGGTTCTACTACGAGGGTTGTAACGAAGCGTACCAAACCTCAATTGTAAAGACCAAGGAACCAAATTGACTGAAATAAATCGATATATTTATTTTCATTTTTACACTTATTTTGGTGATATCATTTTTTGATACTATTCCTAATGTAGGACTAAATAATTCCAGAAGTAGTATTTAAAAAACAGTGTATTTCTTTTATCTCATTCCGATTATTACATTCCGTTCAATCCATTATGTATATATAAAAGGATATCCTTAAAAAAAAAATCCTTTGGTCGTTCTGAAACAAAAAGAAATACGCTTCGTTAATATTAAAAACTGATAACAAAATAAAATTGATATTTATCTATAATTGAAAAATTCTTTAAAAGCATTTTACAACAAAAATTAGAATATTTTCAGAAAAATTTTTGTGATGACTTTGAAGAAGAACATATTTATTTAATAAAAAAAAAAAAAAATCTTTTGAAATTACAAAAACTTATTACAATAATTAAACTTAGTCTTCTCTGATAAATTTTTTTAAAGAAAAGATTTTTATATTAAATTTTATTTATTATGCTAATTTTTTTGAATAATGATAATGAATTAGCAGTAATATAACTGGGATTGCTGAAAAAATTTTATTTTATACTTATTTATATCAGTTTTAAAACAAATTTAAAATAAACACAAAATCATGTACAGTCCACCAGAATTTACTTATTATATTTACAGTGGCAAAAATAGTCATGTTGAAGGGTTAAGTTAGGTTAAGTTGGTTTAGGTTTTGCATTTAGATACTTATTATATCTATAATTCTATATCAAGGTTATAATTTGAAAAACTACCCAATCCAACTGCATTTATTTATTTTTTATTTTGTTTTTTTAAAAATTCGAGCAAAAAATTTTAATAATTTTTAGTTCGTCAATATAAAACTTTGATTTGTAGTAAGTTCCTTTAGAGATATTTGATCCTTTTACATAAATTTCAATAAATCTATAGAAATGAAAAATACTAATTTATTATTCTGTATAATATTTTCCACATATAATAATATATATTTATACGTATATCTATCTACATGTAGTCTGCATTCAATTATTTTCATTGAAAAAGGTCAAAAAAACTATATATTGGGAAAAGTCGTGCTATAAAAGGTGGAATCTCTCACCTTTCGAAATCTAATAAATTGTGAATTTAGATTTTTTTTTTTTTTATTTTCTCATCGAAATCCAATATTGCTCTTAAGTAAAAAAAAAAAAAGTAAACTATAATGAAATAAAAATTTTCTTTTATTTTTTCCAACTCATATCAATGGAATAGAAATAGTTTTCATCAAAAAAGGTGTGCATTTTATTTGAAAAAAAAAAAAACTGAAAAAAAAACACATTATGAATAAATTGCATTGTAATAATCGTGGTTTGCATCAATCTTTCTGAAAAAAAGCACATTATTATATAATAAAAAGAAAATTTAGAATTAAAATTAAATCAATGATTTTATTATTCTGATGCTTTTATATAGAATTCAAATCAACTGTCCTAGGTTATTTTCTAGATTTACAATATTATTATTTACCAATTAAAGTTATATATGCTTTTTTTATATTATATTATAACTTTTTTCTAACTATGACATTGTCACAAATATTATATTACTTTAGAAAACCCCTTCAATATTATTTCTGAATTAATAAATTTCATAAAATTAGTAAGTAAAGAGTTATAATGTTAGTTATAAATAGCTAACACAAAATTAAGTAAAAATTAATAGATATTATAATATCCATTTATTTAATATACCGTCGCAGTATACTTTTACAAGAAATATTTATAAGTAAGTATTGTTTGAAAAATTTATAAATTTTTTCTCCAAGTTAAATGACCCTGACCTCAAATTTATTTCTAAATAAATTGAATCAAATAGTTCATCATGTACAGAAATAAGAGTCTTTCTACAAAAAAAAAAACTGAAATTCAGAAAATGAGGAAATGATGTGTGTTAGTTTTGTGTGTATTTTTTTTTTTTATTATTTTATTATTATTTTTATTTGAGCAGAGAAATACTAAAGATTCCTGTTGTGAATGCAACATTTTCAGAAAATAAAATTAATTTAATAATGCATTCGCTTAAAAAGAATAAATTTTATAAAGAGGAAAAAGGAGTCACCACCTACAAAATAATAATGCATATACATATATATACATATAATTATAATATGTTGATTTTCGTACGTATATAAAATATAAAACTAAGTAAAATTTATATTATTCAACGTTCTTTTCTAATGAGAAATAAGAATTATTCATTTTTGAGAGTATCATTTCATTTGTGGCATATATGGGATGATCTTTGGCCTAACATTTTCCAACATAATAATAGCAGGTATAAATTAAAAAAAAAAAGAAAACAAATAATTTTTTTTTTTTCTGTAATTTTATCCACACCTTTTTAGAATAAATGTCATATTTTATTGCAGAATCAGAATCGGAAATTTGTTTTTTTTTTTCTTTAATATAATGTTCATGTGACAAAATTATAGGTTGAGGAGAAGATTTCGTTATTAGGTACATACATGATGCATTTGATTCTATAAGAATGTTTATTTTTATACCATATGTAAATCACAAATGATTTATGGTGGGTGGTTGTTTGATTTTCAAAATATAATAAGATATAATAATTTTTATGATTTTATATAAAGAAATTTTCTTATTGATAAGTAATTCAATATTTAGATCATATATGTCTTTTCGTGAATATAAATTTACACTCTTAAACGCCATCACAATCGTAGTTTAGTCTCCAATGGTTTATGCCCAACAGAAAATTTTTGTTAAACATTTAAATATAAAAAAATAACTAAAAAGAGTTCCTAAAGAGTTGAAAATGAAATTCAGAAATAAATTATCCAAACACAAATCAATACACCATTAATGAAGGAATTCGTTAAATATGAATTTAATGAGTAAGAAAATATTTCGTTACATAATTATATAATTTAAATTACCTATTTATTAAATTTGAAACAAAATAATTAAAATTAATGCAAACAAAATGCTTTGATTTAAAATATCGAAGCGAAATAAAAGAAAACTAGTTTAAAAAAATATATCTAGCCTAAATGGAATTTATAGTTTTATGTGCTGTTTCAGCACACCATGCAAATGGAAGAGTAAATGCCAAAATGATTTTATAAATTTCCAAATCTGAATTGTTTTTTTCTAAAGCTACACAATTTTTGATTGGTATGGGAATTTATATCTCCATACATAAAAAATATTAATTTTACAATTTCCTTTTATTTGTATTCTAATAATTTGTATATAGGGGAGGGTTACTTTACAAAGACTTTGTGTGTAGAATATAAAATGCGAAAAAATTTAATTTTTTTTTTCCGAACATACATATTCCCTATGTGCAGAAAATGCAATAGTTTTAAAGTTTAATTATTAACAAAAATGAATTCGTTTAAATTTAAAATCTTCTTAATAATGATTCGAATAGGTTCAGAATGTTGCATGCAAAGAACGTTCATCTTAAAAAATTTTGTAAATATTTAAGGAGAAGAAGTATTGTTAATTTTGCATATTGTCTTATTTGATTGAGGGCCGCAAACTATTTGAACCCACAATTAAAAAAAAAATTATTAAGGTTTTAAGACTTCAGAAGGAGGTATAATTGTTGGAAATCAATGATAATACTTTATATTATACATATTCATGATTTTATAAGAAACCTTAGATTTTATGTTTATATATAATGATTTTAAAAATTAAATAGATTATTCATTCATATCTAATAATTCGAACATAAAACATCTTTTATTGATCTGTAATTTCCAATAATAATAACATTAAAAAACTATTGAACCTAATCACACCCTTAACAACACAAATATATAGAATAAATTGATAATAAGTTTCAGAACTATCAGAAAAAGGATTTGTTACTTTGTGAGTAAATAGTAAAGGCTCGGTTTCTTCGAAAGACCAAGTTTATATTTATGTACAGAAATATCAAAATTTGTTCCAAAATTGTTTATTCTAAATATTCTAATACTAAAATTCAATTGAAAAATTTTGAACATGTTATTTCCTTTTTCATTATTGTTATTTTTGCTATGGGCATATTTATATAGAATACATTTTTAATCATTGAACAAAAAATTTACTTTCCATTTTTTCATCTACATTTATACCTAACCCTTTTATTTTTATTCATTCTTATCAGGGGAGTATTTATGTCCTGAAATTCGTCTTTATTTGAGATTTTCTTATTCTTTTATCATTCATTTTCCAAGCTTTTTTTTTGGCGCACAAGTCAAAACAGAAAAATCTTTCCCTATTATTAAAATATTACATTTACTATATACTATATACTCATAAAATCTCGTTTTTTTTTTTATTTTCACATTAAAAGAAAAAAGATAAGTTAGAAAAACTTTTGGAATTTTTTTTTTGGATAACGTTCTTCTATATTTCTTATATTTTTCTACAATATTCGTTGTTAGAAGTCTATATTCATCAACAAAAATTTGTCCTTAGGCTATTGTCTGTGCTTATTAACAAAAGAATCTTTTTTACAACATAGATATACATAGATTTTACATGAAATTTCATTAAGCTAAAAAATTAACAAGTTCAAACCAACTACAGTCAAATAAAATTTCAAATAGTTCGTTCTTGTCACTTTAAATTACACACATATTGAGCTGTCAATCCTGGCAATAATATAAAGTTATGATAGATTAGGGTTGTTAGTTTAAATTTACTAAACAATGAATTATTTTATATTTTTGAAATCTTTTGAAATTATTCTTTCAATTTGTTAAGAAACGACAAAGTTAGGGAACGGATTTGTTATAACAAGGTCTTATCTTAACTCTGAGAAATATTAATTTAAGTAAAGCTACTACATGGTTATTATATATTTGACTGCAATAAAAGTTACAAGCACAGTTTTGTCTTATTAGTTTTTACCTCCTCCATATGTTCTAATATAGTTTATATTTTATAATTACAAAATAAGTAATATAATTAATTATGTATTCTCTAGAAATCTGATATTTAAAATTTTTAAATTTTTTTCTGTACATATATCCAATATAGAGTAATAAAGTATTTAATTTTCACACTTTCACTGACGGAGAAACCAAAAAACTAAATTATTATCATGAACTTTTTATTCCTTACAGGGTTTCAGTTTATGGCATTTTTGAAGACAGAAAATGAAAATATTTAATCTTTCTTATATGTATGTCCAATTAAATTACACATCTTTAATTTTTTGCATGACGACGTCTTTTCATGAATGCAGCCAAGTGATTCCTTGTGGAACTTACAAAAATGAACAATTCTCGTTAAATTTTGTTTTCGAAATATAAAACAAAAAGTTTTCATTATTTTTTGTTTTGAACATTTTTTTCCTGCAGAAAATTTTCAAAAAAAAAAAAAAGGATGCGCATTTCAAGAACTAAAGTTTTGTGAATTTAATTTTCCTAGAAAAGTTTTCAAAAACTTTTAGTGCAATTGACTTTAGGGATTTTTCTTTTCAACTTCGAAACTTCAACTTTTTCCTTTAAATAATATTCGAATTTCCAAATTAAATCGATGTAAATTTGTGAATGTTCTGTTTTGAAATTTAATTTTAAGTTTGAGTAATCATTGTTTATAAATTAAATTTTTAAATTTGTTTAATTGAAATTGATATTTGAAAATTTAAGTTTATTTGCAATTTTTTGTTAACTGAATATATTATAATGTAAAAGTTAGGACATAGGAATATGTATGTAAATTGATTTATTGCCTTTTTTTCCAAATGCAGTCTTAGATCATTTGAGAGATATATACAGATAACAAAACAAGAGTTAAAAAGTTCTATATAGTTAATACAGTAATGTTCTATACATATAAACTGCCGTATCTTTATTTTAATATATGTACTTAAGACTTCATAAACTTATATTATAGGCACAAACAAGATTAGTCCCAAAATTGTATTAACGGCGAGCGATTCCTATCAAAAGAAATAATTTTACGCTTATGTATAATATAGTATAATAACTTTAAATTTATAGTATTTTCATAAAATATTTTTGTCTTTTAAAATTAATTCTGCTATTAAACATCCCAGCTCAAATATAGTCATTCAAAACTTATTTCGCTAATGATCACAATTCTATATTTAACTTGATAATTATAATAAGTTTCAAAATTATAATAAATAACAATAAAGGTACTTACTTCTATTTATTTTTTTACAAAAAATAAATATTAATAATTTTTTAGCTTTTGTGCTTAATTTAATTTTATAGTTGCTTCCTTTTCATTAAGCATTTATTTTTTTTGAACCTAGACTTATTATATTAATATGTATGAAAAGTTCTCGTACATGTACCAGGAAATTAACGTGTCCAGTAAATTTCAATGTTATATACAAATTTTCATAAAATGAAGTTAAATACAGTATGAACTGTTAATGATCTGAAAACATTGTTATACAATATGAAAATGACCATTATCATTTGGAATATAAATATATTTAAAAAAAAAAATTATCAAAGAAATCATATGTATACAATGTAATGTATATGTAATTTTTTATTTTTATATAAGCTTCTAAGTATATATTTTAAAATCATGTATGTACTGCACATACATGATAATCATATAGTGCAACTGATGGTAAAATTTAACGTATACGAATATTTCCATTCTTATTTTGTCGATAAAAATTTTTATTTTAAAGCGTTACAACACAACATATCTTTCCGATAATTAATTTTGATAAATTTTATCTATACCGTATATTTCGTTTTTATTAAGTTTTTTTTTAAGTTTAGTAATTTCCAATTGACATCAATTAAATTTGAGTTCGAAACTCATTACAAACGCTTGCGCATGCATCTTTATACATTTTTTTTTACAGAAATATAATTTTATATCATTTTAAACTGAATGATAAATAAATATGTTGTCAAATAATTTGATTGAAACACCATGTTGTACACCATGTTAGTTTGAAAAGAAACAATTAAAAATATACCTAGAATTGTCATAAGATTATATAGGATAAGATAAAACATAAAAACTGAAAAAGAAAATAAGTTTTTATGAATGTATTTAAGTTTAAGAATGTAAAAATGTACTATGTGTGTACAAGAAAAAATTTATATATAGATAATTATGCATTATACTTAAAAATTCAAGAGTTGAAAATTCGTAAAGAAGACTTAAACGTATTTAAATTTTATTCTTTTTTAATTTAAAATAAAGTATCTAAATAAAAATATAAAATGTTTAAATAACGTTTAATGTTACAGTGTTGTTGTCAGTGGTGTATAATTGTATATTTTTTTCCATCCACAAAATGATTCTTAAAATGTGTCTTTAATAGATTTTTCTTATAATATATTTTAATTTTTTTTTTTTATTTTATTTTATTCAATGAAAATTTAATTAATGAACGAATCTATCTCTTCTATTCACCAATGTAAACAAAAATTTATTTTTTAAATCACCGTGTGGTTCAGCGAAGGATAACAGTTATTTAGTATAATGATAAAGTACACATTTGAATGAAAGTTTGCAATTATATTTTAATGCTCCTTTTTTTTTTTTTAGTATATAATTTGATATAAAATTAAATTGTTCGGAATAAAATGCAATTAAAATTATATTGTGCAATTTTTTTGTTATTTTATAATTACGATAACGGTGGTGCTTTAATTTTATTACATGCTTTGTGAGTTCAATTTTCTGGTATATAAATTTCTGTACATCTTTTTGATTTAAAATCATAAGGCAGCAAGGAGGAGTTTAAAGAAATTTTTTTAGGGATTTAAAGAGATAATATTTATGTCTATACAATTCGGCATATATAATCTGTTATTTAATTAAAAAAAAAAAAAAATAATAGAACATTTATTATAAAATATTATAAATAATATTTTCGATATTATAATTTTATAATTATGAGCTTATGTTATTTAAAAAATTTATTTATTTATTAAAACTTAAATTGTCTTAAAGTTAGTTTATCTTGTTTTTAAGCTTAAAATTAAGTCAAAATAGATTTGTTTTATCGATTTCTGTAAATGAAGTAATAAAAAATGCTATAATAAAAATGAATTACAACAAACTGCAGAATTGATCTGAATTGAGAAGAGAAATATTTAACTATAACCATAATTTTTTTTTATCAGACTACGAATATATACGATTAAAAAAATATTATTGGTTTTTAACAAAATAAAAATTAAAGATTAAAATTAAATGTTTATTTGGTTTAAATTGAAGTCAAAATCCATTTGTTTCACCGATTTCTCTGAATGACCCTAATGTCAGAAAAATTTTATAAGAAAATCGAATTACATCAAACTGCATTATGAATCTGGATTTAGAATCAAATTGTTTAGCTATGTACATAATGTTTTTAAATTTAAAAAAATATATAATATTTGTACATATTACTACCTGTTAAAAAAATATTATTGCTTTCACAATATATTCCTATATATATAAAAACAACGTATAAAACGAATAAAAGTTCATTTTAGGCAGGGTATTTTCCAATTTATCAATTCAGTGAATTTTGTTATTTGCACCCATATAAAATCCAATATTTTTTTTTTTTCTGTTGCACTTTTCTCAATTTGGTACACGTGTCAAATTTTTTCTTTCTTTTTGAATATGGAAAAAATCGTGATTCCATTATGTCTGATGCCTAGGTATATTTTTGATTTTTTTTTTATATTTTGTGGTCAGTTATTTCGTGGTTGAATAGGCAAATTAGTTATGGTGCAAACATTTAAATAAAAATCCAACTAGAATTCCAATAGTTTGGCCTATATTAAATATACATTTATTATAACGAAATGGATTTCTGGCCATTAGGCTTTTTCATCCTCACATTATGTAATAGAGCAATCAAATGTTAAATGTTTATGCTTCTTTTTTAGCTTTGATATTGTATATAATATTTGTTTAGGATATTTATGAGACAAAATCGAGAGCGCTTTAAAAGCAAAAGTCTTATTTTAGGCCTAGATACTGAGACGGATTTTTATATATTTTATATGCAATTGTCGAATCTAATTATTTCTTATGTTAGCCTTCCATAATTATTCTAGGCCCTAGGGTCAAGCCTGTTGTGACTATTTTTATATTTATGGCTTTCTTAACACTAGTGATGATATCTTTTTTTATTATTAGATACATTTTGATATATAATTATATATTATATATATTTTAATATTTCTATACAAAATTATGCAATTAAAAATAAATACACAACACTTATGTATTTTGGGTTTTGTACGTAATAAATAAAAGTTTTGATATTTAAACCTGAAAATGAACAATCCTAATTTATTTGTTAACAAAAAAAAAAAAAAAATGAATTTACTTTAATATTATTTTACTCAAATTTCTAATTTCTATACATATATTATATTCTCCATTTTATGACAATATAATTAATTGATAGCTTAAGGCTGTTGAAAAATTTCATTTTCAATTTATTGTTTATGTTTGTTTGTTTTCCATTTAACTTAAGGGTGTGCCCAATAATTAAATTATTTAATTGATAAGAAATGTTTAGAACATTTTTATTTCTATTATTATATATAAGTTAAATGTATATTCAAAATATTATAATAAAAAAAAATTCAAACTATCTCTTATCAGTTAGATTTCAAAAATTAAAATCTTTGATATAATCGAAAATATGTTTTAATTAAATGTTATTTATTTATAATTAAATCATTTAAAATTAGAATTAAAATAAAAGTTAATTATATTTAATTACAAAGCTTTCGAATAATTACTAGATATATTTTGATGTTTCAAATCTCATTAGTGTATAGTTTTAGTATATTATTAGTTCTGGTGTATTATTATTATTTTATTTTGATACAAATTTTATCTCAATCTTGTTAATCTTTTTATTGGAATCGGTAAATCTCGTTTTTCAACCAACAAACACAAATTTAACACAAATTGTCTCTCATCATCCAAGTACAATGAATAAATAATTTAAAATGGACACTTTATGGGCTTAGTTACACATCTTCATTGATACAGGAGAGAATTTTAAAAGAGTGTGTGAGAAATTGTTATTAATATTTTGTTACTAAATTTGAATCATCGATATAGATTTGGAAATAGTAAAAATTAAAATCTGGAACATAAAAATTTATCTCATTATGACCTGATCTTATTGCAAATATAATTTTTTTTATATATGTTTCTTATTTTGTAAATTTAATCTACAAAAACTTTTTCTTTAATTCTTTAAAACAAAAAAAAAAACATATGTGAGTCTCGGGACACACGGAAGAAGTGAAACTTCATGGCAAGTAGTATTTTCTGGGAAGGCTAAATAAATATTTAAAATGGCCAAGTGCATATAAGATATGACGCCGATCGATTTTTTCGACGGCGACTAGTTGATTTTTGCCCTTCGAATGCTGCGGCCAGTCGACTTAAAATTACTTGTTTTGGGGAATTCGGCGGCTTAGAAAAAATTAAAACCCAGCGATTGCTTGTACCTTGTTCGCATTCTAATTTAAATTCCAATTATATTCTGGAAAACAAATTACCGTTCGCATTACAAAATTTGATGAGAAGTGGAATTTAAAAATTTAGAAAGAGAAAAAATTTTTGTTGTTGAAAATTTTGACTTTTTATCTCACTTTTTATCAATTTTATTTGGTTTTTTTTTTTCATTTTACTCGAATTTGACAAAAAAAATTGTTGCCAACTATAATAAAATTTCAAAAAGTGAGTGAAAGTAACTATAAATATAGAATTTTAACCCTGACAAACTAGAATATGAAAGTGGAATATACATATTCCGGAATATATTTTTATATGAAAAATCCAGTTCATTTTCCTGAAATATTCCGGAAAACAGCATATTCCACTAATGCGAAGACCATATTAGAGATAAAAGCATTTAAAAATTCTAAAATACTTTTTAAGCTCAAAAAGTTTAGTGGCATAAAATTATTTCAAAATGGCTAGATTTATGGCAACACTGATTGCAGATGATTTCTACTATATTTTAAGCTGTAAACACAATTCCGGTTATTAGCGACAATAATGTATGAAAAAACAGCAGCGTGGCTTAAATCATGTTTTCTTTTTGTTGCCCGAAAAGTTTAACCTAAAATAACTTTTTAAATATGCCTGAAAAATTTCATGTTTATTAGTACTTCTTCTGAAATGGAATTGTAATAAACATATTCCTCCTGCATTTTATTAGTGTAATTTAATGTCAAAAATAAATTACACTAACAAACTACAAATTACATTAAGAAAAATTTTTTTCTCATTTCATCTAACCACTTGGTTAGGGTTCAGTTTCATCAAAAATTGAATCGAATAATCTAGTTATAAAAACCATCCACTAGAGGGACATCTGTTAATTCAATACAATTAGAAAGAGAACACAATATAAATTATCATTGTTTATTTTATTCTTTTCTTTTTATTTTCATGACAGCAGAAATGCCATGAAAAGTTTTTGAAGTGGTTTTTTTTTAAATTAATTTTATGAAAATAATGAAACATAATAAATTTAAATGAAAATTTTTAATTTTTTTTCACATCGATTTGGAAAAAAATTATTTTTTTTTTGCATTAAATAAAAAATTGTATAATTTTTCTTTTCGCGGATATGAAAAAAAAAAATTAGTGCTAAGTGCACAAAATTGTGAACGAAAAATAGAAAATTGTGGTTAAAAAATAAAAATATAATTGGAAAAATATTTGAAAATAAAAAAGGTTTGTGCCAAAAAAAAAACTTGTTGGTTCCCGGAAATTCATATTGTTTTTTTGTTCTTTCGTCTTTATTTCACAAAATTTTTTATTATTGTTTTTTTTTTTTTGCCTTTTTTTTTGACAATAATCGTTCAGATTTTGACAATAGCCGTTCGGATTTTGCCTTTTTTTTTGACAATAATCGTTCGGTTTTTGACACTTACATTTTTTTCACTCTCAATCACAATGCCTCTAAAGAAGTTTCACTTCAAAAATTTTCAAAATCGTTGATAAAATTTCAAAACATGAAAAAGCTTTGGATGTATCTTATCTGTAAATGTAATAAGGAGTAAAAAGTAAATTTTATTTTTGAGACGCAACTTGAATTGCATTTTGAATATTTTTTTTTTATTCACAATATTCTTATTTGTATACAAAACTTCGCGCCAGATTTTGTTTTTCGCAACCCTAAAATTTTAATAAAATTAAAGAAACAAGGACATTTGGTTTAATTAGAATTTCCTGAGGAATTAAATATTTACTTGCTATATATAGTGTATATGTAAATTATGATGATTCCCCTAAGATTTTTACAATAAATTTCTTGTTATCAGAAATAACAGAATGGTTTTTATGAACAAAAATAATCTTAATTACAATAAAGTGAATAAAATTATGTTACGATAAAATTTCATTATTCTTTAACTATACAGAGAAGAATCGTTTTCTTCATTACCATCGGATTAAAAAAAAAAAAATACAAAAGGTTGTAAGTAGGCTATACAATACTTGATAAAGTAATTTAAGATTTTAGCAATTTTAATTGTATAAGAAATTTTAAGAAAATGGGTGACTTGGGATTTCATATTTTTTAATAACTATTTTTAATAACTTTTTTTAAATACATATGTAGGTACATTATGTGTATCTATTTGAAAATAACTATAAATTTAATTCAGATTTTATTAAAAAGAGTTGCAACACTTCATGACTCAGTATCTTATTTTTTCATCATTCAAAACCGGATTCAACTTTTGATGTGTTGTATACATTGATTTTAAAGACAATGTTAATGCAAATGTTTAAATTCAGTATCAATCTCCATCTGATTACTTCCAGATACTTATTACTGGAATGGTTCCAATATTTAGTGATTTATCCTTTTGGACCTTATTAACTGCAAGAAGTGATTTATTTTTACTTAAACTTGTTATTCGATTTTAAAAATAAAGTAATTTTTCACTCTGACAAAATATCAGAAAATTTTTTTTTCTTTAAAATATTTAAATCATCCGAAATACAATTTAATCCGTTTCCATTATATCTATAATTTATATTTCAATTAAAATGAAAATTTATTTTCAGCTTATTGAAATTAAATTTATTCTCTTACTTAATTTTAATCGTTCCTCTGTTAATCCTGCTTAGAAAACAATTTTCATATACTGAAAAACTAAAAAAAAAAATAAAAAAAATAAAATAGGGTATTATTTTCTTCCAAGAAAATATAAAATTATGGGAAGGTACATATATTATTTTTTATAATGTGAATATTTTATGTAGAACAAAAAAAATTAAAAAATGAATAAATGCGTAAGCGTGCATACATGTATAAGACAAAAAAAAATATAAAAACTACGAATTTTTAATCAAATTAAAAACAAATTAAAAATATATACATCGAGAGTCGAGACAGTATTTTTAATTTATCGCATGACCTAATTCCCTAATATAAACTTAATTTCGCCAAAAAGCGAACAAAAATCATCAGCCTGTTATATGTTATAAATAGCACATGTTATATAAGTGTAGTAGTAACCGCGTATTCTAACAGTATCAGCATGCATATTGTTTAGTTTTTTTTAAGGGAATGTTTGTTTAATTATAGCAATCGAGCTCTGAAAATGGAAGATTCTGTTTTCATATAATCAAATTTAATTTTTTTTTGTTACTGAAGAAGTTCCAGAAAAAAAATCGTAAAGACCTTACGAAAAATATATAAACTTCTATAACTTGGTCTGCAAATTAAGCATTAAATTTTATTTTTTGATTAAATACTTAGTCAATAGTTTTACAATTTTATTTCGCGTTCATTAATAAACAAAATATTTTTTTTATCCAAATTTATCAAAATAGCCTTCATTCACCGAATGAAATGAAGTACTAACTTAATCAATCAATTTTTATTTTCATCTCCAATTTCAAATAGAAATACTTATGTTTGATAAAATAATCCCAAAAAAAAAAAATAAATAAAATAAAAATTCAATATACATACATACATAGGTAAGATACAAATAAATAAATTTGAAAAATAACTCTACAAAAAAAAATACTAGGGTTTTATTATTTTACCCGCAAAAATTTTTACATAAAATGTGGGAATGTTCATACCAATCCAGTGGCTTCTTCAAAGTACCTAGCATTGATAATTTATGTTCTCAAAAGTAATTTATTAAACAAACTATGCGGAATACCTAGAGAGAATAAAAATTCTGAATCCGTCTCGGCTATATAATTGTTTAAAAATTCTCTAAAATATACTAAAAAATAGCAATTTCATAAATATTATTGAGCTGAATAGTAGTTATCTAAAGTAAATAAAGGTATATGGACACTAAGATAGTATTTTTAATTTTGTTAGTATTTATTGTGTACATTATTTTGAAAAAAAAAAAAAAAAAAAATTTAAAATAATTGCTTTTGTTTAGATAAACTGAACTAAATTTTTAAATTTTGAAAAACTAACATAAGTAATATAATTTTCTTTTTCTCTTAGATACTAAAATTTAAAACAATGAACGATGCGAGTATAAGATACTTTTTAAAGCATATTTTGGTGTATTAAATTTTCAATGAAAATCATATAAACAAACTATATTCATTTTTGTTTTCGTTTAACGAGCTCATTGAATGAATTTGAAAATTCTAATATATTAAAATGTAAAGTTATTTAAATTTTCTTTTTATTTTAGCCTTCAGTAAAAAAAAATTTTATTACACCCGAAAGACTTCAAAATATAATAGAATTTCAATTCAAAGGCCTATTTACTTTTTACATAAAGGTATTTATTTATTCTTTAACTTCTTTAATATAAATTTTCAAAAAAAAAAAAAAAATAATAATAATAATATAATATAAAATAAGGCTGAAAATTTTAATTTTAAGGGTGTAAGTGTTGATATACTAATAAACTAATTTATGTAAAAATTTGGGGTGTTTGAAAATTTATTTTAAAGAAATAAAATTTTATGAATATAGAAATTTTATTTCTAGATATATATATATACATGAATGTTGATTTAAAACTTTTTCTTCGTTACATAGTTAGTCTTTGAATGGAAATAAATGAAATGCAATTTTACTTATTTACTTAAAAATATACATATTATAAAGTTTTGTTTTCATAGAGATTTAAAATTGATTATTTAAAAAAGTATTTTTTATTTTAAATACTATAAATCAATGGATGAATTTATAACAAAGTAGATAGTGCACAGAATTTCAAAAAGTGTGAAAATTTATAAGAAAAATTCAATATTTTGAAAACTTAAAGCATAACATTGATATACTTTTTTGATCTGATATTTTTGCTATTTTCCTTTTCCTTATATATTATATGCATAACACTCGGTTTGGTTAATGAATTTTCCCATTCATTCACTATACTAAATGTTTTTAAATATAAAAAATAAAAAAAAAAAAATATAACAACAGCGTTTTTCAATAACAATTTTTAGAATTTTAACCAAATGTTTTAGTTTAATATCCTTTTTATAGGGTAATTTTTACGAATTTTTTGTCTTTTAAAATTATCCTAAAGCAAAAATTTACATAAACCAATTTCATAAAAATGCAAATGTAAGTGAAAAAATTGGAAAATGGTAATGAAGTTCTCGTTTTTTTTTTCTTTCTTTCTTTTTTTGAACTTTCCTATTTGATATTTTTAACATGTCAATAACAGTTATATTAAAATCGGATGTAGTCACGAGCTAAAAGTTACAAAAAAAAAGACAACATAAAATGAAAGAACATACAAAAATATATAAAAGAATATTATTTTATGTACAGAACATTGTTCATATGTAATGTTGTATGTAATACAAAAAAAAAAAAAAAAATTATGATAAACGAAAATTCACTATTTATGCTAATGCAATTTTACACTACAGCAAATTCACTTCCATCAATTCAACAAAATCTGATTTTTTTTTTCTCAATAAAATTGAAATAATAATATATACATAATATATGATCTTCTAGAGATATATAATTGTGTATATATAGTTATAAAAAAAGAAAGAAAAATTTTCATCATTTGAGAAAAATCATCAACATATCTTAAGATTTTTGTCATCGAATTGAATATTTATTATAATAAAATATATTTGTAGTACATACATTGTAGATTCTATAAGGGAGGGTTTTACGAAACTTTCCGGGAATTCCCAAATAATATTACTACTTCTTTAGCTATATATAAACTAAAAACTATAAACTATGACAAATGTATTATAAAAAAAATCAACCATTTCCTGGGTGGACTGAAATTAATTTTATTAATATAATGAAAACAAATGAATAAAGAATATCAAAAAGTTATCAAGAACAAAAAAAAAACTCTTAATTCAAAGAAGTTGAGATTAGCTGTAGCTTTAAAAATAGAACAGCGTGTGTGCCTGATTATGCCTATTATACATAGATAGATACATTTTTTTGTATCTCATCTAGAACAAATTAGAAATTATAATAATTTCCTTTTCCTGTACTTTTAGCAGGTACCTTTTTATATTGTTTTCATTTTTGAAAAAATGATTGCCTTTTTGAAATGAAATGTACAAAATGGTAAACTGTTTTTACTTTCTTTTTTTTTTTTTGCTTTTTTCTTTGGCATTTTTAGCATTATGTGGATTATGATTTAAAAATATATACATATTGTAATAAGTATATTCTATACACATAATACAAATTTATATATATTGTATGTACATAAGTATAATAATAACTATGATTTTATTTTCTTTAAATGAAATAAAAATACAAAACTTCATTTGTGAATAAAAAAATAAAAATGCACATATATAAGTAACTTTTATTTTTCCATAAATACTTCTCATTCTTTTTACATGGAGGTTGAATTTAAGTGTTGATATCAAATGACATATACTATATGGATAGGAATATTATATGAGCCAGACGTAAGAGCTACATGTACATATATAAAACATATATTAACATTATTCATTCTATTTTTCATCCCTTAAGACTTTTGTATTAAAAATAATTGCAGAAAAAAAAAAAAACTAAATATAAAGTGAATTTTTTTTCTTTTTTTGCATCATAATGTTACTTGCAATCGTAATAAAATATTTTTTATATTATTATTTTTACTATTATTATTATAATTTCATCATCCAAAACAAAAGAACATGCGAACATTTATTTCATACATGAATTTTTATTATATATAATATAGAAACAAAAATTATTTTTTTCAAACTGGTTTCTTCCTTTATTTTTTTTTTAATATGTTTTTTTTCCTAGATATACAAGCATATTAAAACAAATTGATTGAAATGAATAATATTTCAATAAGCAGTCCTTATGATCCTTTTCATAATGCAGTAAAAGTGATTATTATTGATTTATGTACTAAGGGAATAAATTAAGGGAATCTTATTTTATATTTAATTTATTTAAATTTAAATAATAAAAAGTTAGTTTAAAGCTGTATGAATCGGATAAATAACATAAAGTTTTTTTTTTAAAGCAAGTTATGAGAGGAGCAGTACCAATTCGAGGTATCTCACTAAACAATTTCCTTTCTCAACACGAACCTTCTATCTCCTGTGCCCAACAAGGCGGCTTCAAATTTTTAAGTGTGGGGCTTGCAAAAATTTCGATTAAATTAATTCAAACCGATGAGTAAGGCTTGGCATGCAAAGTGTTGAAATTATTTTTTAATTGGATTTTGGGTATAAAAGATATAACAAAACTGAAGTAAAAAAAAATTCCTTTTCAATAACTTACATTCAAAAAAGAATTATTTACAATAATTTTCGTGCCAAACTCTGTTCTTCCTCTTCCCTCAGATCCAAAAAAACAACAATAATTAATTCAATTATTTTATTTTTAAATTAATAAGAATTCAACCTGGAAATTAAATTAGCACTTAAATTTTTTTTAATATTATATAACTTGGGTCAAACACAGTATTAATTAGTTTTCAAGAGATCGTCTCATTTGTACATCCCGTCTAATTTACTTATTTCTATAATATCTAAATGGTTTCTTGTATATTTTTGTTTTAATTTTTCATTCGAGAGGATACCATTATTTTGAATAATAACTGAAACTATGTTGAAAATAAAAATTTTGTTAAGGGACAAAAATTAAGGCAAGAAGAAAGGTTTTGAAAACTAAATTAAGTTTTTTTTTAAAATTACATTTGAGGTAAAATAATTTAATCGATAAATTGCGATACATACACTGTATAATCAGCTCTTGTTCTGAACCTTTAAATTTATATCTACACATAAAAATCGTATATATGTATGGCTAGTTTTATGATGAAAAAGATGAATTTATTTTCATATAAGATATAAGGTTGAAAATTTTAATAAAAAATTCATATATAAGATATAGAAATATTTTTGTTTATGTTATAAGATTTTAGTTTAAGGTCCTTTTAAAAGAAAAATAGTTTTTATTATTATAAAAACAATAGAGTAAAATTATAAATCAAACTGTCAAACTGTTTTACCAAAAATAAATTGTTTCTGTTAACCTTTAGCATCATTATAAAGCTGCTGATATAAGAATGCGTGCATTTTATACGTGTGTCTAGTATTTCCAAAACGAGTTTAAGGATTTTTTTGGATAATATTAGCTTTATATACCTGCAAAAATGTATGTTCTAACTATATTTTTGTATCTGACTAAAAATGTTTCAATTTTTTAAATATATACTTTTAATTTTCTAATTTTGCTTCTTAAATATTTGAAAATATAAGACATTTCTTACATTTTCTCAAATAAAAATTCTTCTATCTAAATAGACTCCTTTTTCAAATACCGTGCAGACACAACACAAAAAAGAAAAAAACATTAAATTATAAGGTGTAAACTACACAGATAAAGGGAAGACAGAATGAAAGGTTTTTCAACAAAAAAAAAAAAAAAAAGATCAATCTTTTATATATATAAATTTGTATCTTTAGAAAAGTAATAATAAGCAGAAAATTCGTCTTAAAAGAAGGGTGTTAGATACATGCACAGTCTTAAAACAAAAAAAAAAAAACAAAAAATATATATATATATAAGTAGAAATGTATCAAAAAAAAATTTAATTTATTTTTATTGCAAGTCAAAGATGGCAACACATGGCTAAAAATATGATATGTGTTAAAGAAAATTAAATTTTTCGTGTTGTAAAACTTTTTTTTTTAGAAGATTCAAGAAACATATACTCATTTTATTAAATTCTATATAATGTCAAATTTTTACAAGCTGAAATGTAAGTTTAATAAGATACAAGAGTGTGCAAATTAAGAAATTTCTATATAAATTTTTAGTATAATTTAATTCGAAAGTCTGTCAAGTAACTTGAATTTTGTGAATTATTTTTGAATTTAATTTACCACCAATATATCTACTGCAACAATTTTTAAGTACATACATAGAATCAAAACTTTAAATTAAAAAAAAAATCACGATTTTACTTAACTAATAAATTGATATAAAAAATATACATCGATTACAAATATTGCAATTTAAACAATATGTGCAGTGTAAACTGTGGATCGTATTAAATATTAAAAGAGTCATTTTAATTCTTGTTTGGATACACTTTTATAATTTGTCAAAAGTATATAAAAAGTTAAGAGTTTAGGGAGGATTTCTTCAAATTACATGGTTTATAATTATAATTTTGTACTAAATTTGATTTATATTTTTCTTCTTTTCCACATTAACAGATATAAAAACGTACACAACTGTCGTTTCATATTCGCTAGACTGTCTGGAATCTGTAAGTTTTTTTTGTTGTTTTTTCAATTGAATGATTATACTACATATACTTAAAACAAAAAAAAAAATATAATAAAAGTAATAAAGACTACAATATAGATATACATAATATGATTGTATATATATATATTAGCCAAAAAATAAAGGAACAAATATTACATGCACACAGGGTGCGTTTCAGGGGATGTAAAATTTTATGATAGGTTTATTAAGTATTTTGACACAGCGCATCCTTTATGATATCTGAATTTTTGTTTTATTTTTATTTTATCCTTAGATTTTTATTTTGTTTTTAATATATAATAATATAAAGGAAATTAAATAAAGTGGGGTTCATTCTAAATTAGGTACAATTTAGAACAAGAAAAATTCTATACTTCTTTATTTGTTATTTGTTTATTTATTCTACAGAAATTTATATCCTTTAGTGTTGCAATAAAAACTAGGGTAACGGACGTAGTTAATTTTAGAAGAAAAATTAACAAAATAAATCTTGAAAAAGATAATTTTGAATTAGAAAAGATAATATATGATAGTATAGTATCACCAGCTAACGAGACGGTGTCGTTATGAAAAATCCCGTATGGACGAAGCAAATAAAGATGTTTATAAAAATTTAACATTATACGGTTGACATTTTGATTAATATATGATTTTTAAAATTTTTTTATTATTGCAAGCCCCATTATAAGTTTGTATGTGGGCCATGGGCGCCGCCAGGATTTTTTATAAGGTGGTGCATGTGAAAATTATATTATTTTGATTTTACGAAATCTTTGACATATTGCGGGTTCATCACTTAGTTACAATTTCCAACAACCTTAATTTAAATTAAATTTTGATTTTAGGAAAAATCAGTTGCAAAACAATATTTTGAATTCACGACAAAATTCATCTCAGTATGCTGATGCAAGGCAATGAACTTTTTAAGATTATCTCTCACCAGGGCTGCCAGATGGAATAAATGAAATTTCCTCAAATTTTTAAGAAATTTCCCCAAAATAGACAATTCTTTAAAAAAATTCCTCAAATTATTTTTTTTATATTTTTGTGTAATAAATGTTTTTTTTGCCCTAAATTAGAAAAAAAATTGTTTTACTCACTGCAGTTTTTCCCCATCAGCTTATTTTTGCAAGATTTCCTCAAATTTTTAATGTGTTCAGATTTTATGCGGTACTTATATGTTGTAAATCAAAAAGTTTAGTTTCAACAATGGATTTTGAGTTCAACGTACGTAGAAGAATATCGTAATGATATCGGTAAAAAAAATTTACGAGTCTGAAATTTTAAATATTGTTGACTGTCAACGTTAGCACAATATTTATGAATTTCTTCAAATTTTCCTCAGAAAAAAATATTTTCCTCAAATTTTTCCCCACGTTTTTTTTAATTTTTTTTTTCTCCCGAAATTAAAAATTTCCTCAGGTGAAACGCTCATTTAGCACATTGAGAAGGGTGAAGACTTGGACAAGATCAGCTATGTGCGAACCCCGATTGTCGGGCTTATGTATGATGAGTCTCCATAAAAAAAGAAGATTTTTTAACCGAAGTTATTTAAAGTTCGCAGAGAATCCACGTAGGTTACAATTATTATTTAATAAAAATTCTGAATAAAAAAAAATTATATTGTTTTAATTTTGAATCCTTTTGTTAAAATTAACAATTTTATCAAAATTTTAATAACATTTTTATCAAACAAAGGTGGTGCAGTTGCACCACCTTGCACCATACTGCCGGCGCCCATGTATGTGGCCTAGCTACAAAATAAAAAAAAAAAATCGAGATACTTCATATCACTTTCCTATGTGTTATAAAATAATAAAAATGTTTTCTAATAACGCCAAAGGAAGAATAAATCAAATAGAATTTTTATGAATTAGTAAATGTAAAAAACAGCTGTTCAAACGTTAAAAGTATAATGATTAATTCCATAAAATCAAAATTTTAAAAATTTTAATACTAATATTTTTGTATGTTTAAATTTAAAAGGTTCCTTATACGAGCAACTTGTCGAAAACTTGCTATGTTGACGCCAAATCCCTTTAATTTTCTTCAATTTCATACTCAAACTAAAATTTCGTCTTTAGCCAGCCTACACACTACTAAACCGTGTCGTCGTACATACCAACCCAATAGGAACTGGAAGCATGAAAACCTCAATGACGTCCTTAAGACAAAGTTGCTGCCGGTGACGGCTTTCTTACTCCCAAATCTCGATGACATTCCCATATATATGGCCGCCTAATTCATTGATGACTTTGTTGATCACAAAGTCATCGGTAAAAGGGGCAGGTGGAATATATCAAAATGAAACGCTTCCACAAATTTTTTTTCTTTTCTGGTTAATTCAAAATAAATCAAAAACTAAAATGAATTAAAAACAAAAAAATCTGCTATTATTCTTCTTTCTTTTAAACTAACAGTTATTTTTTCATAGAATTCCGAATACTTTTTTTTTGTTGATGACAACTTCGTTTACATTGTCATCGAGAAAGGAATCAAGTATCTATTTTCTAATTACTACCAAATGAATTTGTCGCTAATGAAATTTTCAAAGGGTGAAAGTCGATGATTTCATTGATGACTTTTATCATTACTTCTCTAAGTTCCTATTGGGAAGTAGACAACTAAGTTGCTAGTATATGTGTTTTATTGAATGTGCGACGTAAAAAAGCCATCTTCATCAACCATATACTAAACATTTGCCACCATTTCAGCTAAATATTTAAACAGTGTTTTTTTTTTATTCGTGACAAAATTATTTCATACCCAAGTAATCTCAACTATAATGGTCAAATGCACATATTATATGTATATTATATTGGATTCCTTAAATTTTAAACTTCATATTTATGTATACATAGAACTCGAACCACTTTATTATATTCAAGAACTATCAATTTAATAAATTAAAAAAATATAATAAATTTTTAAATTGTATTTATTTAAATTTTAAAACATAAATTCTTTTGATTAATTTCTATTAACTATTTACAGTTGCCAATATAGTGAAAAATTCAAATAAATGATTTTAGTTTATAGTTGGCAGAATGAGATCGAATTTTTATTTTGAATAGATACTTATTAACAAAATGTATCCCAAATGAATTCAAATCAATAACTATGAAAAAAAAAAAAATATTTTTTTCCAGAAAGTCAGTTTCATTAAAATCCATTCAGTTAGAAAAATGAATCTTTAACAAAAATTCTTACGAAATAATATTATTCGATTATATCTTCTGAAATACAAATCAATAAGTTTTCAAATTTTTCATTAGAGAGAAAATCAGAAGAAAAAAAAAAAAAAAATAGAAAACTATTTTGAAAAGGGGAATGTATGTTACCTAGTATGCAATAATAATGCACACGTGCCACAGATTTGTTTTGATAATTTCACACTTTTTATTGACTTTTTTATACTTTTACTTCAAAAAAATATTGAATTTCCAAATATCCTGAGATTACTTGAAATTATATACAATTATATGTACGTAAATATGTAAATAAATATATGAAGTAAGTTAGATAACAATGGGTTCAGAACATTTAATCACCGAACTAAATATACCGAATTCAAAATTCCTATTTAAATTTAGCATTATTCGAAATTTGCTGAATTTCAAACTTTGGAAATATGAATTCCAGGATTTCAAAAAATACAAAGTATCTCAAAAATAAATTATTATCTTAAACGTTATTTTGAAAAGGAATTGAATATTTGTTTATTTCATTTGGAAATATTGAAATGTTTCACAGCTGAAACGAGAGTATCATAATATACATAATACACAAGACATTGACAATACCATAAATATATGTAGCTTTTAAAAATTTGGGATTTCGTGAACTGAAAATTCAAGATTAAAAGAATTTCCCAGATTTTATACTTACGAGATTTTGGATACCGTGACTATATGTCCGAATAACGAAAGCAATATATGATGATCAAAACAAAAAAAAAGACATTAAATATTTTTTGCCTTTCAAAAAGGGTAAAATTATGGTTTTCCCTTGATGGATTAAGAGGCGTTACTTTAAATTGCTTTGCTAAATTTTTTGGTGTCAGAAAATCTGATTGTAATTTATTATTATTAGAAAATGTAAATTTTGTTTTTTTTAATCATGTTAAAAAAAATGTTTGATAACACTATCTAAATAAAGTGGTAAAGATGTACAATACATATTATGTAGTTACATAGTTATTGACACGTTTTCCATAAATTTTTATTTTATTTTTAGGGAAAACAAGAGAATCTCATTTTTAATGTTCTTTTTTTATATATAATATAATTATGTATATATATATATATATATATATTTAAAATTTAATTCTTCATTGATTATGTTTACGTTGCATAATATTTGTGGTTCGAACAAAATAATAATAAAAATGAATTAAAATTATTCACTTAATGTTTTAAGTATATATCTATATTATATTTATGAAAGAAACTTTATCAAATATCAATAGAAAATATTTTGCAACTATTATTTGGATTATGTTTTTATCTCCAATAAAGTATCACAGAGTTGTAGTATTCATATATATGTATACCCAGCAAAATGATTGAATTCTTAATGGATTAGGTATGAATTGTTTATTATATATACTTTCTTATTATTATTATAATTAAATTTTTAATGAAAATAAAAATCCAGTTTGAAAATCAAAAGATTCTGCTGATTAATTAAAAAAAAAAGACAAAAACATAACAAACGGTTTCATTCGCACTTCAATTTACTATTTAAAAAAAACAAACAATACATACTTCTATACCTAATTATCATAATATTTATACAAACAAAAGATTAACTTCAAAACTAAGCCTAAAATTAAAAGTTCTTTCCGCTCAATTCATTCATTATAAATTTTATCATCAGCTTTAAGGTTATGGGATTATGCTTACAATCAAAGGAGTTTTTTTTTTATGTTAATAACTACGCCCAAAACAAAAAAAAAATAAATAAAAAGATATACATTTAAAATAAAATAAATACAAAATACGTTTACATTTTATGTACATATCTGCCACCCTCATCATTACAAAAAATAAAAAGATAAAAGAAGGATAAAATATATAATAAAAAAATAGCCACAATTTGCGATAATACGACTCAATCCTCATAATTTATTTTATTTTGCTTTTTAATAACAATAAATAAAAACAAGAATAAAAATTAAGTGAAACTCCTATTCTTGTTTTGTAAGCTCAAGAAACTGTAGGTATACCTTTTCTTTGGTAAAAAAAAATAAATATAAAATGAAACTTTTTAATACTATAATGTAAAAACTTACAATTTTTATAAATTACTTTGATAACATATACTATATACGAATATATAATGTTAATAAAATAGTATGTTCTTGATATGGGTGGTAAAATTGTAGCTCCAAGTTTTAGACACGATTTTACAGAATATTTTTGTTATGAACTTCATTTCTAGAGCAATGTGATTAAAACAAAAATTTTGAAACTAGTTTAAATCAAAATAAAGTTTTTTTTAACTTGTATGTGTTGGAAATTGAAATATTTTTTTAACTTTTCACGATTTCGTATTTTCTCTTGGTTTTATATTTTCTCGGATATTTTAGAGAAGCGTTAACACCTAAATCCCTAATAAAAAAAAATTCAATTAAAAGTAAAGCGTCATCCTATTGCGGTTTTATAATGTATTATCAAATTTTAGTATAACCATATATAGTCTCATATATAGTTTTATTTCTGTTAATATATGAAATTTTCTCATTTATCCAGCCGACATATTAATATGTTACATTTTCAACATAAATAATTCAAACAAAAGGGAATATTATACTCTGACTTTTTTACGATTCTCAATTTGAAATTTTTATATAAATTTTAACAATAGCTCATTTTATTAATGCTTTTTCCAGCACTGAACCACAAAAAAATAATTTCTTTTTTTTTTATTATATTTTATTTTTATTTCCTAGCAAATAAATTTCTTTTTTGTTTTTTTTTTTTTTCATTCACAATTTTTGAACGTTTATAATTCCAAGTTCTGATGTTTGGCTTTTTTTTTTTTCTGTGGTTATATATTTCTGGTAAAATGGTCTTTCGTCATTCATACTACTTCCCATTTTTTAAAAGAATTTCTATACTTAATGTTGAAATATTTGCAGTGTGGCTTCATTAAACATTCAAAATATAATACAATACACAACATATTAAAACAACAATAATATGTACATAAAACATAATCCTTGGTCATAAATATTCCTGAAATTTAAGGAAAAAAGAAAAAAAAAATTAAATTATTCGATACATACATGTATGCACACATAAAATTATTATCCACATACAAAAAAAAATAAAAATAACATAACAAATGAAAAATGGTTCAATTCTAGAATATGGCTAGTTTTCAATAATGTTATGCAAAATTTTATTATAATAAGGGTTATTGTTTAAATATTCGAGATTTTGCCTTCTACATAGATGATAAATAAAAGTAAACGTAAAATGTCAGTATTGCGTAAAAAAACTTCAAATTTTAAAATAGTAAAAAAAGGAATATGTTGAGAAGAATTTAGACTTTTGTTTTCGTGACAAGTTTATTTTTAACGAAGTCAAATGAAAGAAATTCTATTAAACATAACATAAAATAATGACGTATATTTTGAAAATATTCTTATTATTTTGATCAAAATATTAATAACAATAACACTGATTTACATTATGTTAGTATAAAATAATAATGGTTTAAGCTTAAGTTTTATCATAGATTAAAAATACAGAAAGATGGGAAGCTTTTGTATTCTTAATCTATGGTTTTATGTATTAAGGAAAATATAAATTATGTTTACTGCATTTTGCATAATCCTATTTATTTGGGTCCATGATGACAAAAGGCATAGGTGAATGTGTGTGATACCTTTTTAAATATTTTTATACAAAGCGAAAAGGAATAAAAAAGTAACATAATTTAAGTTAATTTACATAAATATTGTGGCATTTACATTAAAAAATTTATATCAGAAGGAATATTATAATTATTTAAATAAAAATATATTTCACATTATTATATGTTTGTAGTATGTATATATAGGTATTGTTGTATTTCATATTATGCGAAGCATTATTTATTTTCCAGATAATTGACTACAACAGTCTATAAAGTTAAAATAAATCAGGATTTAAATGTAAAAGTTGCACGTCGAATTCAAGAAAAGTTTCAGTTGTTAAAAGTATATTCTTTAATTATTGTCAGTATTATTCTTTTGAAGAGTATAATATTTTTTTTTTTATTCAAATTGAGACTTATTGAAACTATATATATCGTATAATTAATAATAAAACGAGAACGTTATATTTTTATAAATTTTGCAAGAATTTTTTGTTTGCGAAAATAAGAATTATGACATTACACAATGATGGAAGTGTCAAATGACCGAAATATAACACAAAAATTGGGAAATATCTCTTTCTAATTGTTTTTATACTATTTTTTAATAATATATAATTAAAAACTTCCTATTCTTTCAAAACTACCGATTCAAATATATATAAGTTTTAATTTGATATAGAAATTATTGAGTGAACAGCATTTTAATCACATGGAAATGTTCAATTCAAGCAACGGAAATTACAAAGAAAAAACATAATAATTCCCCATTTGTACAAACATTATTATTTTAAATTTGAATTCCATTATGATTTTTTTTTATGTAAAAAAAAGCACTTTTTGTACATAAACACATGTATATGCTAAGTTTTAACATAAGTATTTGGTGAAGAAATAATTTACCCTACTACGGAAATAAATTAAATTGATTTCTTACGAAAAAGTCACAAAAATAAACGAAAGAAAAAAAATTAATTATTTAACCACAAAAACTAATCAGTTTTTTTTTTGTGCTTCTTTAAATCAAAGTTTTAACTCTAACCAAGTGGAACTTTATATATTAGAAATCAACAACTGGATCTGCTGGTTCCGTTATTGTTTTACGCACTTTTTTGTTCATTTACTACAAGATGATTATGACCGCATTTTATGTTTTTATAAAAATAAATTAAAATTATACAACACGGTAGAATATAATGAAGAAGCGTGTCTAGTTATGACCCAGCATGTAATTTGGCGATTGATATCAAAGATAACAAAACGGCATTCATCAAAAGCGATTATTTTTTTGTTAAAAAAAATTTTAATTTTTTTTTTTATGTTTGATTTTTTCTTATGATTATATAAAAATACATACATAGTTAATTGAAAACCAATTTTTCAATTTAATTTTGGAATAAATATTTAAAATTCAGTTTACTTGAAAAAAAAAGAAAGAAGATATTGATATTGCTCTTCTAGTTTAGGTATTTAGATTTTTTCTATAAACTTTTATAATTCTCAAGTATAATGTTGTGTAATATAGTAATTAATTAACTTATATTAAAGCTTCAGAAGATGAGATTAATGTGATTGGGAAACATATGTTAAGCGAACTGAATAAAATACAATCAAATATTGGGTAAAACCGAAGAAAAAGAGATTATAAATTTAATATATTTTTACATAAACAATTAATAGAATAAATTTAATTATGACTAAACAACAAATTCCTAAAAGCGGAAAACCTTAGTTATTATTGCTCTAGTTTTAACTAAATGCAATTATAATAATATTTATAATCAATTAAAAATTTACAAAAAAAAATTTTTTTAAATTTTCTTAATAATTATAAACTTTTAATCAGACAAAAAAAAATATATAGAAATAATTTCCTGTTTCGTAAAAAGAAGTATATATACGTTCACATGATGGTCTTTACAAATTACTTAATTTTCATAATTTTTGTTTTAAATGCTAAAAGAGAAAGAAAATGAGAAATTTATAGTAAATTATTAAATATTTTAAATATCTATATTTAAAATATTCCTATAAATTTTCTAGCTGAAAATATATAAAACATTAAATAATAGCATAGTTTAAAAATATTTCATTGTGGAAAGTGTAATATAGTTTAAATAAAATAATAATGTTAAAAACAATAAATTTAAACATGTTAAAAATAAACGAATTAAGTTTGTTTTTGCTCCTACGTCCAGTTTTATATTTAATTAAGTATATTATACAATTTTTTTCAAATAGTAAAATTATTAGATTTATGTATGGTAAAAGAGAATCCATTATATTGTATTATATTGTTTGATGTTAAATATAAGCAGTATATATTCTCCTTAAATTAAATATTTAAAAAACAAAATAACTTTAAAATTTTTAATTCTAATACCTTAAATAGAATATCCTTGAGGCATCATTTAAATTTAGTCTTCAAAGTCAATAATAATAATAACAATAATAATTATAAAAGAAGATAAAATTTTAATTTCGTTATGAGGCAGTTATATTTCAAAGCAAAAATAATAATGAAAGAAAAAAAAAATTAAAATATGGCCTCAAGTCACATAATATTCATGTCAGATTTGTATACAAGTTATGGTCCAAAAATTACAAAATTTATTTATCATATTATCAAAGCCAAATTGTCTTTTTCTCTCTGTTATCATTTCACTTCTAATTAAAAATTTATTGTAAAATCGGACGCAATGGACATTTCAAAAGAAAATCTGTTATTTATTTGATTTTCCAAAAAAGTATGAATTATAAATTTAATTTTTGACTACAACTAAGATGGAATATTTAGCTAGATATTTCTTTCTAGGGACATTTTAAAATGAGTTCACATAAGAAGTTAAAATCTCTGAACCAATTAACTTAAAGATACTGACTTAAAGGGTTTACATCTCAATTTATACATAATGAACTTGAGAACGTTTAATATAGAATAAATTGAACTATACATAACATGTAAGCCGGTAACTTTTATATGTTTGCGCCGAGATTTTGTTTTTCTATTTTATCAGTAAACATTTATTCTAATGATTTTTCTTGTATTTATATATAAAATAATATGAAATACATATATATAAAAAGAGAGATAAAGCGATAAAATTTCAAGAAGAACACAAAAACATCAAACCAATTAAGACATTTTGTTAAGAAGCTCTTTATAATAGGTACTTTAATGGGAAAAAAATTCAAAAGAACATTACACCTTTGGCGGTTATTATGAATTATGATCTTAAAAAATCCTATTTTTATTCATTTTTACTTGAACTCCAAAGATGAATAGGTATTTAAGCTGTTTAAGATCGTTCTTAATCCATAATAACACATATTTCCGAGAATATTGGTGAATATTTGGAAAAATATTGAAAAATTGTGTTCTGAGAAAATTGTGTCAAAAGTCCTTAAGAACTCCGTTTCTAGACATCAGACATCAGATTTATTTCGTCGGTTTTGTTATGTTCAAAAATAGATTTAAATATTTAAAATATCTCAGAAAAAGCATCAGATGATATAAATATATCTTTTAAAATCAGAATTTAATAAAAAATTTCTGTATTCTACTCTCAAAACGATAATATTGCAATACAATAAAATAATAACCTTTAGGTATATATTTAATAACATTTAGAGAACAAGTTTTTTGGACATAAAAATCAAAATAAAAATAAAATATTCCATATCTATATGATATAAAAAAAGAATGAAGAAAGGAATAAACCTAATTAACAAAAGAAAGTAATGTTTTCTTATTTTTAACAACTACACACCAAAGATATCTCTAATTAGTAGTTTAATATCAATGAATAGGAAATACATATTATTTTTAATTTTTTTCTCTTCTGTATTTGATGTCTTTGAAATAGATTAGTTTTTTGCTATCACATTAAATGAAAATAAAAGATTTGCATTTATGAAAACAAAAATGTTTATTTTTTCCTCTATATTTTTTTCCTCATTCAGATCGTCCAAAATAGGTAATTATCTTTCCGGTTTTCGCACGAAACACTTTTAAAATGAAAATTTTTAGATAGCTACGGTACGAGTATAACAAACAATTTGAAATTTTCTTTAATTTATTTTTCTAAGAACAAGAACGAACAAAAAAATAATATTTTGAACATTTTAATACTTATAGTCCTTATTTATTACATTTTATGTAGGTGCCTCATTTTATAAGGATAACAATTTTAAATGAAAATGATTTTAGTTCTTCTCCTATTTGTGTTGAAAGTAATGATTTAGTTTAGGTTAATAAAAACTTTAAGTCTTATATAATGGCTTCACTAATTTTATGTATGTATTATGTTTATTTATCTAGGAACTCTTACTTCTTAACTGATAATGCTAACGATTCGGTAGTTAATTTTTTTTAAGGGTAAGTATTTATGTATATATAAGAGTTTAAGATATGGAACTTAACTCTTCTACAGGGAAACGATCGAAAAGAATGAACACTAAAACGAAATAAAATTTATTTCCAGTTTCAGTTACAGTTTCTTGTTTTCAATAATTCAGGTTAAAGTTTAACTTGAAATTTTTTTTTTCTTCTACTTCCTGTTCGGCTTCAGTTTAAGTCTCTGGAGACGAATACTAAAAAATTAGAATTTTTATAAATTTTGATTTGCATGAAATTTCTTATTAAAATAAATGAACTTATTTCCTATAAAATTATTATATCACCACTTGTTAAAATGCAAACCTATATAGTAATTATTAACGAATTTATTGAAATCACTTATACCAAAGAGTAAACTCAATATACATTCTTTTATTGAAATTTAAATGATAAAATCATTTTTAATCAAAATTTCAAAAGTTGATTGTTCTCTTAAGATGACTTAATAGATTTGTCACTCATTCCTTCGAGAATTATTATTAAAATAAAATTGTTCATCATCAGTCAATACCATTCAAATCATCGAAATAATTTTGTCCTATTTAAATTTTCTACCCATTCATCATTTACACATCTACATCGTTCTTTATTTTCTCAAGTGATTTTGCCAAAAATATTATAGGAATGAAAAAATAATATCGCAAATATTTTTCCATTAACGTAATCAAAATTCAGGGCTGTATAATTGTGTGAAAATTTGAATAAATTAATCGAAATTACAACTGAACGTGTTAAGTACTTAACTTTGATATGTGATTCTTTTTTTTTTTTGTGAAAATCTTATTATTTATATATAGATACGAAAATCATTTTCTTTTTTACTCATTACGATAATAAAATTATTATTCTAGTTTCATCCATGAGACTATTTTTGTTGCTGTTCTGTACGAGTAACAAAACAATGACGTTTCAAATTAAAACATTTTTGATTATTTGTATAATAATATACATAAAAATTAATGGTATTTTGTCAATACTTTAGAATTTATAATAAATTACAATAAAAAAAAAATGTTTGGATTTAATTTTAAACATTTGTGTTCCTAAGCGTTTAGAAATTTATACGTATATAGTGTGAGTATGAATTTCGAAACTGTTAAGAATGGTTGAAAAAATGCTTGAATTATAAAAGGCGTCGTAAATATCTGCATTTCTGGAAAGTAAAACTAAATTGCATAAGAAATATTCATTTTGATTGCTAATATAAAAATAAGAGCCTTTAAATAATTTAGTTAGAAAATAACCTTAACTTTCAATACAGATTGCAAACAGTACACCCATATTAATTTATATTATTTAAAAAATCTTAATTTTCTTTCATCAAATAAAATATTTTTATTTAATTTTTTGTTTTTGTTATCTTTATGTTTTTTATGAATTATTTATGGATGTGAGTGATTAAATTTGATTCCTTGAATATGTGGTGCTTTATTTGTTCCTAATATTAGAAAGAAAATCATTGTTCAGATTATGGGGAATTGAAATGAAATTGATGTTTAAAGCTCAAACAAAATATTTTAAGGAAAAATATTAAAAATATTTTTATACGAAGGGAAAAATGAGAATATATATACCTACACTTTATACACATGTACCTACCAACCTACAATGTGCAGTCCAATGAAATATATTTTGTTAGCAATTTAAAAACTCTGAAGAAAAAAAATATTTTTTCATTAAAAGCTAATATTTTTTATATATAAAGTATGAGCCTTAACATAAAATATTGGGCTTTTATCATACATAGTGTTTGTCTTCAACAGTAGGTATTCTTAATTTTTTTTTAAATTATGAATTAGTTGGAAAATAAAAACTAAGATTCTTTAACTTTTTTCAAAGGTCTAACCCTAGTTGTTAAAAAACTAAAGGAACCGGAGAACGAAAATCAAATATTTTCGTAAAGTATCACAAAAAAATGTCATCACAACTTCTTAAAAAAAATGGAAAAGAAACGCTAGGCTTATTGTTTAATTTCAGTAATATTTTCTTTCCCAAAATAGAATCATGTGGAAATTTTTGAGGTACCTTCGTTTATCTTTTTCCCAGTTTTTTTTTTAGTTTTTTTTTATTGAATAAAAATGTCTAACGCAAAGGTTTGATTTTTTTACATAACAATATAATGTAATACATTATGAGTATATAATATGTATTATGTATAATATTTATGTTTGTAGATATATACAAATATTTAGACTAATTTCGCATGATAATGACATTGATTATTGACAATATGGTTTGAATGAGGTTAAGGAAAAATGCATTAGTTTATTTTATTTTATTTCTTTTTTATTAATTATGTCTAATTTTATAACCTTTTTATAAACTACTACTCAATTGTAATAAGCTTTAAAGCTTGAATTGTGAATTAAAGAATTTTTTAAATAAATAAATAAAAAAATAAAATAATTTTTATTATTTTTTTTTGTCAAAAATTAAATCTGAATTTTTAAAATCATTGGTGTGAATATAAGTCATTTATTAAATTTAACTTCATTTGATTTAAGATTAATATTTCTGTTCTGTGAACTATATAACTTATTTATATTTTAATTTTTTTTCATTAATTCTCTCAATTTTTATACATAAGTTTAATTTCTTTGATTTTGACCCTTTTTAATTTTTTTTAAATCTTTTTCATCTAACAAGCGATGCTCGAGATTGGAATTTCCAATTTTCTGAACAAATATCTTCAAAAATAAGACAATTATACCGACATTTCTTTCAAACGGTCCAAAGTTTCATATTAAATTTTTTTGTTTTACATTAAATAAAAAACTGCGAAAGTATTGAGTTGTTTTTCCATTTTTTTTTTAATATTTCTTGTACAATGAACTACACATACAAATACATACATATTTATTATAGGTTTTTCAATAAATAAGTTAAAAATATTTCACCATTCAAAAAAAATTGTTAAATCTAAAATAATTGTAGATGATTTTGTGATTAGAATACGCTACATTTCTCTGTTGGATTCATTTTTGAACCAATAGGACAATTAAAAACTTTGGAAAATTCAGGAAAATTGACCAATGGACCATTAACTCTTGATTTCAAAAATGAGTGGGTTGAATCTTTTTCATTTAAATAATCATTTCGATAGTATGTTGAGCAATATTTCGTTGCATACACCAAGAAAAATGTTTGCAGTTTGGTTTTATTAAGATTGATCGAAAATAATTCTGAATCCAATTTGTTTTGTTCCAATGCTTTTTTGTAACCATAAAATGATAATGCTATACCATTATTATCCGCCATGTTTTCGGCAATTGTTCTCATACCATCAATGGTTAAATTCACTTCTGGAAAATGGTATGAACTGTATTGATCTACAAAGCAACTGCTTATGTTATCAAAATGATCTGAGTCGCTTTCGTTTAGCCAAGTACGTTTATTACCAAATGCATCAAAATCAATTCCACTGATATCAAAACTATGGCCCATTTCATGGCTCATAACTTCACCAATACCTCCATATTTAACAACGTCAGGATAAGTAATGTCATAAAGTGGTGGCTGAAAGTCTGCTGCATACATTTGCACTGAATTTTTAAATTTATTGAATGATGCATTTATAACCAGGGGATTCAGTACTTTTTTCGGTTGAATTGAACTGTTTGCTTGACTCACATAATGATAAAAACCTAAAAAAAAGGTTTAAAATATTATTATACCTAAAACATCTTCAAATTTTAGAATTCTGAAAATTTAATTCAGTTACAAACTATAATATATGTGTAAAATATAATCAAGTACATGTTAATTTCAGATATGGTTTACAAATTTGAATAATTTAACTTAAATTTAGATTTTTAAGAAAAATTTGAAAATAATCTTACCCACTTGATGATTAATCAAGCGTCCGTTTAAAGAATTTTGATAGTAATTATCTGTTACGTTAAGGGTCTCTATAATTTCTATTAATTTTTCAACGATTGGATCATTTACATAACCCATGTGTATTGTTATATGTTCTGCTTTTAACAATGCTTCTGCTCGTGATTCTTTTCCCAACCATTTTGCTGACAAAACTAAATCTTTCAAGGCACTTCGCAAATTTCCAAACAATTGTTGCAGATCACTTTGTACATTTTGGGTCCAGTATTCCTTAAGGTATGGCCGCGCAAGCGATAGCGACATATCATTCATAACTTTTCTAATACAAAATTTTCGTTGAGATTTTGACATTCTTCGCTCAACATGAATTTGTTGCAAAAATCTTAAAGCAAAATAATTTGCCAAAACTTTTTGATCAGTTTCTTTAATAATGTCGCCGATTTTTTCGAAAAATAATGGGGCACTAACAGCTATTTCCAGTTTTCTGTTATAATTTGTACTTTCAAATATAATTTCCAAATAAGAATTCCAATCGAATGAAGATGTAGAATTGATAAGATCGTCAATGTTTACTTTATGAAATCCTCCAGCTTCCTTTGCCTCTAATGTTAGATTCATAAGCTGTCGACCCAAATCTATTATATTATCAACTACCTCTTGCGAAGCTGAAGAATTTTTTAAACCGTAAATAAATAAAATATTTTTCATTAAAGCTACATTAGTTTGATAATTTTTTGATGTTTTGAACTCAAAGTCCTCAAATTCCATTGTTGAATCTAAGCCAAATTTTTTAAGTGGGTGAAAATGCGGAATAAAAGGGTACCCTTCCACCATTTCAACTTCAAATAGAGCTGATATACGAATTTTGAATAAATGAGCAGCCATACTGACAGCTTTAAAATTATTCTCGGACCAATTCTCTTGAACAGCTGGAAATCCACCTATACTTTCCAAATAATTAAAATATTCAGGTATATATTGATAATCATAAATCGGGGTTGTCTTGCATGTTTGATAATACTTTTGAGCTTTCTCCAAAGTTTTTTTGTACTCTTCTAAATTATAATAATTATTTTCTTTTGGAATAACGAGTAATCTTTCAATTTTGTCGTAAATACCATTTGATAATTCCATGTAAAAATTTGTTAGAGACTCAGGATAATCGGCATGCCCCGTCACCGCTTCCCAATTTCCGCATGCATATTCATAAAAGTCATCACATGGACTGACATCTAAATCAACAAATGATGAAATTTTTTTGGCTAGCTTATCATTTATATTTTCTAAGATATTTGGTAATGATTTTTGCAACGAATTTCCCAGATGTACACTTGCATTTATATTAATTACTTTTGATTCAGCGATGATATCACTTAATGTTACAATAACAAAACAATAATAATAATTTATATTTACAAATTTATTTTCTTTATTTTGAAACACGAAGTGCATCTTTTTAAATAGTTGTAAATTTACTGCGAGATTAATTAATAAAATTTTCAAACTTTGTTCCTATTTCAAAAAAGCGTTCTCTAATTATTAAAAAAGAGAGTACATATATATATAAAATAATCATTATTTTATAATTCATAAAAACTTCATATTAATATTGGAATGAGAATAAAGATAATTTCATTGAGAAAAAAAAAATTAAAATTATTAGCTGCTGAATAAAAAATATTTTACATTTGATAAGAAAAATAAATGAATTTTTTGAACTCCTTATCAATATATTAGAAGAACTTTGAAAATTTATTTATAACAAACTTGAATGCTATTGATTACAATTTTTCGTTGATCTGTAAATTAAATTTATTATTAAATTAGCACAGATAGTAATGAAACTTGAAAGCAATTACATTCATTCAGAAAACTTATGAAATTCTAGAATTATAATTATAGAGTTCTATAATTTGAAAATAATATTTTACTTGGAATTATTGAATTTATTTTCTTCATATTATTTTGTGCATTGGGAATCAATTTCTATAGTTACATAAGCTGGTCTGCTTTATGATGTGTGACTTAGTTGAGATAAAATGTGATGAAATAACATAGGTAAAATAAATTTGGTTACTTTTTCTTTTTTTTTTTTTGAAAGAGTTGATATTGAAAGTTTATCTGCATATATATCTTCTACTAATAATATTAATAGAGTGGATTTTACAACTTTTTTGAATTTGAAAATTTTTGTTGTTTGGAAGTTTGAGAAAAAAAAATAATTTTCAAAAAGTCTTTTGTTGAACTTTTTCTAATCCATCACTGAAATAAGCCATTGGCATTTGAAAGAAGATTGAATGCAGACAGCAATTTGAAGTTTGGCAAAGCATCGTCATAAAGTGTTTTAATGCCAAGCTTTGAATCAAATGCATGAGTTGAGTTCCTTATTAAAATACTATTATCACAATCAGAAGCATAATATATTTGAAGGGGTTTTGATTTTAATTCAAATTTTTTTCAAAGATTATATTAATTATGATTAGGTTATGCACATTTAAGCGTTCATACATAATTTTCGTGTCTTTGTTCTTGAAAACGTAATTTATTAGCTCATTTGTACTCAGTTTATTTATTTTAACTTCTTTGTAGAAAAATGCTGTAAATATTTGGTATGCTGAGCTTTAATCAAATCGAATATTAAATTTGCACAAAGATTAAGATAATATGTTATTTTCAATTAGATTTGAATTATTAATGACAGTAAATGAAGAAAAATATTATCCTTTTACTTGAACCAAAAAATTTAAGAACATGGCCAAAGTAAACTGTTATCAATAATTAAATGGTTTCATTGTTTGCCAAAACAAATTTTCCAGCATTGTTCATCGTTCCGGTCAAATCTTTGATATACATCGACTATCAAATTTATTTGATTCAAATAAGATAAATATATTCTTAAAATATATGTTTTATGTTGTTTTTTTTTTAAGATATCTTTGACAGATTCAAATTGATTTTTGGATTTAATTAAATTAAAATCGAATTGCAATATTTAAATATTTAAAAAATATGTAGTAAAAATAAATGAATAAAAATAAATAACAGGTCTTGTTCAATTAAGTTTTGCCGTAGGCCCCTACCCAAAATTTGTAGTCAAACACACAGTAATAAAAATTGTAAATAAGTACTTTTATAGAATATCACACATTGGATTTTTAAATGAGGGTTTTTCTATAAGTCAAATCAAGTTCATGTCAATAAAAAATTATCTAACGTCCATTGTTCCAGAAAGAAAATTTTAAGAAGCACTTGAACGAGTATTTGAAAATCTAATAAAAGTAAAATTAAAAAACGTAATTAAAGAGGTTCAAAAAAATACAAAGAGGAACAGATTGAGCAAGATAAACGAAAAAACAAAAACATTAAAAAAACAAAAAGAAAAGGTAAACTTGAAAAATAAATAAAAAATGAGGAAAATAAATATAAAAAATTCTAGATATATGCTATACTTATACTGTATATGGACAAAAATTACGATATGAAGAAAATAGTGTAAATCTGCAAGGATTTTATACATTTTTAACGTACCTATTTGTGAATGTACCATATTTTCGGATACATAGTATTTTTGTATGCAGAATTTTGGATTTTAATTATACAATACAGGTTATCCAAGTACCCGAATACTCATGTTTTGTACACGACGAGAAGATAATAACAACTAACAAACAAAAAATAAATGAAAGAAGGATTCAAATTCCTAATTGCTAATGGTTATTTTATTCAGATTGAGGACCAAATAAAAATGCGAAATTAAAGGAACTTCAACTTTAACGAATATCAACAATAAATTTATATACCTGACGCTTAATTCAAAAATTAGATTATTATTTATGTTAAATCAACAAAAAACAAAAAGATAAAGACAAATCAAGTGTTTTTAATCATTATTTTTTCATTATAAATTTAGCAATTTTATTAGTTAAAAAGAAGTAATTTTTTAATGTACATAGTTCAGTTGAGTAATTCTAGAAAACTTAATATTGTATAATTGGAAATATGTGAGTCTACAGCACGCATTTGATAACATAAAAGGAATTTATTTAATTTCTCTTCTTGTTATTATCCTTAGGACTTCTTATATGTATTATATTTTAATTCAAAGATTTTATGATAAAGAAAACAAAATAAAAGAAATAAACAGAATCAAATGGAAATTTTTATCCCTTATACTTTTTTCTTTTTTTTTTTTTTAATTTTGGGTGTGCAGATCATTAAAACGATATTTCATCTAAGTGCAAAAATTGTAAGGTTAAATTGAACTTTATACAAAAGATTTTCGTTTCAAATCAATTTAAAAAATCAGTTTCGGTCATGTGGAAAAGTTTTTTATTCTGACCTTTTTATAATATTATATTGTTGGGAAAAATGCCAGTGGAATCAATAAAATTTGTAATATTTTCCCTTCAAGAACAGCACCTGACACGCAAGTCAAGATGTTGGAAATACGCAGAAGGGAAGAAAAAAAAATTAAATTAGACTGGAAGAAGTATATTTTTTTAGGCGATAAATGATGCCCTTTTATTCTATTAATATATTACGACACAATTATGATTCTATTCATTCATACAGTTTACAAATTCTACCTACTAAATTTGGTGTTTGTAATTAATATAGTTAATAGTTAATATATAATGATTAATTACATACTATATTAAAAAAAAATATTTAACAGATTAAATTTCACGTGCTTCTAAAAGAATTGAATGAAGTATTCGCTAGCCTAACTTTTTAAATAGTTTATCTCATACAATATTGCTTATCGAAATAATAAAAAATAATAATCGTCAATTGTGAAAAGTTTTATTATTTAGTCAAAATAAATCCTTGTAAGTTTTTAAACTAATTTATTTGAAATTTATATATTTGAAAAGTTTTCCATTATAAAAATTTAAGCTCATTTAAAAGTTTAATCATCCGTTTAGTAAATTAGTTTGCTTTTCCTATATATAATGTAAAAAATAAATTGTTGAGAATGGTCAAACTATCATTATATGAAATTTTTCAACTTTCGAATAAATTTTAAGGTCCATTAGTTTTTAGAAAAATAGAAAAACTTTCCTATAATTTTCTTTAAATGTATATTGTCCAGAAAGTACTTAATTCAAAAACTTTATTTGAACTTCTAATAATGCTTTCTAATTTAACTTTAAAATCCTCAAAAATTTTCATAATAAGGATTTTTGATTTTGATCAGAGGAATTCAATTTTTCAAATAGTTATCAAATAATAATAAAATAAGTTGTGCGAAAACAATTTTCTAGCAAAATAATGGTATTTTCATTAAATTTTACTAAAATCGAATTAGAGAATATGATTTCCGTGGAAGGGAAGGAGGCACCAACGTCAAAGTTGAAAAAAAAAATATTTTACGAAAAAATATTAAATATTTAGTTTGTATAAATGAATACGAGTTGTATAAATGTTAATCCTTTTAACTCCGGACAAGTTTCTTTTCTACCATTGAATATTAGTAGTATAATATTCAGGTGTAATTGCAAAATTCTAATTAAAAATAATGGATGATGTCATCTTTTATTAAAAAAAATTCGGAGTTTAAAGTATTTCTGTATTTATATAATTTTACATTTTGAAACAGGGTTCATTTTTGTGCCAATTGGACATGAAAATGCTTTTGAAAATTCTTCAAAATTCTGTAGTCTTATGTTTACTCTCAGCTTGTTGCTACCATGAATATCATCAATATCTTCCAATACATTTTTCCTATAGTATGTTGAACAGAATCTATGAGCATGTGACAAGAAAAACAATTGATTTGGTGTCATTGCAATGTTAGGTAGAACCTCATTATTTTGATCAAAATTTTGTTTTGTTTTAGCTATTTGATAAGCCGAAAAAGATAACTTTATACCAAGGTTATCTGGTAAATTTTCATCTAAACTCGTTTTACCCTTGATTTCGACATTTATTTCCGGAAATTTATAAGTCTCAACATGTTGGTTCAAACAATTCGCTGTTGCCAAATATGCTTCTTTGCTACTTATATTAAGCCACGAACGTTTGTCACCAGATGAATCGTATTCAAAACTATCTGGATCAAAACTATGTGACATTTCATGCCCAATAACGTTTCCAATACCACCATAATTAACAGCTTTAGGATAATGTTCGTTATACATAGGACCATTGAATAGAGCGGCATACATTTGGATTGTGTTTTTGCCAGTATAATATGATGAATTTATAGTCAAAGAGTTTAAAGCATTTCTAGGTGTTGCATGTCGGTCGGCTCTACTAACGTAATGATAAATGTTTACATGATGTGTAGTCAGCATTCCTGAAAAATTATAAATAGTTCTTGGTTTTAAAAATTCAGCAACTTTTTTAAGGTTTTAGTTATTTAAAAAATGATTTGGTATTGCATATGTATAAAAAAGAAAATATATGAATTTTCTATGTAAATGCATATATATAATTAGATATATTTTGTATTTTAAAAAAATTCCAGAACAGTAGGTATATCATACACGAAATACGTCGCTCGTGTTTGATTTAAAATACATCCACAATTGATGGCTAAATTTTTTTTTAAGTTTCTTTCAATCGAGATTTAGTCCATCTTTACTCTCCAGCCCGAATTCTTTAACAGATTAATTTTTTTAGGTTCCTCTAATTGACATCTATCTACCCCGATACTAATTTTAATCAAAATATATATTGAAATGTTTCTAAAAATTTCAAATTTCTATAAATCCTATACGAAATCCTATAAACAAACGCTGCATCCTAATTCCCAAATCGATCATCTGAGAATCTTATTCTTAAGCTTGATTGAAAATGAGCAAGATTACGTATATTGTGTTATTTTTGATGGCAAAGTAGCTAAAAAATTAGAAAAAATGAGATGTTTTATAGCTTATTGTCCACTAGTTGTGCCTACAAACTCACAATATTCAAATAATTTTACCAAGAGAATTAAAAAATATTAAAATAGAACAAAAATCCAGTTGATCAATTTACCATTTATAACATTTTCATAAAAATTATCCGTTACGTTGATTTTATTTATGATATCTATTAAATTGTTAATGATCGGATCGTCATCAACAAAGCCCATGTAGGCTTTCATTTTTTGTATTTTTAAGATGTATTCTGACTTGTCTACAAATGAATCTGACGCGTTTATTAATTTTATCATAGATTCTTGCATATTTTCAAACATTTGTTGAAGATCACTTCTAACATTTTTATTTAAATAATAATGCAAATATGGTTGAGCTATAGCAAATGAAAAAGTGTTTACCACATTTTCTAAACAAAATTTTTTTTGATATTTTGGAGCTCTTAGTTCAGAATGCATTTGGTATAAAAATTTCAAAGATAAATAATTTGCAAAAGTTTCTGCTTTAACTTCTTTTACTATTTTATCGATTTCTTCAAAATACGACAATCCATAAATCATCAAGGGTAATGACTTGTTGTAATTCTTATCATCTAAAACTATTTCCATATATCTATCGTTCTCTTCTGGGTTGTCGGAATCAAGTAAACTTTCCAAGATCATTGGAATACCGGATGGGCTACCTTTTTTAGCCAATTCCAGAGCTTTTAATAATTTTTCACCCAAGTTTATAATGTCATCTATGATATTTTGTTGGTTTTCACTACTTATTCCGTATAGTTCTAGAAAATATTTCATTAGAAGTATATTTTTCTTAAATGCAGATGTATTTTTCGACTGTAAGTCATTAATATCAATAGAATCATCCAATCCAAAACCGCTAATGGGTTTCATTATTAAATAAAATGGATATCCTCCGTGATTTGTGGTTTCAAATAAACCATGCGTGTTTGATTTAAATAAATGAGCTTGCATTAACATAGGACTGTAATTTTTAGCCGACCAATTACTTTCAACCGCTGGGAAACCTCCAATTGTATTTAAATATTCTGTAAATTCGGGAATTGGTTTTTTTGCAAACACATCGGTACCCATACAACTTTTATAATATTGTGTTGATTTCTGTAACACAGTACTGAATTCTCCTTCCAAGGGTGGTTGGAGCATATATTCAATATTTTCATAGATTTGATCAGTAAATTTCATAAAAAAGTTTACAAATATTGCTGGGTAATCAGCATGACCTTTAACTGCTTCCCAATTTCCACAAGCATATTCATAAAAATCATCACAAGGATTAATACTAGAATCCATGTAAGAAGCCATTTCAAGACTTAATTTTTGTACCTCATTTTTTTTCGTGTTACTAACACTCTTTGATTCGATTTCAATTAGAATATAAAATTGAAAAATACAATATGTAATAAATTTAGCTCCATTAAAGAACATCTTCCGCTCGTTTGAAAGTTGAAACTAATAGCGTAACTTATCTCATAAATTATGATTAACATTGACTTTAATTTAATCCATTGCTATAGTTCATTATCAGCGAATAAATTAAAAAGAGAAAAAAATAAAAATAATACAAATATAGAATAAGTATGTATTTATAATGAGAACATTTTTATTCATCAACTATAATTTTTTCGACGCCAGAAGGTTAACATTAATGGGCGGATGTTTGTAAACAGGGAGGGATCGAGTTTTTGAATACGTGAAAGACAATTTTGAAAATTCAAAATTTTTTTTAGTCGAAAATGAACAGTTCCAATTTTCAAAAATTCATTATCCAAATTGTATCAGTCATTGTTCTTAATACGTTATATTAATAAATAAAAATTTTGAAGTGGATGACTTTTCGCTATTTTAAAGGTACCATAGACCTCTCTTCAATTTTTTATACAATTTTACACAATAATGTAATAAATAAAAAAATTTTCTCTTGTGTTTTATTAGAGATCAATTAAATTGCAAATGACATTATGATCTGTTAATATTTGCCAAATATTTGCTAACTAACTACGAACATTTTCATTTTATTTTCGAATCAATTTCAATTTAATTTAAATGATGCCTTTCACAATAATTTTTGTTATTTTCAAAATTTTTTTTAACAATTTATTATATTTTTAGCAATATGATATTAACGTGAAGTCTAAATTTACACAGAACTCTCTTTATAGGTTGAAGATATAAAACACCTTTGACTATTTTGGTTATCTCAGTGTTACTATGCTCGCTTGACCCACAAAAAACCAACCCAGATGAAATAAATAAAAGAGTTTAATTTTATTTAATTCCATTTAATTTTTATTTTATTTTTTCAAAAGTGTAAAGGATATTTTACACTTTTAAATTTAATCCTTTTTAGATATTCATATAATTCCGTAGTTTTATTTTATTTTAGTAGTGCTCTTTGTGAGAAGGTATTAAGCCTTTTCAGGAAATGATAAATGTGAACACTTAATATTCTATTTTTATGGCAATAAATTATAAATTTTAAAAAAAAAAATTTCAAGCTCTTCTCTATGTTAACAAAATTTAAATTTCGGTACAAATATAAAATGTGTACTTCTTAAGTTGAAACAATGCAAATTTTTTCTTTATAAAAATTTTTCAAACTGGACAATTTTAAAATAAATATTTTTTTTAATATTAAAAATTTTAATATTTATTATCCTGCTTAAGGATAGATAGTAAAATTTATTAAAATAGTTTAAGGATTAGCTTTTTTTTTTAATTTTTTTTTTTATGTAAAAAGTTTTATACTGATTCCCAATAATGTAAAGAGTTCATATCCTTGTGTGTGGATAAAATATAAGAATAAGGAAAAAAAAAAAAAAAAAGAATTAAAATTGATCCTTTTTGAAAAAGTTGCCCTTTTTATTAGAAATCATAAAAGGATTCTTCTATTAATTTTAAAATTTTATCTGAATAAATTTCTGTAGCAGGACTTTTAATAAAGTTCATTACATAATTTGAATATGACTGCCAAAAAAATGCCACATCAATAGAAAAACTCTAACCGCAATCCTTTTTGAATTAAATAATGTTTTAAGTGTCTTACTGCTTTTGAAAATTATAAACGAAATATTATTATTATTATTATTTTTGTGATATTTCATCCGCAATGTAGTAGGTTTATCTACTCTTTTTTTTTATACAAAAATATACAAAAAACAAATTATGAAAGAATTTTCTTTACTTTTTTTAAAATAAAAATTAAAATAGAAATGTAGGACATTTTTTACACGAATTCGTTTAGTTCAAAAAAAAAATTCTTGAATCCGATTAATTTTTAGAAAATAATATTTTTTTTTTAATTTTTTGATTAAATAAATATACCTTTTTTATGTTGCAGGGATTCTGCAAAGAAGTTACTTGCTATAGTTACGAAATTCTGGTTTTCCTTAGAAAAATTGAGAGACCTAGAATTACGACACACAGAATCCGCTCCTAAATCCGCTCCTAAATTTTACCAAGAAATCATAACATATTATTGAAAAATAATAATAATCAAGAAATTATTTATATACTTTTATTTATTTACTTCAAGATAATATATACAAATACAATGTACTTACATACAAATATTTATATTTTTAATTTTTTTTTATTCAAAAGTTCGAAAGTTAAAACTAAATTTTTTAATCGAAATTCACATAAAAAGAAAATTTAATTTTTGAGATTTATATTTTAATGACAATGATTTGAAGATTCAGGTACAGTACAAAATGTATTTATGTGTTTAATTCTAAAATTCTAAATATTAATTTTCTACTACAAATTTTCTTTCTTAAAATTATAATTTTGAATTAATTCTTTATTGAAAGAATAATATGTGAATGATGGCAGTCAATTTGGCAAAATTACAACTAAAATTCCTATTCTTAATTTTATAATGATTTTATTTAAAACATTATTTTTAGAACCGCAAAACATTATGTATTTAATAAATTTGGAATAAACGATACAATTTCATTAATGAAAGGAAGTGGTCTATATGCGGTATTAGAAAAAATTTATTTTTGTTTTTCATTTAAATATCTTGATTATTTTATGAATATTCTTTTAATACAAATAATATTACAAAAAAAAAATAGGAATAAATATTTTAGTGCCAAAAAATTATTTGATTAAGAAATATACTAAAATCATTCATCAGTTTGCCTAAGTCCTATAATTTTTTAGAAAACAAAACGATCCAACAAACTATGCGGGGTACTGACATTAAGCTTCAAAAATACAATCCTTTGATAAAGTTCGTGCTTACGTTATTTTACCAAAATATGCTTATATAATATTTATCTCTATGGTTCTCAAATTCCACAAAGCAAAATATAATGGTAAAATATTGATACACATACGTACGTTTTCTACTCATTTGAACAAAGTAAAAAAATTTAAAATATACAATACAATCGAATACATATGATTTTCAATAATAACTTGAACATTATCTAATTATATTGTCGACGTAATTATGTAAAAACTTAAGGGATCTCTAACTCTGAATCTAAAACTGTAGCTTAAATGAGAGTAAACAAGAAAACGATGTTGCCAAACAAACGAAAATCAGCCTAGTAGCTTAAATGGTTATAAATATGTCAGTGTTGGATGACAAAAAATGGGAAAGAAAAGCCCGTTTTATGGAAAAAGGGCCAAAATATAAACTTTAGGAATTAAAGTCATCAACTTTAATCGCCTTGTTATTGGAAAAATGAGTAAAAAATTAACAAAAAAAAAAAATTCCTCTTTAATTACTGCGTTAATAGAATAGCACAATAAATAAGATTAGTTGAACAATATGTCTGTAGGCGTGCAAGTACTTAAGTTAAATATTAAAAGATTACCATACTTTTAATAGTTTTAATTGCCCGTATTAAAGTACTAATTTGTTTTTTTTTGCAAATTACAAGTTGCAGAAAATGGAATACTTTGTTGAAAACCGCAGTAACAAAATATTAAACGGCCGAACCAGATTTTAGCTATGAGTTTCGTTTGAATTCTATAAACTTTGATTCAAACGCGTTTTTTTTTTGTTTGAAGAAGTTAAAGGGGATAAACGAACATTTTTTGAAAAAACAAGATATTAATAATTGTTTAGTTTTCTAGAAATAATAAATACATATAGATAAAACTGGGAAACTAAACATTTATAATATTTTGCATCGTTAAAATAATTTGGCTTCAACGAAGGAGTATATTATATTTTCTATTTCTGTTTTGTCAGCAAAAAACAATACAGAATGTAGAATTATATACACAAAAAACAACTAATTTGAACAGATGCAAGAAGAAATCTATTTTTGGCGTGATAATTATGCCATAATTTACTAATAAAATTTATAATTTGAATGTACAATTCCGTACGCATTAAGTATTATATAATATAAATATCTAGTTTCATATTATGAACATCAGAAATTTGAAGTATTTGTAAATGTATATTCATGTATTCTCGGACTAGTTTCATATTATGAACATTCGAAATTTGAAGTATTCATGTATCCACGGATTGAATCACCTATATGTTAAGAACTTCGGTGAGACTGATATCTTTGTCGATCTCTCCTAGAAAACTCCAGAATACACAGAAATCACATACACAGAAATATACAAAGAATGTTCTTAAGAACCCAAAAATGAGTTCGGTAAGAAATCGGCAATAAAATACAGCAAAAGATTATAACTAAAATTAAGTTATTTTTCGGATATATTTATGTGGAGAAAATATTATTTATGTGGAAAAAATATTATTAAAAAGTTGCTACTCCAAAATATAAGTTTTATTATTTTTTATACAAAGCGTAATTCGGTAATTTTTGTATCGAATTGCTACAATAATTATTTCTCCTTTTTAATAACGAATAAACTTACTAATATCTGTTCTTTAATATACGAAAAAAAAGAAGCGTTTGCTACACAATTAGTCAGTGACAGATCAAGACTATTTTATAATAATTTAATAATTTTTTTTTATGAGAGAAATTCATCGTCAACTTTATTGTATGTACTTCTCTTTTTTCAATTGCGATTTTTACATTTAGTCCTTGGAATTTATTTTGTTTTCTTTTTCAAATAAAAATAATGTTTTTTAGTTTGTACTGAATCAATAATTATCCACAATTTAAATTAAATTGAAGGAAAATGTCATGCTTTGAATTTAGGAATATCAAAAATTTTATATTATTTCATATTAAAAATGGACAGCATGATGATAGACAAGCCAACAAAACCACAATGGCATAAAGATTCTAAAATTTTTACCACATCACGTAAACTAATATAAATAAAAAATAAAATGTGAGCTGCAATAGGATATTTCTCGTTATTTGCAAACAAAAATGTTAAAAAAAATAAATATTAAACTTGAAATAAATCAATATTCTTTAAACTAACAATTTTTGCCGACAAACAAATTTCGCAGATTGCGTTATTGTTAGAATGAAATTTGCTTTTTCCTTTCTATTTATCAAAATTCGTTTTAAATTGGTAATTTACATCACGTACGGCTTGGCTTTATTTGTTAGAGAATATTATTATTTAGATTTTATTTATTTATTTTTAAGGAAGGCATTTTGTTTTTTCCCTTAAAAATTTTCTATATATTCGTTTTCTTTTTGAATTACATTCCAAAAATGTATATAACACGTATATAATATATTTATATATAAATTTATATTATTATTCTACCTTAAAGAATTTTCTGTTTGTAATGGATTTATATATTGTCCTTTATTTATATGACTGACCGTCAGAATGATATTTTTCTTATCAATAAATAGTTTGTTTGAGGCAATTTAATAATTTAATTGCATTTTATCAAATAATTCATATAATAAAAATGAATTTTGCTATTATTTGGGGAAGCTACATTGGAAGAAACAATGATTTTTATTTAGGGAGTAAAACCAACTTACCTTATACAATTCATACGATTCATTGTACTCTTTTTAAGAAAACTTAAAAAATAAAATTTTTTTTATTCTTCAATATTTTCCTTAAGAGTCCTATGGGGTTTCGGAATTTGATGATATTATGTTACTTTGATATTATACTGATATTATACGTACAGATTAATAATAAGTATATACTCGAACTCGAAACCATAGTTGTAAGATTTCAATAATGCATTAGATTATATTTGAATGTGAACGAACATTTTAATCTATAAAATCTATAAAGAATGGTGTAAACAAAATTATCATAGTTTGCTTTAAAAAAAGAAAAAAAATTATGATAATCTGTTCATAAATGTGTTATGTGGTATATATTAAAATTTATGTGGACAGAACTGAATTTTATAAAAATTAAAACGCTACAAAGAAAGACACACAAGTTATATTGGTATTTTTCACAAATAATTATATTGAATAACGAAAGTAGTGAAGAATTTGAATATTTGAATAGTATAAAAGTTGTAAGCCATTATGACATGAATATAAAATAAATTATCTTATCAGATTTGATATATCAAAATAATCTTATTCATCTTTTCTATAATTTGTTATTATTTCGTACTTGTAATTTGAACCTCAAAATATTTATTTAAAAATTCGAGAAATTTCCATAAAAGAACAATTATCAATATATTTATTTATATATGTTATATGTATTATGTTATCGGAGTATTGAAATTAAATCGAAAATATTAAATAACATTTTGTTATATAAATGAGAATAAGAAAGATAAGGTGTAAAAATTTATTATACCTATACAAAATGTTTATAATTTATTAAAATTTCTCATATTTCTACAGAAAATTAAGAATTAACAAAAAAAAAAAAATAAAAAATAGAATTGATATTCTAAAAAGAAATCAAAAATAATGGTGTAATAAATTTGAATATACATAAATATCAAAAAAATCAAATTTTACATTTGAACGTATTATATTTTTGTTTAAAAAAAAAAAATAAAATAAATCTAAACTCAAATCTCTAATTTCAACAAAATTTCCTCGATGTGTAATATAAATAATTTTTTAACGGATTTTTTTACTAATATCTCCCTTGGGGTTCACGGTTCAATTTTTGTCAGGTTTATTTTTTTTTTTTGCTTTTTTCTAAAGGAAATTGTAAACTTATACATAGTTCGCTTTTAAGGGCATACAATATAAATTAATTAATAATGATACTGAATACTATAGTTAATAAGAATGTCCAATATAATAGGTACTTCTTTATAATTTAAGTATATTTATGTATATATACAATATAAAAGTAAGAATATCAAAGAAAAACTTCTGTATAGTTAAGTCAAGTTTTTTTTTTATGTTGTCTAACTAAGTGCAATATTTTTCTGCATAAATTCTAAAATAATTTTAACTACTTCGAACCATAATTAAATAAAATAAAATTTAATTATTTAATTATAGCTAATAATTAGATGATATCAAGTGTACTTCCTTTTTTGACCTGCATCTGAATTCGAAGTTATTTTCTCCAAAATAATTAAAAAAAGAAAATTCAACTTTTTAATAAATTCCTTGAAAAAGAAAAATAATATTTATTATTAATTTTTAATTCTGTACATAATCATGTAAAAACATAAAATAATATGCAATTTTTTTTTGTTTGCCATTTTTGTTAGGATATTATTTCTTAGTTATTATCGTTATTCCTTTCCAATTATTCATAAACCGACATTATGGTTTATCAATATTTTAATAAATATTTTCATTACATAAAAACATTGTTTTTTATTAAATGAAAAAAGTTTATCTTTTAAATTAAAAAAGTTGAAAATAAATCTTCTACACTAAATAAATTTTAATAAAGTGAATAGCATGAGAAATAGATATATTTTATTTAGATGTCTAATGAAAATAAGTTTTAACAAAAAACAGCAGAAAGATGATGGTAAGTTTGGGGGAAAAAAGTTTTAAAACGTTGTTTTTTTTAAGAAAAAATATTTCATCAAAATTAAATGAAAAAATATATTTGGTTTTCCGTATAAAGAGTAACTGCTCATTAGGATTGGAAAACTTCGTCTAAATTTTTTTCGCAGTCAATTTCTTTAATACATACCTAAATATATATATTTTTTCATTATATATTTTAATTTTTCATTCATAAGAGTTTTATTTTGTTATTTATTAGTAAGTCACGTACTTTTTTGTACAGTTTATATTTTATTTAATCCCAGTATTAATGAGTTTGATAACATTGATTTGAATAATAAATTTCAAATCACAAAAAAAAAGAATAGTTATTTAAACTATTTATATAATTTGATCATTGATCATCAGGCTACGATTCGAAGAGAAAGTATTTTAAAAGGTTTTCATATGGTACTTGTTAAAATCAAAAATTGATGTAATTTCTAAGCTTAGAAAAAGAGGTACCAAAAATTTTCTAAAAAATAAAAACCTGATAACGAAATAAGTAATATCATTGCATATTTATTATTATAGAAAAACAATGTTGAATAGAACATTTTATTCACAGATACCATCACAAAAATTAATTGAAAAATTAAATAATGAATATTTAATTTAATTTCCGAATAATTTTTATAAATAATTTTCACATCTTTATAAAGCCGGTCGAAAATTTAGGTGCAATCATTTTTTTAGAATTTTTTGATTCAAATTTATCTATTAAATATTTCGATGATGATAAAATTTGCTTTATTGAAAAAAACGTTCATACAATACTTTAATTCATCTAACGACAAAATATTCCAACTTCCTTTCCAAATCTTGATTTCTCTATTATATATAAACTGTCAAAGGTAAGATATATGATATTCAAATAACTCACAAAAACAATTATTTAATTTAAATAAAAAATTTAATTGTGTAATATTACTATAAATAAATTCTCAAATATCAAGTGAATCATTCTGATTAGTCATTAAGCTTTGATACCAGGGCGGAAAAATTCAACAATCTTTTAAAACCGATAATAAAAAAAAAATAAATTTAATTTCATAGGTTCGCCTATCTATTTATTAATAAAAAAATTTTATAAAATATAATAATCATAGCTAGGAATGTTGTTCAAAAAATTCTATCAAAATATTACAAAAACGTTCGTCATTTGTGCTCAAAATGTACTTAAATTAATTATTTTTTTAAATTATTTTTAATAAAACAAAAACTTAACAAACTTGTGTTTTAACAACATTATTTATCATTGATTTAAATTTAAAATGTACTACAGTTTTAGATGAGCTTTTTCCCAAAAAAAAAAAAATCCTTTAGAGAAAAGTTTTAAAGTTACATTTTATAACAACTATCCACTTAATATTATAAGTTATAATAACTTTATCCCATGCTTATGGATAATAAGAAGTAATTTTATGTAGCAGTATGTAATATATGTTTTCTTAACTGTAACGACCATCATTTTCTTATCCTTTCTTTGTTGATGAAAAAGAAGTCAGATAAAAATAGGGAAGACAGGATGAAATTAAAAAGAATATTTTTAATAACGAAGTTCATATATTTTTATAATTTTTTTTCTTGCCAAAGATTATTCAAAGTTTTTAGGAGGAGGCAGGAATTTTCTCTTTTAAAGAGTAAAAATTTTACTACTTGATTTTATTATATGGTTAAGATAATATACAGATGCGGTACGTATGTACATAAATTAGATAAGGTACTTACATTTTCTACATTAAATATTAGAACTTGTTTAGAATAAAATGAAATGAGTTCATTCATTATTTACATTTATAAATATACGTATATAAAACATTTATTATTCCAAGATCTTCAGCTTAAAACTATAGTGAGTTTTAGTATTAATTAACATCGACTTGTAATCTACCACAAATAATTTATAATAATACAAAAAATTCGTATTAAAAACCATTTCAATTGTTGTCTTAATTAAAACTATTAAAACTCTTGATTCTCAAAGAAAGTAAAATCAAATTAAGGGTTCTGTTATAGGCTGTAATCATCTTTTTCTTTTTTACTTAAAATATATAGTTGTTCAGGATTTTTCTAATAGTTAATAAGTAAAAGTTTTCTCATTATTATTATTTGGATTATGGATTATATTTGTTTGAACATATGTACAAATCGACAGAATTGTATATTCATCATATAATCTGAAAATAAAAAATAAAAAAAAATAAAATGAAAAACTTTTCTCAATTTTTTGATTCGCAAAGTTTGTTTTTGGTCAAGTTATTAACTTTTAATATTTATTCAGTTCCCTATTCGTACATGTTCATAATATACATTCAACATCAAATTTTAGATATTTTACAGGTAACAGAACGCGGTATAAATCCCAATTAGACGTTATGTCGTTTAAAAAAAACAGCAAATTGATATTAGGCGTGAAGACACCCCAAGCTCATTTAACGTACCTAGTATTGACAGCGTTGAAGCGCAGGTTAAAGCTAATGACTATTAAACAATTTAATTTCCTACTTTTATTTTCATTGAAACATAAATATTAATCTTTCTATAGAAGTTTCTACCAAATTCCAGTTCATTGCAAAAGAAGTCATTCAAACAACGTTAATACCGCAAGGAATAAATATTGAAATACCTGGAATATTTTATGAAGGTACATATAATATATAGTTATAAAAACATTTTTATGACAGTAAACCAAAAAAAAATATCGCGAATAAAATAAATTGTACATTAAGAAGGATTAGAGCTCAAAAAATTTTTATTTCGGTGGGTACGGCGAACATAGATCATATAATTATTTGTCGGTCACAATAAATTGTTTCACTTACAACATTTTCATTTTAATAATCCTACATGCTAATAGGTTAATTTTTACATAGATATATATTTTGGACTTTTGACTAAATATTTTATTACTTCCTTCCTTGGAGCAAACTGCACATTAAAATTAAGATTTTTTACTTTTACAATTGATTTTTAATATTTTTATGTGAATTTCAGCCAATTTTCTACACCATATTTTCTACTTTGTAATCAATCACAAAAAAAAAATACAAAATAATTTTAATTTAATTGAAAACTCACTATCTTTATTAAAAGTTACCATCTCTATTAGATTGTGTCTGATATTATTGAAATATTCCTCTATATACCTCAATTGGCAAATTTTATTTCCCAAAGCTATATAAAAGTAAAAAAAAATATATATATATTAAAATAGATATAATGTAAATAAGAAAATAAAAAATAAAATAAAAAACTAATTTTTAATTTTCTGTATATCGACATAATAACTAATAGTATACTAACTGGTCTTATTCAGCTATATCATTATAATCCCAAAGGATATCCTGGAAAGGTTTCCTGTATATTTTGTTATCAATTTTGTATGCAGTAATATTTATTTGGTACAAGAAGTTGTTTGCGAATAATGACTGTGAAAGGAGGAATGCTTTCAATTGCATAAATAATAATTTTTTTCTTAACGAGTTGTTCTTTATTGAAAATAATTCAATATTGTATAAGTTTATTATCTATCATTAATTTCATTGAAATTTGAATGTAAAAATTTAAATAAATATAAAGATAAACTTTTAATATCTTCAAGCCAAGTTCGTAACTTTTTTCCTACAGAGAATCCGATAACCAAGGTTTCACACTTTGTAACGAAAAATTAAGAACCTATTTCGAGTTTGAAACTAAGTTAAAAGTATTTTTCGAATTAGGCGAAAATCATTAGGTGAGCTCATTTTTGTTTTTACAGAATAACCGAAACATAAAAATCCTAATTCAAGCATAAAATAAAAGAATGGATTCAGTTAGTGTCACAATCACAACTGGGAGTTTTGCATTATTTATAAACATAATTTTTTTTAAATTTCCTATTCATCGTTATATAAAGTCTCACTTTTTACCCTGAGTGGTTTTTAATTTTAGTAGTAACTAAATTTACATGCTTCGTCCACAAGAATGCTCAACATTTTTAGTTTTTTCTCTAAAGAATGGCAAATTAAAATTAAATTAAACAAAATTCTATCTAAAAGCATTCTCCTTCAACATCATAATTAAAATATATACACTAGTTTATAGTATCCCAACACTCTCACTTTATCTGATTAACCTTTTTTTACGTTAAATAAAATGATAATGAGATTTAAAAATTAAAATTTCCCAAGTGAATTATTACTCATTTTTGCATAATATTTTAAAAATATAATAATGAACATAATAAAACTATTAAAAATTATTAAATTCGAATAACATTTTATTTTACCGCATAGATACTAATAATAACATTATATATACAGATATGTAAAATTTATTTATTGGGAAATCTCTTTATTATGTACTAAAGTAGGAATATAAGTCATTTTTTGATATTTCTTATCATGATTTATACTACCTTCAATAGCTGTGAGTCAAAATTTTTGATAAATGAAAATGTATTTCACAAAAAAAAACACATACATAATTAATTCCATGTGTCGGTAATACATAATAGATATGATGTTATGTTTGTTATTCTGAACGTTTTATCTTGTATTTAAGTTACTGCGATTTAAGATCATATACTATAATTTCTTTTCTTAAGATATTTTTTGTTGGTGATATCTTTTTTGTATTCAAATATGTTTTTAAGTAGGTACATACATATGTAAGTGTGTACATTTTCTTCAAAACTTTTATACGATTATTTCTATTATAAAAATAAAATAAAAACCAAGAAAATTTATGTATTTTATCACTTCAGCCATTTATGTTTTATGTGCTGTTACCTTTAGAAAAACTTTTTAATAATATTCTAAAATCCGGAAAAAAAGGAAAATAGAAGAGGTGGAGATTTTTTTGTTAATAACGATTTAGATTACGATGAATATTTGAAACTATTGTTACTGGATTGAGGCGTTCAGTATTAGTTTATTTATATATTTTTTTTTTCGATAGAATACACATGAGGCCAACTTTTGCAACCAAAATAAAGAGAATAAAAAAAAAAACAAAATTAAAAACGAAACAAAGTTCTGATAACGTCAGTATTTGTAAAGATTTATTATGTGCGAAACCCCTTATTTTAAAACATTTTCTCAGATATATTCAAAATATATATTTCATGTACATATGTAATTTGGTTTTTAGTAATATTATACTTAATTTAAATTTATCAACAAGTTGTAAATGATTGCACACCACACTTTGGAACTTGACGCTTATTGATAAATTTTCAATGGTTTCAAAATACAACTTAAGGCATGGTCTTACACCAATATTGACCAATCAATCCATTTTCTAAGTTCGGAAATTTTTGTATAAACTCCGGGTTTTTGTGGTCTTGCACAATCATTGCCCCATGACACGAGGCCTACAAGTTTTTTTGTTGACATATCAACTAGTGGCCCGCCACTATCCAATTGACAAGCATCGGTTCCACCTGCCATGTAACCAGCACATAACATATTCTTAGATATTAATCCAGGCAAAAGAAGTGAACATATATCGTGTTGCATTGCTGGTGCAACAGCGTATTGAAGAATTTCACTAAATCCACCATCAGAGGAGAGCATTCCCCAACCGCTTACAGTGAGATTGGTACCATGTGCCAATTTATTTCCGTATTCTGCCAGCTCAATTGCTTCAGTTTTATTCGTAACAAATTGTATTTTTTCGTTTAAAAAGATTACAGCAACATCATTATCCATAGTGAGCATATCAAATTTTTCATGAGTTTTCCATTTTTCCACGGAAATTAGTTTACCTCCTGAGCTTCGGAATTTCGATCCGACTCTAATTTTTAAAATTCTTTTATTTAGACCATATAGACAATGTGATGCTGTTATAATGACAGTCTCATTTATTATAGCGCCACCACAATGATGTGCTCCATAATAGACTAAAGACACTTGCCATGGAATTTCAATATCTGTAGCATCTTTGCCACCAATAATTCTTCCTTTAATTGTTGATAATGCACCTTCAAATGAGAATACCAGGAATATGGAAACAAAAAATATCAAATTTTCAATTGTCACCTTCATCGTAGTTATAATCGAACTGACAATTTTTTTTTTTAACTTTTAATTCTTATCAGTATAATACTTTTATTTTGCTTTTTTATCAGTAAAACTTTAATTGGTGATTAAAAATTCTTTGAAATTAAAGATAGCTGCGTTTGGACAGTGTTAGCAAATTTGAAATAATCGCCGGAATTGCACAAAATAAATAGTTACATTCACATTATTTAAGTATTATTACTTTATTGCCAAAGAAAATAAGATAAAAACATTTGATTATAATTCAAAATTTTGCGGAACAAAAAAGAAAACGAATTTCATCTGACAATTGACAAAAAATTGGAAATTCCCATTGACTTTAATATTATTTTCAATAAAAGAAATCTCCTTATAAAATTCCCAAAGAGCTTTTTGCATATATATAAAATCACAAAGTCGAAACCCTTTTTATAATACACTATAAATATATATATGTACTCACTTTTATATCTTTTTATTACTTTAACATAAGAATAATTTTAATTTGATTTTTTGGTTGAATTATATTACAAACTCTTTTTCAATGTATTCTGAAAAATTCATATCAAAATTTAAAATTGATTATGAAAAAAAAACTTTACTTTTTATTGACTTTATATCAAGGTCCAATATTATGAGCGAGAATTAGTAAAAAAACTTTAGTATTGTTAAATATAATTTTAAAAAATTTTGTAGTCGTCTTATATATTATATATGTTTTTCCGCCTTTAGAGCTGAAAAAATGAATTCATTAAATTTAATATCACAAAGTAATGGTGGTTATTACAAAAGACAATGAATGAAAATTTGAAATAAGATAAAGGACAAAAAAAAAGAATAATCATAAAAAACATCGGTACAAAAGAAAAAATCCCCACCAATAATAATATATATATGTATATATTTATATTCTTTTTTTTTTTTGTGAAAAATTGCGAAATCTCTTATTTCCTGGGTAAAAAAAAAAAATAAAAAATTTCTATGGATGTACAAATGAGAAAGGACCAAATTTTATAATAATAACCATAGAAAAAAAAATTGAAAACCACTTAAAAGTCATCAGAATTTTTAATCCGAAAAGCGATAAAATTTTTTACATCCAACAATTTTTTTTTTTTGCTGGTCCTTTTGTCTTTTTTTTTGATAATTTTTAAACTGTTGTTTCTTTTTTTTTTTTTTTTTTTTTTTTTAGTTTTGTTCTTTACTCTTATTTATTTATCCCATTATGGAAAAACCATGAATTTTTCCAATAAATGGTCAAAGAAAACAAAACCAAAATCTATTTTATATAAAGGAAATTCTCCACACCACAAAAAAAAGGACATTTTTATGTTGATTACAGAAAGTTTTACATAAATTTTTTTTATTATTACTTGGGATCCATAATTCCATATGTGGTTAATAAAAAAAAAGAACATATGAAAAATTGTGTGAAAATATTTATGTATACAGTAATTTTGGAGATCTGACATCCTGAAGCCAAATTCTGTAACTAATGCCTTCAAACAAAATTGTTGTTCGAGAAAAATCTTTATTTAATATTGGTTGTAAAATTAAATAAAAAATATTACATAATTTTGGACCTGAATCTAATAATATATCTAAACATATAAAAGTACATGTAAATACTATACTCGTTCGAATATAATGTGATATAATAAGAATAATAAATATTTGGTTGCTCGAATAACCAACTTTTTGCAGCCCCAATATTATATTCAAATATTATGAAAGCTCAAACTATTATATAAATTTATGTATAATAATTTTATTGAAGCAAGTAATAAATATAATTCATTTTTAATGAATAAAATCCCGCATAGAAATTTATTACTATAGTTCTAATTTAAATAATATTTTATATATACCTATAACTAATTTTATATATTTTAGAATTCCTTAAAGCTGAAAATTTCAAAAGTGAAAATGTCAAACAATTTAATTTTAAAATTTAATATAAATTTATTCTCAACCCCAATAAATCATTGGAAAATTTTGGATTTTATTATCGAAAAAAAAAAAAAAACTTCATTAATGAAGGGCGTTTTCTGTTGTCTCGTCTATATCCGCATATTACAATATCTAACTGAATATAAAAAAATTTTCCTATTTTTCATTAAAAAAAAAGAAAAATATCTGTGATCTGAAATAGAAAATTTTATTTATTTCGGCAATAATCATAAATAAAAATATAGTGGAATTTAGATTACCTTATTTTTATTATTATGGCAATGGCTCACAATATACGAACGTAACTTTTTTATGTGGTATTCTTATAAAAAATATCTAATAATAAAAAAAAAAAAAATGTTTACGAAGAAAATAAAGTTGCACACGCATCAAAATATCATCATTAAACATTATAAAAAGGAAAATAATAGAAAAAATGGTAGGTATTTGTATAAAATAAAATACTAAAAACCTCTAATAGACTCATAAAAATACAGAATGTTTTAAAATATTCGCAAATACATTATGTACACACATTCAACATTATCTTAACATTTACACAAAATCTATAAAAACCAATAGATATTTTATAATCATAATCAACTTAGAATAAAATGATAATGATAACAAAGATATACGATTAACAACTTGGTATCAAAATTATAGAATATTAAATGGTTATTAACTTAATTTTCCATTTTCAAAGTTTTTCATAATATTATATAATAATGTAATGTTTATATTGTATAATAAAAACAAAAATTTCAAATGTTAAAATTTTCTTCAATGTTATATGTTGAAGTTAATATTGAAAAGAAAAATCAGTTAAGTTATTTCATTTGTGTATAAGTAATTTAGATTTTAATCCGAAAATCTGTCAACATTTATGTACCTTAATAATTCTTACATGCAAATTTATCAGTCTTAATATTAATTCAGCCATGCATTTATTTTCAAATATTCATATAAAATTTATAATATATATAATTATGAAAATTAAATGGTTTTTTAATTATTATTATTATTACAACAAAATAATGTATGTACATTTAATAATGGACATAAATAAATTAATATTTCATCAGTTACAGATAAGTTTTGAATAATTCAATTTAATCAAATTTTAGTATAGTAAATTTTCGCTTAAATACCTTGTATTTACGTTCAAAAAGTACTATTTCTTTTGATATTCTGCTATATCAAAAGTTAAATGTTATATGACAAAATAATGATGGTGCGGTATTAAAGATAAAAAAATGAAAGAAATATATGTATGTATATATAAGTTTCTTTCGTGTACGGAAAAAATATTGTCATGCGAAGGGATACATATAGTTTTCTTTCTTAAACTTAAAGTAAAGGATAAGGCAGAATTATAATAAAAGGAAAAAATTTCATTTGTAAAAAATATAAAATTTTACTCATGCATTGTTAGAAATAAGGGTGCGCTAAAAAAAAATTCTTGAAAGTACGATTTATTTGAGTTCTTCTCCATTTTTTTGATAAAGAAAACAAAATTGTGACTTTCCTCAGTAATTATGACTGTAGAATATTTTGTAGGTACTTTAATTATGTTAACATTATGTAAATATATAGATGTTACACTTTAAACTTAAACTTTAATTTAATTTTTCTTATAGAAGGATAAGTTTTTTGTTGTACATAATTTAATAAAAGAAAATATCTTAACGTTTATGAAAATAATTTTAATACCGTGACTCTTTCAAACTATATAAATTTAAATAATTTTTTTTTATCTTAGAGAAAATTTGTAAATAAATCTTCTTTTTTTTTTTTTAAATAAAGAAAATTTGATTTATGATGTTTTATATTTCGCTACAAAAATTTCAAAATTTGTATAAATAAATAATCAATTTTTTCCAATTTTCTTAAAAAAAATTGGATTAAGTTAATAAAATATATGTTTCAGCGCATCATCATCCGAAAATTTCATGTAGTCAATTGTTAGCTGCAGTTCATGGGTAAAATAATAATCAAGAAAACAAAAATTTTGCTAAGTTATTCTTGCCAATTAAAACATTATGATTTCCTCGAGAAAGTAATTGCGATTAAAAATAAATAATAAATAAATTTTAAATTGAAGAAAGAAATTTCCAATTTTTAACGTATTGTAATTGAGTGAATAAATCAAAACAACCCTCAAAACTTTCTTATTTTCTTTTTCTTGAATGCACATAAAATTAATGACGGGTTCTTTAATCAAAAAGGGTGAGGTTCAAATTACCGATTTATCGAATAAATAAAAAAAAAATGTGAGTAGATTTAAGATATGCACAAGTTAATAATAATAATCAATAAGATGAAAATAATTTTTATTTCAAATACTTGGAATATAAATTTTTTTGATCTGGCTGATATGAACATAGCAGCACAAAATACAATTTAAAAAAAATAAAATTTTTATGATAAAATAATTTATATTTTTGTTATAAAAGTTATATGCAGTATTGCTAATTTAAAAAGCAAGGTAAAATTAGAATATCATTAGAAATAATTTATATTTTATATAATGAATAAGAAGTCATTTTCTAGTACCTTGAATAAATATTGGAATATTTTAATTGTTGATGGCCATGAGAAGAAACTAAATATATATTCTGTAATCTTATCATTTTCAATCTTTTCAAGCGGATCGGCTTTACGTTCTTATTGAATTAGAAATACCAAAACAACATTTATCAAAACGGGGTAACTTCAATTTCAGTAATTGAGAAGGATTGCTTAAAAAATTTTATTTCGAATTGTACTAATCGGGTTTTGTCATAGTCAAGATTAATTAAGTTTTGTAATTTAAAAGTTTATTATCTTTTAAGTTTTAATGATTTTGGATGGGATTGTCGGATTGTATCCACAGATTCGAACTAGGGTCTGTAATAGATTTCAATGAAAATTAATGCCGATTTAAGAAGTGGAAAAAAATGTGTATCCTCCATTGACACTAAAAATTAAACTGGGCACTGACATCGAGTTTTGATTAAAATTAGTATATGTATGCTCTTGAATAGTATTCTTTACTATATTAACAATAAATTACTATGAGGATACCTTCATTTTACGAAATAAAGTTTTCCATTAATGGTTCATTATTTGTTTTTATATTAATTAAAATATTTTATTATGACTCTATAAGCACCCCCCTTCTGTAATTTATAAATAAATGTAAGTTGCGTTTTCATTTTCACATAATCTTATTAATTTAACCCATCTATGCCTGTTTTAATTTGCATTACATTTTCTTATTATGTTTTAATAAAAAATAATGCATGCACAGTAGAAATTTTATGTGGTATCAACCCAAAAAATAAAAATGAAAAATAAAACTTTTGTGCTTACAATTACATAAATGTACATTACAAATTTAAAAAAATTATTTTTTTTTATAACGTTTGGTTTTAATAATTTAACTCCCATAACCTTTAAATTTTCACGTGTAGGCAACTAAATTACTGAATAATTAAAACCACAAAAATGCGCAATTTATTACAACATACAAAAAATTGTTAACCTATAATATAGTTATGTAATAATTAGTTAAGAGAAGAACATAATATTTTTTTTTTAATTTTTGAAACCACAAGTATATTGTGCAATGCCCGGAGCACTGACCGTCAATCCAATTAATTTCTAACCAATATAGTTCCGACACTCTTCAAAAAGATTTAAAACTATTCATTTATTGAATTGAAAGTATGATGAATCTAAAACTATATTTTCATATTTATATATGTATGCAATTATTGTGTATATGAAAAGATTAAGGTAAAACTTCTTTATGTTAAATCAGAATACAAGAAAATATGAAATTATTAAATAAATAATACAAAATAAAATAGGTAAGTCTAAGTGATATTATTTTTATTTTTGTTTCTAAATGCTTCTTAGATTTGTATTTAAAAAAAAAATATAATTAGTAAGTATTTAGTACAATCAGCTAAAAGAAGTAAAAATGTCAAAAATTTATAATTTTGACTTTAATTTGTCAAACATTCTTACAGCCAATCAGTTTTCAATAAAAATTATTTTTAAATTATTGTAATAATGAATACGCTTATATGTTTTTCATTATTATATTCACTTTTAGGTTCGTTGTTTAGTTAAGATTTGCTGTCCAGATTTAGAGAGGAAATACGGCATATAATGAATTTTATTGCACTTCATCATAAGAAATATTAATTACCTAGCAAGCGTAAGAATAGGATAATAAAATTATTCAAAATTTCTTCTAAAATCATGTTTGGAAATAACAAACCAAATGTGCCTAATGAATAAATATTCTTCAAATATTATGTACTTCATATCTAGATATAATAATATTATGCATAATATATACACAAATGTATATATGACGCAACAATATTGAACTCTTGCTTAACAGGAAATTTTAATAAAAGTATTCTTTTAAGTAAAATTTTTGATTAAACTTAATAAAATATTAAGAAGACAAAGGATTAAATATTGGTGTAAATGCATAATAATGTTTAATTTTCTGCCTGAAGTAAGCTTTTATATTCGCAGACTCGAAATGAGTAAAGGTTTAACGAAATGACAAAAAGTCGTAGATTAGATAACTGAAGTAAAACTTTTTCCCAACAATACACTGTATATTTCAACATGTAAGAGCTAGAATTTTATAAGCTTAATAACTTTTACTTATGTACAAAATAAATGCTTAAATAAAAGTTTTAATCTTATTTTATATTTCATTACCGAATCTTCTTGATTCAAACATGACACCTGAATTATCTTTTTATTATCGAGTCATTAGTAAACGACCTTCCCGGTTTATCTGTCAACTTAATGACTGACTCTATGGGTTAATAGAAAAAAATCAGTTAGACAAACTTTTTCCTTCAAACTTTGTTTAGAACTTATTTTGTCTTAAGGTTTTGAATGTGAAACAGGTATTTTTTATGAATCTCTAACATATTTCAGACCTTCAAAACTACAGAATCTCTTACCTTTAACCCTTTTAAGACATTATATGTGATTATTATAAACATATATATACCTGTGTTTGCCTTTCAACTACTACTTTTTTTTTCTGAATTGAATTAAAAAAGGAAATTGTTTTAAATTAAGTAATAAATTGTTTGTAATAATTGTACACAATCAATCAATATTTTTTTAAAATATGTAAAAAGGAATTCTTTTCATATTCTTTAAATCGTTTAATAAATATTATGTAAATTTTATAATTCAATAATATTGTAACCATTAATATATAATAATGGTTATTATTCTTAATTTTTCTTATTACTAGTAGGTAGGTATGTTGGTGAAAAATATTATAGATATATTATATTTATATATCATGAATGATGATTTTTTTTTAAAATATTGTTTTTTTCTTTGCAATTATATTATATACTGTATGTATTTATTTAATGACAATTATTATTCAATTTTAGAAAATGATCCTTTATATATGTATGATATCTGTTTTATGATTAATAATCACATTTTATTTTATATCAAATTTCGATTTAATTATTTTTTAAGATCTTCTGGAAGATTATAAATATGAATGATGAATATTATAAATCTTTTTTTTTATGAATTTTGAATAACATACAATTTATAAAATAAAAAATCAAAGAATAATATAATTTACTATCTTCTCATTAATTTAAAGAGTTAAATATTTTCATAAATTTCTATGTAATAAAATCGAATTGGACAATTTTTATAATTTTACAATAATATTTTAAAATTTATTAAAACCCTTTTATAAAATTATAATTTTTTTTCTTCTTTCTTTTAAGTGCCGACAGATATTGTATTTTCATATTGAAACCAAAAATTCATCTAAATTATTTTTCAGTGGCAACAGCAGCGGTCTTAAATCTAAGAAAAAGAAAATACGAAATCAAGCCACAGACAATTGAATTTAGTTGACATCAAATGTCTGCTAATTGAAGAATTCTGTCATCTGTTTATATTTCTCCAAAAACAGAAAAACGGATAATCTCAGCAGCATCATTGAATTTATATTATAAACCATTTAATTCTCGGATACATCACAATGAATCTTTTCAAAAGAAATAACAAGAAAGAAAAAAACATAGTTTATTAGTAGCAGCGGTCTCTCTGGTATTTTATCAAAAAAAAAATAAAAATGTGCACAACAATATAAACCTATATATATAAGTAGTTAGTATGTACATTTGTATATACGTGAGCAAAAAATATACTTGTATATGGAACTAAAATAAAAGATACTGCAGTGAATTGATTTTTTTCGTTATTTATGTGACCACAACCGCTAAAAACATAAATGATGCGTTACGGCATCGGCATACGGTTGATTTCTTATAATTCTCAATTTTAAAGTTAATATGTTCGTTGTTCGTTGAATTTCGAATTTCTTCTCATTACAAATGATGTTTTCTTAAAAATATTGGAATCATTTTTCATAAATTATGATGATGATATAAATTAATTGAATTTTCAAATAAATAAATAAAAAGTTGAGTATATGAAAATATTATAAGCAGTTATAATGATTTTAAAAAACTTATTGTTAAACAATAAATATTATGGAGTATACTTACCAACTCTAGGCCCTCCTTTCTCAAAATTTATAGCTAGTTGGTTATGTTCAAAAATTAGTCAAATATTATACAAATCAACTTAACGTTAGTGTAATAAGAAAATGTAACTATGTGTGTAAGTAAAATATATATTTTGAAAGAGGTTTATTTTATTAAAATACTGTTTACAAAATGCTTGTTTGGCTTGAGTTTCAAATAAATACAAAACCCCAATTCAAAGATAAATTTTCCCTAAATCTGTATTGTTATTGAAATGCTGGAGGTAATAACAAAATAACATCAAATTTTCATAACGTAATTTTCAAAACTAATTTTATACTCTTGGCACATGTTCCTTATGTTTTTTATTCCCATAAAATTGTCAAAACTACAACTATATGTATATACCTTTTTTAGAAATTCAATCATTAAGGATTATTTTATTATATATATAAAAAAAAACGAAATAATAATTTAAAATATATGTGTATCTAATTGAACCTTCAAATATTACCTTGAATTTTCTGTAGAAAATTTAAACAACAGCCAACACTAATAGTTTTTAATGAATGGAATGGATAATTAAATCAAAATATATCTCTTTTTAAACCACTAACTTTTGGAGTGCTCGCTGAAAATATTTTTAATTGATCTCCAGAATTATTTTCTTTAAATAAATGTATGTGAAAATATGCATAACAACAATTTTATCAAATTTAACTTAATTTATTAATAGAATAAAAATAAAATAAAGACTTTTAATTTATAATTATTTTATATTATATTATAAAAAAGTATATATAATTAGCGTTAAAATGTGTTATCAATTTATCAATTAATGTATATTAAAAAAATAAAAATGAGTTAAAAGTTTGGAATTCCAAGAGGAGAAAGATGAATAAATAAAATAACGTGAAATTTACAAAATTCCATATTGGTTGCACATCTACTTAATCCAGTGTTATATTATAACGTTTGGTATATGTTTCGTAAAACTCATACGGGATGATATGGAACGTTGTGAGTCCTTTAATTGGATCAGTTGATTTGTCATACAAATAATATTTATGCGATTTCTGTCCTATATGGATTACTCCGATTTGAACCAACAATAGTAACTAATGCATTTTGAGCAAATAGATTACTACAATTTGAGACAAATATAATCAAATTCTATAGGTATTGATTATTACGTATATTTTATTTCGAATTGCATATAGTTAAATGTCATATAGATTATCTCGGTTTTTAATATGGTTTAATGTCATATAGCTTATTTAATAGTGCCTTCTTTGCAATACAAACTTCAAGAAATTTTCGTGACAGAATCATTTACCTACACAATAATACTTTTTCTGATTTCGATTGTGTTAAAATTATTTTATCATCCTTATATTTCCTTAAATCACAAACTATTTTTACAGGAAGTTGTTACAGTTTTTCCTTTTTTTTATTATTTATATTCAAGCATATTTTTCAAATAAATAACATTTTTGAGTGAATTACAAATTTCATATGAACCACAAAAATAAAATTATTAACTCTTTATAACAATAATCTGAATTAATGATCGAAAATAAATTTTAAACCAATTGACATTTTTATGTATTTTAATGCAGATTTATATTATTTTATTTATAAAATTAAAGATATAAATTTAAAAATAAATGAATATTTCATAAATTTTATGTACAGCTATATAATTTAAAACAAAAACCGAATTTACGATAATACTAAAAAAAAATAAAATAACAAAATCTGCTTTTATTCAATAGCATAAAATACTTATGTGGGTATATATTTTGTTATTGTATACAATTGTACGTGCTATGAAATTATATATATATATGTATAATGTATATACAAAAAAAAAAATTGTATATGTTATTTCAACGGATGATATGATTGGAAGTAAAAACGGAAATAATTAAATTTACTCTAAATTATAATAATATTAAAAAATAATATAATAAATATATTATTTTGTTAAATTTTTTATAAAAATATTTCGCTCAGATTAAAATTTTAATATCAGTATAAAAAAAATTTTCAATCAAAATCTCAATTAAAAAATTATTCCTTTTAGATTTGTAGAAACTTGACATAAATATACTTACACAGGTGGAATGAGAAATGATTTGAAAAATTACTTTCACCTGGACAGCATAAAATAAAAGCAAATGCATGTCTAATGAAAATCACAAGATCAAATATTTTCTAATTGTACACGATTGTTTTACACACAGTATTGTTTGATAACTTACTTTCAGTTAGAATACAAAATGAAAGATAAATTGCATTTCTTAATGAAAATTATAAAATCGATTTTTTTTTAGAAGCACGCGAATTTTTTGTACTTTTACAAATAACAAAAAAAAATTTATGAATGAAATTCACATATAAGATCAAAATATTTTTAAAATTAACGACATAATATTATTACAGACAAATTCATAGGAAATGAACTATGTATTGAATATGTACCGAGCGGATTGATTTCATTAACAAATTAAAAAAAAAATTTTCAAGTTAAAATCAATTATTTCCTCATCAACGTTAGGTCCAGAAGCGTAACTGTTTACTAAATACACATAAAAAATCATTTAATACCAAACAAACGAAATATAATCTTCCTATTTTGTACAAAAAAAAAAATTGTTCGATTACCAACGTCGAATATTAAATTATGGCTTGCATTAGAGTTTTTGGTTTTTGTTTATCAGATGACTTCTACATATTTTTTACCGTATAAACTGGTTCATAAGTTGGAAATTGAACTTCAATAAACTGAGTTAGATATTAACTAGACGTTGTGAAAAAATCAAGAAGAAGGACTGTAGATTTTTGATAGTCATAAATTTAGTTATTAAGTTTGATTTATTTAAAGAAAACCAATTGGAAATAGATTGAAATGGAATAACTTACAATTTGTTCTGTACTAATTGTTCTACTAATGGCACCTCATGAATAAATTAAAATAGAAGAAGTCGTCTGAGGGCTTAAAAGATATCCTCATTCTACTATTGATATATTAATCTTGTTTACATTATACACAATATTAAAGTTTAAGTATCGGTTTTTTAGTTCCACAACCCTATTAACATATTTCCAATGAGCTTTTTATAAAATTTTTATTGTGAAAATTTATATTGAAAAAATTCACATAAACTGATTTCATCGTTTCATAAAACAATATTTACAATTATGTTGACCTTATTTTCTATAAAGAACGTTCTTTTAACAGAAAATCCATATTGATTGAAAATAGAAAAAGTTTGAATAGCAGGATTTATATTTACTTTATGTAATTTGAATATGCAATTTCTACCTATTTATTTCACTATCATATTTAATTTTATTTATCCGGTTCTCAAGAAAAATCATTTATCCACAATTTTATTGGAAATAGAAATCTAGTTGCATTTGGATTGATCAGGGTTTTGATAATAATTTAAAAAAAAATTTTTGATAGTAGAAATGGGGTAGTTAGAATATTATGAAAATTAATTTTGTATTTTAGAAATTTGTCCATTAGATTACAAATAGTTAGATGTAATTTATTTTTTTTTCTTGAACTAATGGGCTGAGATAAAATCACTAAGTTTATTTCTCAAAAGCCATCAATAGTTTTGAAACAATGTTTTGATACAGTGGTTGTTTTGTTAAACGTTTTTTTTTGATAACATGTAGTTCAATCTGGATTATTGAATATTTATTGCAGGTCTTGTTATCCAACACCTAGAACATTATTCATATGTTTCTAACATATAGTTTTCGAGTGATAATATAGTTTTAAAATAGACAAAAACATGCATTTGAAAATTTTGGATTATTTTGTATATTAAGTTTTGTGTTTTGCTTGAAATCGGTACAAAATCTTGATATAAAAATATCGTAAAATTACATTACAATAATACATCAGAATACCTTGCAAAATAAAATCATTTTACCAAATTAGAAATCTTTGTATAAAATCATGCACAAAATTTCTTAAAAAATTATTTTCTTTTTAAATGATAAATTCAATTTTATTCCCTATATGTATGATTTTTTCTTTTTATTCCCTATATACATATGTATGTAGATGTACTACAAGAAAATTTATGTAAAATACAAATCAAAGATATTTAATGAAAATATTTCGGGAAAATGTTTGTAAGGGCTCTCGTCGCTATTTCAATACAAACTGAATTATAGTGACGATATCACAATTTTAATGTTTCAAAAATGAAATAACGCCCAAAATCAAAATTTCGGCTCTATTTCAATCTATTTTTCTTTGCCCTAATTCAGTTTGAAAATATCTATGTCTATAAATCGGAAAAAAATTAATTAGTACAGATAAAAGTGCCTGCGCTATTTTATGTAGTTATATTATATATTAAAGAAGATTAAAGTAAACGATTTTCAGAATTTTAGTTTCTATATTATTTTGTATATTATTTTGACTTGTATTTTGTCCAATAACCTGTAATTGCTATTACCTACTTAAATATCAAATATTCGTTATCCAAACACTTTTGCAATTCACGTAAAATTTAAAATCAAGTTAATCGAACTGGAAAAAAATGAAACTAATATTAATTAACTTTTATGTGAATATGATATGAAGTAATTTTTCATTAATTCAATATATTCAAATCAATAAAAAAAAAAGTTTATGTGGGATTTCTGATAAATTTAATTCAATTTATATAAAAAAACAAAATTATATTTGTAATAATAAAAATTACGGAATCACTGAAAAGCTAAAAAGTTATGATGTTATTAAAACAATAGGCAATTTCGGGTGTCAATAACATTGTAACTTTCTCATTCTGATTTAATATAAAATTGAACAATCGATAAAATTCTGTCAATAAAAATTTTATGCAACATTAATTTTTTTTATTAAAATCAATGAATTCATTATATACCTTCCGATTTACTGCTTGTATCTTGCATAAAAAATTATAATAAAATGAAAATACGATATTTTAAAGATAGAAGAATCAAATTGTTTCAATTATCTACTTCATATAAGTTTTTCACATGACACGTACTTATGAATTACTGTTTTCCTCGTTGTTCTAAAGGTTAAAACGTAAATTATTTTAATGTGGATGTGATCGGTAAGTTGTATTTACAATCGTAAATTTAGCTCGGTAAATGGTATATTACATGCGTCAATACACATGTAATTATTTAATTAAGTAAATTTTGTTTACATTCTCCTATTAAATAAATTTAATTTACTTACTTCATTTTGAACTTTTGTTTATTTTTTGCATTTCAAAAGTATTGATTGCAACTACCTCTCACATGCACATTAAAACAGTATACAAAACATGTTAATAAAATTTGTTATACAGCTCGTTGTGTATATACACAAAAACACATAGACACTTGTCAATATTATATCACTCGACCTAACAGTCTCGTGATATAAGTATTGACTCGTGTCTATGTGTTTTTGTGTATACACAACTCGTTGTAATACCAAATTTTCTTAACATGTGTTGTAATCTACTATTGTTTTACGCAATGGATTATTACAGTATAAGTAGGTATGTATTATATAATCTATATTTATTAATCTAAAATTTTCTAAAACTTTAGACATTTTGTATACTTCTTTCTAGAAGTAGTTATTGAAAGTCACTTTTTATTATTTTTATAATGTGAATTTTTTTTTTTTCATAACTGACCAGTACGGCTAGCATAAAGATTCTGAATGTATACGTAATTTTACTACTTTAAATTTTGTCTACGTAATTTTACTACTTTAAAAGTGTCAAAAATATTCATTGAAAAATTCAGCAATTTCACACTGTTCTATTCATAAATCCTTGGCACTATCTTTCAAAACAGCAACGAAATTCAAACATTAATATTTTATATTTATCTACACTCATTTGCATTTGAAATGTCGTTACTGGAAAATTTCAATGACGCGACATTAAATACCTGTATTCTTTTGGAAAATAATCTGTAAAATTTTATTTGAAATTTTGTTTTTTAGGTGAACAAATGGTAATCCTGATCAAATACCTAATTTAAGTCAAGCCGATGTACAGCTTTGAATTTTTGTACTCTATAAGTCTATACTAAATGTTCAATTTTATAATGAATCATTATCTATTTTTTACACAAATTATCTATAGTACATGATGCATAAATAACTACCTATGTTATATTTTCTTATTTTTCTTAGAAATGCACTATGCCTGTCATCATTATATTTTTATTTCTTCGAATATTTAATTAGTTATGAATTTCTTATATTTTTTGCTTTCATCTAATAAAATTGATTTAAAAATCATTAAAAAAAACTTTGTGCTTTTTTGTGGAAAAAAAATTTTTGTTTTTTTTTTCTTTTTGAAAATTTCATCGAATAGTGAATACAAAATAAACCACTCCTTATACATCCAACACAGCTTTTTATGATAAAAAAAAAATCCTTTAAATTTTTTATATATACATTTTTTTTTTATCCTTTGAAAGTAGAAAAAAAATCATTGAACTTCTTTTTTAAGGAAAATAAAAAATTTGCATAATTTTTGGAATTTTTTTTGTTTCGTTTTTCGTAATTTATGAAGTCTAGCTAAGGGTACTTTTCAAAAAAAAAAAAATTATTTTTTCCTTATGATATTTTGTAAGTACTAACTTTATGAATATTAAAGAAAATTCTGATGCTAAAGAATTTTTTAATAAAACTTTTTTTGTTTTTTTTTTTTTTTTTTTTTATTTTACTAGAGTGGCTTGAAGTAATGTTGGTAGGTAGGTTTTATAAATACGTATGTATATATGTATATACGTTAATCAGTGATATTTTTATTTAAGCTCTTGACTTTTATATTATTTCTAGCCACTTAAGTAGGATTTTTTCGTTGGTTCTTTTAAGCTAAAAAAAAAAGAAGAAAAAAATTAAAAAAGAATTCTTTATTTTTTTTATATATAAATTATACTTATATTATAAATAAAATATTCAAAGATTACAAGTTTAAAACCAAAATTTGTTAATAAATATATTTTTAGGGTAAAATAAAATACATTTCAGCATTTAATATTAAGAAAGAAAAGTCCTAATTTATTATTTTTTTTTTTTTTTCAAAAATAAGACTGTTAAAAGTTCAAAACATTATGAACTTTTATTAAATTTTCTAAGAAATAATAAAACGCTCAGAGAAAAAAGAATTTTTAATTTATTTTACCAATTTGTAGATACAGTGTCTTTATACTTACATATATGTTTAGTATAAAATAAAATTCTTTCCTAAGGATCAGCAAGAACTGAAGCTATTTTGTCAGAATTGTATAAGATCTAATTTTTACATTCTGCATTTATAGGTTTTCAATTAATGGGTTCGCACTTTTAATTTATATAATTTATATTATACTATTTTATAATCTATTTTTATTAAAATAAATAAATTTTTCATATACATATCATATCAAATATATGTAATTAAGTATGCTCAAACATATGTAAATATTGAAGAATCATTTTCTTTCAATTTTGGTTTTTTTTAATTAAATTAATTTCTAATTTTTTGAAATATTCGGTGGAAAAAAAGGTAATTTTGTAAAATACTAAATTTCTCATTTTCTAAAACCTGTCAACTATTCAGAAGGTTCGTAGTTGCACAAAATTGTCGGAGGAAAAGATAAGTAAATTCAATGGTAGATCAGCTTTCTGATGTCATAAATAAAACTGGTGTAAAATTTTTTTGAACATTACACAGCTAAAATTTTAAAGTTATAAAATTTAAGGTACGTTTTAAACGAATTTTCCTGTATAATATTTTGAAAATTGTTGTTTATGCTTATTTTTAGATTACATATACAAACATATATGTTATGCTAACTTTTTAATGGAAATTTTTCGAATAAATTAAATTAAAAATTTTTTATGTTTTATAAATATTTAAGAATTTTTTTTTATTTCGTATATATTACCTTTGTAAAGATATTTACATAAAATTTTATTTAAGTTATGAAATTTTTTATAAGTATTATATGTGTATTAATTTTATCAATTTCCCCGTAATTAATTATTAGGTTCTAATTTGTTATTAAAAGGTCAACATAGTCCTTATATAACTATATAGTGTAAGTGTACAGTTTACTTGTGCATACATCTCATATACTATACACATTGGTAAATTAAAATGGGTATTATTTTTTTTTAATTCAAATAAAATAGGGGAATATTTTTTAATTTTTTATTTTATTTATTTTTTCGGTTTAATTTTTTTTTTTTTTTTGTTTATTTGCGGTATGATAATTTATTTTTGTTCCAAATTTCCACTTATTTTACCATTTGTTTTATTTTTGGTTTATCTATAAGTATTAACGTGAAAGAACAATTATGCGTTATCTAAACATTTAATATTTATTTTATTTTTGTTGAACCAAACAAAACGAAGAAAATATAAGTTAATGAATTCCTATTCACCTATTTTACTCAATAAAGTGAAAAATTTCAACCGTCATTATTACCAAAAGATTAGGCTCAAAAAGAAATTTTATTGAAGTACGATTTTATTGCTGTTTCTGTGGTATTTCTAATACCTTGTTCGCATCTATTTTTTTCCGGAACTGTCAAGTTCTTTCAACTTATCAAATACGTAAAGCAAGGAACAGGGTAACTTGTCTACTGAACAACATTAGCAAATATGAGTATTTATGTATGAACGTAAATAAGTGAGTAAGGCAGTATTAAGTAATAATAAATTTATCTCCAATTAGAAAGATTTCATAATAAGAAATTATCCAATTATATACATTAAACATCCTTATATAGTAATTTTTGTCTCTTTGAGCGTCTTTAATTTAATAACACTTCTGCATCTTTGTTGTCTTTGTATAGTCGTGTAGCATTTCTGTCATATCTTAATGATTTTTTTTTATCAAAAAAGGACATACAATTTTTTTTTTTTTAACAAAAAAAAAAGTCATACAATTCAGAAGAAAAATGTAATTAGAGATTACTTATTAATGAGGGTGTAAAATTATGGTGCTTTTAACTTTACTTTCGGTTTTTTTGTAATTCCATAAAATCTTCGTGAAACAGAAAATAAAATAAAAAATGAAGAAAAAATCTTTAGGGTATTTAAATTATTGAAGATAAAGTTTAAAGTTATTTGAAGAATAAAAATTATCTTTTGCTATAAAAAAAAATTTTATAACGCAACTGAAGATATTAAAAAAGTTTTTCTATGGCCTTATTTGATGTAGTAAATTTATTAGCAAAATAAGAACTTTATTGGAATTTCATTGAAACTTAATGTGCTTTTGTCTTTAATATATATATATTATTCTTTCACCAAGTGCACATGTCGTACCTTCAATGATTGACAGTATTTTCGATTTTATGTTTTTTTGCTTAAGTATTCTAATTTATTAGTTTAATCGTTTTATATGATAAACTTATTTCAATTATTTAGATTTTATGATATTTAAGTATGCTGTATCATGTATATTGGTTTGAGAATATGTAAATACTTTATTATTTATTGTATAATGATATTTCTATGACTTAAATAGTTATCTTATTATTTAACATGCAATTAAAATTAAAGTTAGTTCACCTGAATTCTAAACTTTTCTGACAGTTCGCATAAATAATAAATTTATTATTAAATTTTTTGGGCAAGTTCCATGTTTATCCAAGTATCGGACGAACTAGTTTTGTATTTATTTAATCACTTCGGAATTGTATTTTTTTGAACAATTACTTTTGTCGATTGCTTCTTTTTTTCCACTGGAACACACACATGTATGTAACATTGTATGTAACATTATTGGTTTATTTTTAGATTTCTTTTCTCCAAGATAATAATTTTTAACAAGTATGCAATAGGAATTTTATTATAATTAAATTTTTTTCTCAGGGTCTATTTTTTTATTCAGATTGAAAGTATATGACGTTTTGGCTGATTTTGATTTAATTTGGGCTTTGTAATTTAATTAATCTTAAATTAGTCTTTTTTTTCTGTTAATTGTTTTGTCCCTTTTTATTTTGTGGACCAAAAATTTTTTTGAAATTTTTGAAAATTTTGTTCATCTTAAAATATTTCTTGTTGAACATCTTATATTTTAATCAAAGAATTCACAGCAAATATTTTCATAAAAATTGTTCAAAATATATATGTATAGGTATGTACAGGCCCGGCTCGAGGCGTGTGCGAACTGTGCACTGCACACAGGCGCCGTAGGCGCCAGTAATGAAAAGGCGCCTACAAGCCAATATGAAATTTAAATTTCAACTAAAACTAACTACAAAATTATCTGAAATTGTTGTCTCGCAAAATTGAAAATGATATTAATCCAGAAAACATTTTAAACTGGATTTATAACAATAATGTTGAAGAACTCTTTCCAAATGCACTGATTTAAGGGTATTACCATAAAGGAAGTATAAATATGAGAAATTCATTCCATACAAAAAATTCAAATTTAAAAAAATTAAACAAAAAATATGAAATCAAAAAATATGAAATCGTTATCCCATTATACCTTGTTCGCATTATAATTTACTTATATTCCGGAAAACAAATTGCCGTTCGCATTACAATATTTGATGAGAACTGGAATTTGATGATGTATAAAAAACAATTGAGAAAGAGAAAAAATGTTTGTTGTTGAAAATTTTGACTTTTTATCTCGCTTTTTATCACTTTTATTTTTTCTTCATTTTGACTCGAATTTGACAAAAAAATTGTAGCCAACTAATAACAAAATTTCAAAAAGTGAGTGAAAGTAATTATAAATGTAGAATTCCAAACCTGACAAACTGGAATATAAAAGTGTAATATACAAATTCCGTAATATTTTTTATATGATAAATCCAGTTCATATTCCTGGAATATTCCGGAAAACAGCATATTCCACAAATATTCTCCTAATGCCGACACCATATTACCGACAATTGGGATAGTGATTTCATATAGACAAACATTTTTTGTTTAGTTTTTTTAATATGAATTTTTTGTATGGAATCAATTTCTCTTATTTATGCTTACTTTGTGGTATTACTAACTTTACCCGATTCAGTTGCTAAAGGTGAGAGAACTTTTCCAAAAATTAAAACTGATCAAAAATTACTTCAGATCAACTATCGGGCAAGAAAAATGGAATTTAGCTAGTGTTTGCTTGAGTATCTAATTGAAAATTTTTTCAAAAGCGCCAATCATTCCTTGCACACACACAAAAAAAACCACGAGCCGGGCCTGGGTATGTATAAGAAAAAAAAACGCAAATGGGGTGCAATTAATAAGACCACCAATAATTTTGAGGCTATAGTGATTATTTTAATTAAATGATAAACATTAGATAGGTATTATCATTAAATAAATTAAACACATTATTTTCAACTTAGTGTATTTGGAAACAAAATAATTGTTGCATTTGGTTCGTATTGGCTAGAGCCCATAGAACCTAATTCGGTAGTAATAAGCACAGTTAATAAGATCTAATAGTAATAGCAATAATAATCTAAAAAATCTTAAAAGACCATCAAATTCTGTAACTCATTTTTTTATTTTTTTTATTTGTTGTTTATCTGAATGAAATATTACATCTTTGACACATCTGAAATTAATAATTTTTTTTGTAATTTCAATATTCAGTTTTAGTATACTGAGTTAATTCGTGTAGCCAATTGCACTATTTCCATAACATTTTTCACCTCAAAATTTATTTTAACAAACATACACACTACATGTATTTTATCATTTATAAATTTAATTACCTTATTGATTTATTTTTATTAAACCTTAAACTTATAATTAAAATGTGTTAAAATGAAATCGCTACCGGTTTTTCTGATATTATTCTATATATTGTACGCACATAAGTATTTACCGTTTTTAAAATAGTAACGAATATATTTCCCATGTTATTTATAAGTTGCAATAAAAAAATATCGCTTATATATTAGACATATTTGACTATATCATTTAACTTTCGATCGATTACACCTTCCTCATCTGTGTTAATAAATCAAACACATTAAAAACAGAAAGAAAAACAAAATATATGTATAATGTAAGTGATAAAGTATTTATGTAAGTTAACTGTGGCATATGGATTCTTTGATTAGCATCTTCTTTGCTCTGTTCTTGGTTTTATTTTACTATTTTTTTATTTCATTTATTTTCTAAAATTCATCATCATATATATGTATTATAGCGCAGTAATAAATTGCAAGTATTAAAAATGTTGTCTTGTGAATGGATAGTCTGCTGATTGTAATTTTTTTTAATTCTAGTGTTGTGGTGATCAATAACAATGGAAGAGTAAATTTATAATGTATGAAAAAGACTTAAAAATGTGTTTATTATGTATATTTATAGTTTTTTTTTTCTTGTTTTAATCTTACGCAATCTCAAAAATATTTCTTTAGCCCCGAAATCGTTTATACATTTCATTATGTTGTGTTGCCACTAAAATTATGTAAATGATAAGATTTAAAGATTTAAATGATAAGGCATTGTTAATTATAGATAGTTGATATTTTACTTAGGATCAAATCACTTATGTTACCCACATTCAAAACCAATTGTTAACGATTAAAGAGTAAATAATTTTAAAAACATATAAACAATCATATTTTATTTTAACTATATTTTAATTTACAAATCATTATAAGTTTATTATAATTATAATCAACGATGAAGAGTTCCCAGATAAGTAAAAAAATTATTCGTATTTGAATTAACAATCGGTTTTGATGATGATGTTTTGGGATATTTAATTTAATAATTATTTATGTGAACTCTATACGCAGCCATTTATGAAGTATTATTATTCGCCTAATAGTGATGCTAATAAAATATTATCGTTCACATTACTCAATAGTGCAGCCAAGCCACACCCTAAAAAAAGGTTAAAAAATTAAACATGCCTACTTTATTAAAAAAGATATTTATTATTTTAAGAAACATTAAACTTTTAAATTAGACTAAATTGTTTGTATAGTTTTAATTCATATACTATTAATAAAATTTTAATTTATTTGCAAAACTATAAAAACCGGCAGTGTCATTTAATTATCTTTTTTATTATAACAAAAAAAAAAGATACATTCCCTAGCAACGGCTTAAAGTAATATTTATGACACGCCACAACTCATAAAATTATCTCAACTCTTTGAAATAAATTTATTTATTACAGAGGAACACCTTTTTAATTACTTTAGCAGATCATAAAAATTATAAAATGTATCTGCCCTAAAATGAAATTCTAATTTCATATTTTTAATTTTTTTTTTTTTTTTAAATCGTATACAAAGACACGAAAATATTTCCAATTTTATCTATATGATCTATGAATGTTACTGTTGCAGTGCAGTGAGTAGATTCGAATTGCAAAATTATAATATACGTATATATATTATAAATATTCATATAATCTACCCAATTTCTTTAAAAATAAGTTCAAATTTCCATCTGAATTCTTGAACACAACTGAGAATCCTTATTCAACATTAACTCGTATTTGAAAGCTTTGAATTCATTTTTAAATGTTATTATTAATAAAATTTTTCTATTCGAATAACATTCGATAAACATTAATTTTTTTTTCGATGACTTCATAATAATTTAATTTAAAACTTATTTTTATCTTTAATTTGAACAAAACTGTACTTAATGAAATTAGATACTTTAACACATTGTATTTTTAGGTATTTCATACTTTTTTTAATGCTATATATCTATTTATTACAAAAATATTATTATGTATATAATAAAAACATATCTATGAAAATGATATAAATATTGTAGGTTGCATAAATAAAATAAGTATCCACATTTTACATTTAGCAGCTACAAGAATTACACTTAAACCATGATATCATGAAAAAGAAAATCCTGAACTGAAATTTACTAGAAATAAAATATGAATATCTGCAGAAGAAAAAAACCCTCACAAAATATATACCGGAACAAAAAAAAAATTTATATCCCGACGAAAAAGGGGACTCCTTTAATAAATACAAAATCCCAAAAATATTGAAATTTCAAATCTATGACCACTCTATTTTTGTATATTCTGCCGACCTTTTTTTTGGATTTTACATTCGGTATTGTTTTAATTTGGGATTTTAGTACTCTGGAAAATGTCATGATCACGTTTTATTTTTATGTTAAATATTATACATAAATAATTGCTTGAATTTTTAATATCATAATTAAGATCAAAGATATAAATGTAAATGTAAACTTTAACAATTTTGACACCTTCTAAAAAATGAATGTTATTTAATTTTGTATAGATTGTAAATTGATACTTACATTATAAATGCCATTGGTTAGCAAAAATAAAATAAATAAATAATGAAACACCAGGATTAAAAGTATTTAACATGTCGGAAAATTGAAAGTAGAGTATAACTTTGAAATTGTAAGCGTAAAAACTTTTTTTTTTTTCAATTGGAAATCGTGCATACTAATTTAATTGTAAATGTACAATTGAACATATTTGAATAAAAAATTCATTTGGTTGCATTTCTGATTAGAAAAAAAAATATTTATTTCATAAACATACAACATATGTAGATTTAAGAAATCTTTAAAATTCTCAAACATTCAATTCTATGAATTTTTTTGATATGTTGTTCCTGGATATAAAATTATAAGTAAAATAATATATATGTACTCTAAATTGACATATCATTTATTATTACCTGGCTTAATTACAATTCGTGAGGCGATAAGTTTATTTTTTATTTTCCTATGCAATGCACACTATAACACTTTACCATAATTTCTAGATATATGTACAACGTCAGTATATTAATATATACATAAATGAATAAAAAGTAGCACTTTAATGCTATTAAAGATTTCATGCTATCATTTTAATAAATTTAGAAAAATCGTTTTTTTTTTTAATTTATACCCAAGAAATATTTAATGCAATTGCGTAGATATTTTCGTTTTTTATAAATCACATATATTAATGCGGGTTAAATCTTACCTTTAACATGACAACTGTGTTGGCCTTTAACAAGTAAGAGTTTAATTAAAATAGCATTTATCCATTTTTGATTTCAAATTGTTAAAATGTTTTCAAAATAAATGTAATTAGAACAAATTATAAATTTAATAATTGATATTTTATATGAGACTGCGAAATATGGCGTATACTCTTATCAATCAAATCTATTCGAAAGAAGCAAGATATTAATAATTCTTTAACTAATAAGCCTCTAATAAATTATATATTTTTATAGAATGCTCAATTCCACTCTATATTTGGAAACGTAAAGGTAACTAAATTTTAAATTTATCAATGATAATACCGGAAAACGACAACTAATAAAATTGACAATTAATTATGCACGAAATACCACTTTGAATTTTAAATTAAATGATTAATTCTTTAATTTATTACGTATTGGTAGCAAATTCACAGGTAACGTTTACATTAGAAACCAAAATAAATTTATTAAAAATAAACGTGTGTTTGTTTTTTAATTCTGTCAAGTTGCACGCGAATTTTAACTTTAATGGAACAGAAGTATATAAACTACATAATTAACTGAAAAATAAAAATAAAAAAAAATGTTTAATCTTTTTTATAATAATAACCAATGTGAATTAATTTTTTCGTATTTAATTGAAAATTTTAAGTAAAGGTAATACAAATTTTTGTTTTTAGTTGTTCATCCCTATATATAGTAGTTATGTCTGTAGATTTAGTTTAAGATTACGAGGGATAGAATAATCAATATATTATAGATTACTGAGTCTACGGTGTATGTGGTGTATATAGATGAATTAAAAAAACAATTAAAAAAAATTTTACGTACTTCCCAAAAGTGAGAACCCAGTAGCTGTTGCTACAAAAAACAGCATCGTCAATATTTACATATATTCAATATACATATATTTTAGTTAAAAGGTTGTAATTTTTCAAGATATTATTTATCATAAGAAATTTCTAACATAACGCCCCTTTTTATAAGTATGTATAATGAATATATAAAAGAATGCTCTAAATAAACTAAAATTAAGAAAGTTGAATGACATTTTTATTAAACGTAAACATCTACAATGTGATTTAGGGAAAAAAAATGTTAAAAAACCTTATAAAAATTTACCGAAGATATTTACATAAATTATAATATTATTTAGTATTGAAAATTTATAACTTTTTTTTTTTTTTTTGTATCGAAGCAATGGTATAATTGTTTTAAGCAACAATGATAATCATATATTAGTTATATGTATTTTACTTTTAAACATACATATATGGCCATTTAAATTATGATTTATGTTTAACGAATACAAAATGATTTATGACTAGTATTTTAAAATGTATTCGCTCGTATACAATATTTAATGATAAAATAAAAAAAAAAATTATTCACATAATAAATTATTATTATTTTTTTTACATCATTTAAAATTTTGCACGCGGTTGACCTTTTAAACTTGATAGCAGGCATTTATGAACATCAGAATATTATTTTATAAGATATTTAAATTAACCTTAAGAGAGAACGACAATCAGCAAAATAATAAAGAACCACGTGGATTTTTTGAAAGACCCCTGGGTTTATGAACACAATCACTAATTATACATTTATATATATTCTGGTACTATTTTCAATTATATATATACATATATATATATTTTTTTTTGCAATATACTTTTTGTTTTAACTTGCCTGTGGATGGAATTTTATCCTCGAAGAATTTTTTAAATGAAAACTAATGTGGTTCACGATTTATTCCGGGAAAGATTCTAAATAAATTTGAATATTAATTTAGAAAATTAAATTTTTATCGAAATTATATCTTTTTAGAAATGCAAATATTATTAAAATGATTATAAAGAATTCAATTGATTAGGTTGTGAAAAGTTAAAACCAACTGATTTTCTTAATATAAATTTGTGATTAAAATAATTTATAACCTTGTATCAAATATTTTCAAATGACCGAAAAATTGACCCATTTTTCAAATACATAATTTTTATTACATACTGTAACCCATACATAACAGGATATTTTCGTAATACCTAAATCAAATAAATCGAAATCATTTTTTATACCAAATTTTATTTTGTGAATCTTATATAATCATATAATGTTAAAATTAGGTCTTCCACATAATAAATATACAAAAAAAAAAAAGAAGTGAATTCCCTTACGAATTGACTTCTATGGTTATCACATCCCATATAATAAATAAAAATAAAAATAGCAAAATTATTTTAATAGTAGACTTTTACTATCTTTAAAAACAAGTAGGATATATCAGATACTAAAATCTGAATTTAAACATTTTTTTTTTTAAATTGATGATTTTTTTTTTGAAGAAGTGTGAATAAAAAAAAATGCAAAGTATAGTATGTATACTGTACACCTTGCATGCATGATTTATCTGGATAATATGTTGTGATGGCGTCAATTTTCTTACATAATTTCTTAATCGACATTCAATTTTATTTTAAAAGATATTGCACGTAAATTTTCTGTAATTTTTTTTCCTCAAAAAAAAAAAAAAGAAAGAAACTTTAAAAACAGGCACATTGTGTTCGTTTTGGTTATTTTAAATGCAAAAACGAAAAGTGTATAACAGCAGCAATAATACATGATCCTATGAGACCATCATGGTAATTCAGTCGTGTAGTTATCCTACGTCGTTTAGATATTTAAACAAGAAGATATATACAATATATGTACATATAATAATGTTTTAAAATTTACAAAAAATTTCAGTGACGATTCATTCATTGGTTGAAAAGACGGTTTTGTTTATACTCATTTATTTGATGAATTTTATAAATTTATAAATGACAGTTTTTTGCAGCAAAAATTTCAAATTCTATTTTCCATTAATTTTAAGTATAATTTTTTATTTTTTTTGTAGATTTTCAAATTTGTTATTTAAATTCTAATAATATTCAGACAAATGAACTGGAATTTGTCATAAAAGAATTTTTTCTTTCATATTTCACTTCGTCAGGGTTGGGAAGGGATGCGACATTTATATAAAAAAAAAGTTTATTTTCTAGTTAGTTTTGCTCACTTTATTACACACACGTTACACAGATATTACACATACGTTACACAGATATTGCACAGATATTATAAACTATGTTATATAGTTGAATTATTAGTGCATTTTAAATTGGAATAATATCTGAATGTTCCTATGTTGAACAGTCATTTCAGGTTTTTTTAGGCTCCAAATAGACTTAATTGTTTTAATTAAAATATTGGAAACAAAACAAAACGTTTCAATAATGTTTTTCAGTTAATTCAAAGGAAAAATAAACACCTAATATTACGCTATATTTAATTTGAATAAAAATATTGAACGCTTCGACACTGATTTTTATTGGTTGTTTTCTTTCTGAAGATAAGAACGAATTATATTGATTTCAGTTTATTTTATTCTGCAACAATTTAAGCATAAAATATGTAAAGTAGCAGAAGTTTGTTTGGTGTGGTCGGTGCTTGTGAATTATTATTCCTGTAGGATAAGCTACAAACTTGATATAGAATAATATATGGGTCATTTGTGACATGAACCTCTTTGCGCATAATAATAATAAAATAAAATATATCTTTTCATCATTTGATTTTATAAATTTAATGAAATAGTTTAACACACTGTGATTTTTATGTTATCTTTGGGTATATACTTTTAGCATTTTTGAAACAAATACTATTTTATTGAAAGAGAGTAAAAAATATCGATTCGATTAATTGGTCCCTCAACTCTTGCTACATATTATATCGTACGTGCTACAATGTTCAGTTTCGCTATTTAGTATATTTGAGGAATTTTATTACATATTTTTGATATCACGAAGTCGCAAAAAACAACTAACTGTACAATCAATTTCAACTTTTTAATGTCAAATAACTCTCGAACTCCAGATAAAAAATATATAGAAAAAAGTTAGGTTAGTTCATATGAAAAAACATTTTTTAACAATAAATAGCCATGCTATTTTTAATCAAATTTAATGAAGAGTTTTATTCTCAACACACATTAACTTCATATAATGCTGATGAAGCTAATTTTATACATAAATGAATTTTCAATAATGAATATCGGATATTTTGTGGGGTGCTTATCAAAATAATGAATTTTTGCATTAAAAACTCATAAATATAAAATTATATTTTAGATTATTAAAAAGTATATATTTATTTGCTTTTGAAAAGATAAAATTTAGTAAACGTAGATACTTCAAATATTAATCCTATAGAATAATCTGTTAAATTGATCTCTCTATTATAAACTCATTTATATATTTCTTTATACAGTCCACATACAGAAAATTTGTGCGCATTCAAATTATTTTATGTATAGGAGTTACTTGTGCTGGAGTTGTATATGAAGATGCTATTTGTAAACTAAACTGCGACTAAGAACCTCGAAGTCTCGGTTTAACTATTCTATTTATTGAAAAAAGAAGATTCAATAAATAAAAGTTTTTTTGTGGACATTTTTTAGGTTTCCATCAGCAAAATTTTCCAATTATTTCAATTTCTAGAATAATTTAAATTTAATTTTCATGCGAATTCTATTCATTAGAAATATTGCTGCTGCCTTCTGGCTATAATAGCCATGTGGGTGCGCAAAGCTATAAAAACTGTTATTCAAAAGAAAATTACTGTACCTACATATATAAAATATTTCCAATAATATGTAATCATTTTGAATATATATGTTGTAAAAAATAGGATAGATGGTTCAATATAATTTTTTTTTTAAATAATTTATAAAATGTTTGCTACATCACAAAAAAGATTTCCTTGAGTTTTTATAGAAATAGTGATAATATTACACAGTAAAATTCAATAATCACTAATCTCACTTTTACTTTTATATTTGTACATTTGTAATAAAAACTTATTAAAATTTTCTTTAAAAAAATATTTTTCAAGAGTTTGCAGAAAAATTAATAATGGATTGTGTCTTAAAATTCTAAGTTTGAAAAAAAAAATAGAGAAATAAAATTTAATTGAAACCTTTAGTTGATCGAAATGTTGCCAAAACAATTTCTGGATCATCTCTTAATCAAATCTATTAGTAGGAAACTCCAATTTTTCTAAAGCAGAAATATAAATATTTGTGAATTTTATAAATACTATGCCGTTTTTCTATCCTTCATTATATTGATAAAAAATAACTCTTTTTAAAGCCAGCTTATATGTATAATATTAAAAGTTTAATTTTTGTGTATTATGCTTTTGAAAGCATATAATTTCGAAATGACAACATGCAAAATAGACACCCAATTATACATAATATATTTTACCACATAATACTTCTTACATTAAAACTGTATACCCACCCATCACATTTATGTAAAATAAAATATCTAAACAGAAGATATAATTTGGTAATTAGTTTCTTTTTTCAGTACATTTAACTATTGCTTAAAAAATACTCCTATTACATAAATTGTCTTTTAAAAGTTATTTATGATTTAAATATGCAATTAAAAAATTAATAGTTGTTCATAGAATATGATCTTGGCTTAATGCATGTTAATTAAATAACATATATTCACATATTCTTGTTAATAATTATTAATACTATAAAATAACAATTCCAATGTATTTCAGCCGGCTATATATATTTTTGAGTTAATCAATAAACTTAATCGTTAAACTATTATTTAAACTTTTTTTTTTTATTTAATATTACGACTATTCACTGTGTATTTATTGCTTTGAAGAAATATTATTTATTCATAGATGAAGTTTGTTATCATTCATCATCATTATTATTTATAAACAAATTTAATAATATAAAAATTCAAATTCAACGCTTACATTTGTATACAAATCTTTTAATAAAACAATAATTAGTTATTTTTAGTAGGGGCCGGATTGTTAAGTCAGAAAACGTAGCTTTTAGACACAGGTAGAGTTTATACTCAAACAAATTTTCTAAAAAAGGTGCCACAGAGTTAATTTTACATAAATCATCGAATTTTAAAATCTTATTTGTACTCATACTCATATTCGACTTCTTAATTTAATTTAGAGCTTCCTTAGTTTTAGGTAACAATGTTTGAATTTATTTTTGATTTTAAATATACATACATACTTTGTTATTGCAATATGTTATTTAATTTTTTTTTATCAATTAACAATAGTAGTAGTTTAAAATAGTTTTATCGCGTGCTATAAGAACTATAAAACTTTTCACAAGTTCTTCTAGCGAATTTTTTTCCGATGTTTTGACATTTTTCGTAATATAATTAAAACTGTAGAAAAAACTAAACCTATATAATAATTTAATCGAAAAATTAAATTTTTATAAAATTTAAGATATACAGTAAGTAAAAACTTTTTTTTCTATTTTGAAATTGAAACTAGAATTACATTCCAGTCTTTAATGAACAAATTGACATTAAACAACGAAAAAAAAGGTTTTCATTAATACAATTTTGCAACTAAAAATCCGCTGCTTACTGAATTATTAGTAAAGTGAACATTATTTGCTTATTTGCAACGACACTATCATGATGTAAGAAAATAAAATAGTTTTATTGCATCAACATGTGGAGTTCTGCAAAATACTATAAAATTATAAATTGAATTGGTAATAATAAAAAATAAGATTCGCTTTTGCATTTGAGGAGTACACAAAAATATATAGCCCATAAAATTTATAAAAAGTAATGCATAATATCATAGTTATTATTTGACGGTAAGTTTTAAAAAAATAAATATTATTAACGGCCCTGAAATAAGTTTTTCTGTAAATAAGGCAAAATGAAAGACATCTGATGTCAATGTGAAAAATATATACCAATAACAAAAATTTGTACAATTTCGGTAACTGTTTTATTTTTATTTTTGATTTTACCAAAAAGTTTACCCAATTTAAGCCCGTGTTATGACAAAACTGCCACTTAAAATATTTCCGAAAACCTATTTTCTCTATAATGTTACGAATAAAGATTCCCCTAAAGTTTTCTAATATACTTAACTAAATATTAACTGCAGGCGGGAGTAACAAAAATTTTTACAGAACTCTATCTAATTACAATTTTTTCAATTAAAAAATTATTCAAATAGTTCATAACAGTGTTTGAAAATATGATTAAGATCACATAATGGCAGGTCAGGATGTCATGGTCTAATGAATTTTCCTAAAATGCAAGTTCATGCTTTTATTTATTTTCATTAAATTTGTTTATTCTTCAAATCATCACACATTTAGTCTGTTAATTTGGTTATATGAACTTCCAGTTGTTTAGTTGAACCCTAAATTGTGACAATCACTTTTTTTTTGTACCATTTACTATTAATTGATAAATTGTTTAGGTTTTTATTTAAAAGATAAAGGAATAGAAAAGAAAAAGGGTTAGACAATTTTTTGTCGAATAAGACAATTTTATTTCTTGATATTTTTTTGTATTTGAATAAACGAAACGATTTTCAACTTTATTTGAACATGTTGTGTTATGGTTAAAATTATGATATAAAAACATTTCGCTTTTCGCACAGAATGATATAAAAAATTTGCATAAATGTTGATTTTTAATAAGATATTTAATGCACAGATTCAGAGGTACTTATTTTTCGTATATGTTATAGAAGAAAAGTGATTTCTGTACAATTTTTTAAATTCGTATATTCTCAATTCGTTTTCAGTTTTTTCATTACATAATTATTGTCGCAGTAAAATTTCTTCAATCTTTGAAGTTTTTACAACTAATCTTGAACCAGAAAAAAAAACTCTGCCCTTAAAAAGCAACATTATTAAAAACATATTCCATTATTTGTGAAAGATATATGAACAAAAAAATAAATATTTATTAAATTTCTAAATTGTAATGCATTAACTGCTTTCAAAAAAAATGTGAACAAAAAAAAGAATTCATCGAATTCGAAAAAATAGTTTCAAAATATAAAAAACGTGTCGAAATGTCACAATTTTACGGTGAAATTTATTTTGAAATGCCAGCCATGGCAAAAAAGTATAGAATTTAAAAGCTGAACCAAAAACAATCAACTTCCATTTACAATTTTAATTTTTTGTTTTTAATCCATTATAAATTGAACAAAAAATAAGTAAGTGATCTTTCTGAAAAAAAAAAAAAAAAATAAATAAATAAATAACAAAAAAAAAAAACATTTTTTAATCCTTCATTTTCAGATCAAATTTTATACTCTTAGTTTCCCACTGCTTAAGCATTTTAAACACGATCAATTTGCATTCTTTAACAAGTAGATAAGCACATTATATTAAGTATAAGCTTAAACTTTCAAGGGCATTTCTACATTCATGTTCTCTCTATCGATAACAATTTGATTAGATCTACAGAAGCTTCCTCTATACTTATAAGACGATTCTACAGGTATCTACATTCATTTTATTCTAATAAGTTGATAATACATACATACATAGATATACTTAAACTTCAATAAAAAAAAATTAATAGTCATCAAATTCATTACGATTCGTTTCGTTAATAATTATAGCCCTTAAAACATGGTTCTTTTAATTTTAAAAGTTAAATTGGAAACTACTGTAGGATATAAGTTTTATTTGATAATTTTTTTTTTCTTTTTTTTTTTTGGTTCAACTGACATCAGTGTATCTTCAGTTTGTTTTGCTCTCATCATGATTTCATTATTTTTTTTTGTTGAGCATCCTAGATGTCTTTTTGTTCATGTAATTTCATTCTCATCAAAAAAAAAAAATTACATATATTTTGTAGAAAAAAAAAATTGAATAAAAACCAAAGTAAAAATAATATATATTTATATATATGTTTTTTTTTTTTTTAATATTAATGGAAAGATTGTCAAGGAAATTCTGCCGTATAAAAAAACTCAAGGTTTTATTTAATTTTATTTTTTTTTTTATTTTTTTTTTTTATCCGTACTATGCCCATCACCAATGCTAACAATAAAAAAAAAAATAAATAAATAAAATAATAATTGTGTGCAGAATTTAAAATTAGGCCATCATCTTTATTGTCATTAAATGAAAATAAAAATTAAATTGATCAAATTGACATGGTGTCACATTTTAAGTCTTTGTTTGGAATTTTGTATCAACAAGTTCTGAATCATGGATTTGAAAATTTTTAAAATTGGTTAAAAAAATTATTATGAAATTCTGTTTTTGGAAAACTCTATGCTAAATGTTTGGTCTCATATTCTAACAACAAAGTATAACTATGAAGTCTATAGTATGTATAACAGAGTATGTATATGGGTCTAATCAATATTCTAATCATAATAATGACTTTCATAACCACAAAGACAAAAAACTGTTCAATTCAAAATTATATCTTTTGTTTCAAATTCGCCTATTCTAAATATATATATATAATATACAATCTCCTCAATTTAAACATCCTATCTTGTATATACATAGTATGTACATATTTTGCCTTAATTTTAATTTATTTATTATTATTTAGTGACTTTAGCGTTTCAAACTAACCTTATACAATAATAATGAAATGTAATGAAAAATTTATTAAAATAAAGCCATGAAAAGAGGAATAAAAATTCGTATTTAGAAAAAAAAATGTTTTTTATTTTTTTATTTTTTTATTTTTTTTTCTTCGGCATCTTTTATTATAAATTATAAATTTTATGGAAATTTCTTTTGTTTTTTTTTTTATTTATTTTTTTATTTTACAGTCAGTAAATATTCCTAAAATGAAACAGATCGGAATCCTTTTTTTTTTTTTCCTATTCCCAAGAGATATAAAAATTGTTTTATACAATTTTTTTTTTTTTTAATATTTAATTTTTTATGCCTAGAAAAGAAAAAAAAAAAAAAAAGATTTTTAATTTTATTCACTTTTAATGAAAAACTTGATTTTTAATTGTTTTTCCTTTATTTCATTTTTCCTAATGAAAATGAAATTTTTATTATCTTTTTTATGAATAAGAATTTTTTTTTTTTTTTTTTGTTCTTTTATTATAGGTTTAGGTAGTAGTATAGTATATCTATACGAATTATTTTTAATCAAAAAGATTTTTAGATATTTTAAATATTTAAATTTTACAATAAAACCCGGAAGTCTTCTAATAAATTTTTCATTTTGTTATTATAATAATACCGTAGTAAGTATAATACAGTATTGTGGAAATTATTTGCAACGCTTTTATTTTCATACAAAAATGTATTAATTCGAATTCATGCATATTTGTATTGGATGAGATCTTTATATAATTTCTATTTTTTTTTGTATAATAGAACAAATTTTTTTTTCAAGTTAAATTTAAATAAAAAAAAATATTGATGTTCATTATATAAATCATAAGTCCGGGAGAGAAACTCCCGCCCGTACAAATTTTTATAAAGTTTTTCGGTCTTATGACTCTCTAAAGCTGGCGAACTTATTTCCCAATTCCGTCCAATAAAAAAGTTAATATTGCGGTTGAATTATGTGTAATTCGAACGTGCGATATAATTTCGGCGGTCTTAAAAACGAATCTATATATAGAACTCTGTTTGTTTTTGCGTTCATGTGGGACTTCGCTGAAATTTTCTAACGAAACAGTTTAAAAGACAATTGATGTGTAGTTAATATCAGTTAATATTAAAAAAATATTTTGCAAAAATTGTACTTTAAAAAAAAATTATAAAACTTAATAATATAATAATAATATAAAACTTAAAATAAACGTTTCAATTTATATGCAGAATACTGTATATAAAGCACAAATTTATTAGGGTGCTGAAACTATTTTATTTAGAATTCTATATAGAAAAAAAAGAGATTTTTTATTAATTTTTATTTTTATTTTTTTATGTATATATATTTTATGTATTATTTGTCTAATCTCTGAAAACAAAGTTTTTTTTATCATAATTTATTTAACATTGAATTAAATTGTGAAACCCAAAATTGTTTTTTCTGCTGGGAAAAATTTCTGAAGTAGGTGAAAACTCATACAAGCATTAGAATGAAAAGTATTGAGTTTAAAAATTATATGTTAATATAAATAATATACAACGCGAATATTCTTCTCGTAGCTACACAAAATATTTCTTAATCATATAGCACTTCACCATATAATTAATTTTATTTAATAAAAAAAAAAAACTTATATTTTGGTTAAATTTATTTCATAACAAGATACTATAACATTTAATCGCAATTTCTTAAAAAAATGAAATCAAGCTGATCAAAAACTAATTATATTTTATCCACTTTTAATTAATTCTTTTGTTATTTTGAATGAAATTAAACCCAAAAATGTCAATATTCCTTAAACCCACATTTATATTAACCAAAAACATAAAATTATTTTCTCATTTAAATATATAACATTATATTATATGTACATAAACATAATGTATACTGAATCTTAACCTTTTTCCAACATAAATTAAGGATAAAGGAGATTTGTAAATCACAAATTAAACAACATTAATCCAACTAATACTGATGGATGATGTATATTGTGTATGTGCTACAAAAAGTCTTTCTAATATAATGTTATCCTTTAATTGTACAATTTTATATATGATTGCACGTACATATACAAATACATTCATATGTAATAAAATCCTTTAGTTAAAGCTATTATACATTTATACAGCTATAATAACATTTAGTATACAGTGTATCTAAATTTCTTTACACAGAAAATCTTTTTATTTATTTCAAAATATATACCACATCAAAAAAATAATATATAAATCTTTTTATATCCCTTCAATATGACCTTTTTAGATGTGATCAGAGGCTAATTTTCATGGCCAAACCCATTATGTGATGATTCTTCCCATACTAAATATTTTTCTTCCAAATATTTTCCATGTTCAAAACTTTCAAAAAGAATAATGAACTTTCATTAAGGGATCATATAAAAAATATATATATATAAAGACAAAAATAATTCTTTAATTTTTGTTTTTGGACATTAAAATTCTAAAATAAATATAAATCTTACTTTTGTACGCATTAAATTTATATATTAAGACACAAACAATTGGTCCAAAAACATTTATGATATTTTACAAATACTTATAGCGGCAGATTAATATTATAAAGAAAAATTTTATTTTATTTCGCCTAATACTGGTAGTATTATTATATAATATTTGCCTATATTCTTCCTTCATCAAAAGAGAGAGTTTTAAAGCTTAAATTTAATTTTGCGATTAAATTGACCATTTTTTACTTAAATTTACATTATAAAAAATAAGAAAAACTTATTAAAAGAATTAATATCTGCTCCAAATTCAAAGGAATAAGAGCAATGCAATAGAGATAGGATGAATAGTTTCTAAGATATGAAGCAAGTACAGCAAACAAGCAAATACATCATAGAAATTTTAGAAATTAAAGTATCTTTCATTTCAGGAAAAAATAAAACAATGCAAACAATTTAATTTTTAAAATATCTGCTTCAAAAAAATATAGTATTTACATTTAAACAAAATTTAATAGACAAATGGAAATTCTACATCTAGTTAATAGTAAGTTATTTTTCTTTAGTAAGGCTAAAAATATTTTAGGTACACTGTAATTTTATTTAACCACTGACTTGACATTGGTTTGTGCAATCAAGCCAATCAGAACAGTATTAAAAAAAATTAATATTTGACAATTTACCATTAAAGAGTATGGCCTTTGCTTTTGATTATGATTCATAGAAGAGTCTTGTTCAATCATCACAAAGTTTTTTTTCAGATTCAAAATATTTATAATTTCTTATTCAAAATTTCAATGTAATATATTTTCTTGAAAATCTGTTTTTCGACGATTTGTATATTAAATAAAATTAACTTTACCCATAGAAAAAACACGCAATTTTTATTACTTTGTCTTTTTTAGATTTTATGGTAATCTTTTATGCACATAGTGCTTTGACCAGATAAACGAGCAAGAACAAAAAGGATATAAAAACTTATAATTTTATTTCGCATTTTTAAATGAAAAGGACATTTCTCTAGGGACTCAATAAATACAAGTATATCCGTTACGCAAAAAGAACATAAACTTTAGTCTGCTTATAAAAACATTTTACTTATATAAAAGGATCACCAGATGTTGGTAAAGGCCAATTTTATAGTAAAACACGAAGAAAAAATATTACATATGTATGTATGTAAAAATAAAATTCTATTCATTTTCTTTAATTTTACGATAAAAGAAGAAACGTTAATATTAATGTACAAAATTACCGAAAAACAAAAAAGCTTTTAATACGATGGTAAAACTGTAAAAAAAAATAAAAGATTCAAAGACCTTAAGCCATTAGTGATCTGTCAAAATGGATGCAACCTACCAAGATAATAATTACAAACATGAATTTCTATTCCATTAGCCTATATAAGCTATAAAGATATTTTTTAAAATTTAAGAAGTTGTTTTTTAAGGAAAATTAAATAGTTCACTATTTTTAGCATATGATATAAAACTTTTATATACTGCAAATAGAAATACTAAAACAAATTTTTGGATTAATATTTATTAAAAACTTTGTTTCTGAAGCGTTGCTTTTAACTCATTGTTGCTTTCAACTCATTATGTCTCTGTTAGAATATATTTTTTAACAATTGATTTTAATTCTATAAAATGTGAGTTTCAAAATACCTAAGTCACGAAACAAAAGGTCTATTTAGAAAAAATATTCAAGCTTTGTCAAGACTTCAGTTGATATAGAAGGCCCTCACCGTTTTTCAGTTAAAAATAGTCCAGTTTATTTATCATTATTCAAAGAAGAAATAAATTGAATTTTTTAAGAACTAAACAGTTGGTCAGTGAGATTTTTGAATTATTTTTAATTTTTAAAATATTTTTATTTGCTATTGGATCAATTCAGTGTAATTCATTTCATATGAAATCTTCTAATGCAATATAAAATGCCCATAAGGATTAAAGGACAGTCAATATGACAATTTTTATTTTAACTTTTAAGATACTTCGCCTTTCTCTGGTTTTTTGTTTTCTACGTGCAAATTACCTTTAAGAAAATAAATATAACAAAATGAAACAAATATATAGTTACAGCAGAAAAATAAGAAAATCTTATACATACTTACTTTTTTTTTGGGGTGAAAAAAGGAAACAATTTTACCAAATCCCAAGTTGCAGACTAGATTTGATTAGATTTTCTTTTAAATTTTTTATAAGATTCTGTTTATAATTAATATTGAATGTTATTGGATGTATTTTTATAGGAGATATTAAATTTATACCTATACTTTTTGGATTTAAAGGAATTTTAAGGATTAAAAATTAACGACCCAAATATCTTAAAGATATGTGTAAATGTATTATGTTGTATATTATACTTTTTATATTGTAAAATCTCTTAAAAAATTAATCACAATATATCAGAATCTTTAAATTTTCAAAGAGATTATAAATGTTAATATAATGAGCCATCAGATGTCGTACTGCAATATTTTCATTATTGTAAAAAATTAATTATTCAGTAATAGTATTAATTTAACTTTGGTCTAAAATGTTGATACTTCTTGTAACTTTGTCTTGTATATTTATGTTCTTATCATAGAATAAAATATATATTATAAAGAATAAAATTTCAATATCTTCAACTTAAACTTAAAGATTTCAGTACCAACACTATTATATTATTTCTTTTAGTTCAATTAATTATTTAATTTTAAATTATTTATAAATTATAAATATTTTCACTGTCACATTATAAAATGTTGCAAACTTTTATGGTACCTGCGATGTGACTTTTTTTAAATCGTTGCCATATTCTTTTTAAACGTGAAAAATGAGATCAACGTCACTTAACAAAATAAAACACCATAAAATTCATCATTTTTTAATAAATTTTTCAAGTGTTAAAAGCTAACATTTCTTTTTTATTATGTAAATAAGAAAAAAAAATAAATAAAAACAAAAAAAAAATATTAAAAACAGATTTATATTCGTCAACAGATTTTACGCTTGAAGGACTTTTTCATTTCAAGTGTTTTTTGGGTAAAAGCTCCGGACAAAAGGATTTTTCAGAAAGTGAAATACAACAACTGAAAATTTTTTTCTCTCTGAAATTTCCCCATCATATATTATTCTGAAATCCATTTTTTCTTCAAATTTGAAATATATAAAAAAAATAATAAAAAAATAATTCATTTTTTATTATACTCATAAAAATTATATGCTTCATAGGTCAGTAACCCAAAAATTCATTTGAATCGTCAAAAATCGTGGTACTTATAGTTTTCTGTAATGAGTAAATAATATTAAAAATCTGTTGAACTTAATTTTTATGTACATATCAAGTACATCATTTATGTGTATTGCATAAATGAATCGTTGATACCTCAACATATAGTGAATTCAATAAATATAAAATGATGAGGCATCGTAAATATTTATAACAATAAATTTTACAGACGCTATGAATTTTGCAATGACAAAAAATTCTGTAAATACTCATCTTCTATTTATGATCATAAAAATATAATTAGAAATATATTAGAAGTAAGAAACACGGTTTTTTTAAACAAATTACACATAAAAAAAATTTACCATATATATAAGACCTTGTTATACACTAGTTTATTTGTGACTGTTCAAATATCATTCTCATACAGTATATATAAGCTGAATAAAATATTTCTTATGCCTTAATTTAGGCTTTAAACAGTAGTTAGTATAATTAATATATTTTTGTGCCCAGTCATTTTAAAAATGCATATTTTCAAAAGCATGTAAACTATTCGAAGTATATTATAAATCTATGTATGTATTTTATTCAAAAATGTTTTATTTTATACATGACTTTTATTGTACAAAAAATTATTGTACCTATATATAAAAAAACAAAAACGAGAGGTTTCAAAACTCAAATATGATTGAGATTGAAAAGAAAATTTCCTTTCAGAAAAATCTTAAAACTTGTCGTTTTTAATAAACAAGTTTTTTTTGTTTTTGAAAAGGGTGAAGTTTTCATTACATAATATAAGCTCTAGAGAAAGTAAAAAGTAATTAAGAATTTATTTTTTTTTTTTATAATTTTTGATTTTTATTGTGAGGGGGAAGTCAATAAAACAAGAGATATTCTTCGGTTTAAGTCATGTGCCAATATATTTCGTTTCTTGGATTGTAACGTCAGCAAGGCTAAATACAAGAATTAGCATTAGTTTTTCTTATTTTTAAATTTTTGGTTTTGAAATAAAAAATGATTTCGATTATTATCAGAATGTCGCTCTGGCAATCTTGTTACAATATTTTTTAACAAGTTTTTATTATAGGTACTATTTTGTAAAACTTTTTTTTAATCTAAGAACAATTTTCAAATTTTTTTTTAGCCCTTTGTGGATCAAAATTTTGAAAACAGGCTGAATGTTTTAATTAAATGTCGACCGTCAATAAAATTTTTATAACTAATGAAACGTCGAATCGTTTCAAATCTTTTGTATGCCAATATTGTGCAATCTCGTTCGCTTTCACCAACTTAAAATATGAGTTTCTATAATTTTGGGTTTGAAATGTTAACTACCTGTACTATAAAAAAGTTTCTTTTTTTGTGTTTATTTTATTTTTTTCAAATATTATAAAATAAGGATACAACAATATACAAAACTAAAACTAAAGTTATTGATTTTCTCAAGGAAAATACTTAGTAATAAAATTATTTCAGATTATCATTTTCAAAGAAGAAGGAAAAAAGATTAATAAAATATAAATAATTTAAGCATATACATATTTATTAAATTGTTATAAATTATTTGATACCTATGCTAGATGTATTTTCTTCGTAACAATCGATTCCAATTATTTTGTATAGCGGGAAGCTAAACATTTAAAATTATTGCAATTAATTTCCGAGAAGGATTTATCTGAAAGGGACTTAACACAGGATAATATAAAATTTTGTTTCCTTTAGGTATATTTAAAGAAAAAAAAAACCAAGAAACAATTTCATAAAAATATTTTGTAGCTCTTTAAAAATACCTTGAAATATTTTTGCGACAAATTTTTAGTTGGCTTGACTATAAAAACACTTGAAGTGTATAAATAACCGAAGAAGAAGAGAAAAAGTAATATCATACATAAATGAAAAAATTAACATTAACCAGTCACCAGTTCAGATAAAAAATTGCCTTCAAAAAAGACTAATTTTTCGAATTATCTGCAAGTTGAATAAAAATCATGTTACTTACATAATTATATAAAATTATAATAACCCTAGTAACTCAGTAGTACCAATTTTTCTAATCCAACTTTTCGAATTAGCAATTCGGGAACCGTCACCAAATTTTCTTTCTCAGAATCATATTGAAAAATGAGTATGAAAATTAATAGAAATCAAAATCATTTATTTTTTAAAGTTGGGTTGATTTTCAAATTCCTTATTTTTAGTCCTAAATCCGATCCTTGATGTCTTCTGCACCAGAATGTTTAAGAATAAAATCATAACAATTGGAAAAAAATCATGATGAAAAATTTTATGTCCAAAAGAAAACGTGAGAAAAATTTGAATGACTCTGTTTTTTTTTCTTCATAATTTCTTAGTACAAAAAAAAAGTTGTAAAACTCTTTAATATCTCGTCTTTTGATGATAAAGTATGTACTTTTTTTTTTGTTTTATTTTATATGCATAATAAAAAAGTAATTAAATTTAATATGCAACATTTTTGATTAAACAATAATTTTTTTGTTCTTTTTCTTCAAACTTCCCCGCAGGAAATACTTTTATAGATGGTTTAATAAAATATACACATAATATATTTATTTATTAAAAATATATGCATACTTCTATATATAAGAGCTTTGATTATTAAGATATACATCTTTTATATTATACTAATTGTTCGCATTCAGAATTGGAGCAATAAATTAGGATTTAAAACCTATAGAAGAGTTCATTTTAACATTTTATAAACTCAAATTTAATGAACTAGAATCTTAAAAAAAAATACTAGAAACAAAACAAAAATAAACTAGGATCTAAAAGCATTTAAATAAATTTTGTAAAATGTTCTAGGTTCCAGTTTATTTTACACTTTCAGAATCCGATTCGTTAGATACAAATTCATGGCGATGACATCATACGTTCCTTAATCATAAAATTTTTTCAAGATATTCATGATATTCAAGATAGTTCAATTTTAAATTTCTTTGATCACAACCAGAGTCTAAACTTATTTTTCAGGTTCCTTTTATACCATATACCAGCATCATTTTATCGAAACCCCACTCCGAATCTTTGAAAGCTACTAAAGTTCAGTTCTACTAATTTATTTTGTTCGAATTCCACTTAAACTTAAAAAAAAATTTAAAATATATAAACTTTATGTCAAAATTATTTAGATCCTTGCCAGGTTGATAACCTCTAAATCCCAAACTTAAAATCATAGAATCTCATCCTTTAGCTGAGGTGAAATGGATCAAAAATGACTTAAATATCTATTTATACTTATTTATCTTATCCATATGTGCATATAAATATATATTTATTTGTGTCCATTTATATTTATACCATAATGCATTTAAAATTAGAAAAAAAATATATTGCATTAATAACGATATATATACGAAAGGTTTATTTCATAGCAATAACTTACCAACTAAATGAAATTAAACAAAAAAGAAAATAAATGTGACTTTAACATGTTTAGATATTTTTAAATTACTTCGAATAAAATTGACTTTTTAATTAAAAAAAAATCTGATTTGAAACAAACATTTAAACACTATAAGACCAAATAGCGAAAAAAAATGTCACTTAGTTATAACTATCTTTATTTATTGTCTATTAAAAAATTTATTGTCAGTCAGATAAATGCAGCGACTACTAAAAATAGTAAATAAACAGTATTTTTTTTTTCAATAAGAAAATATACATAAATACACATGAAATTTTTTGACAAGGCAAGAAAAAATTAAGTACTATTATTCTCTTTAGCGAATTTCGAAAAATTAAATATATATTTATAGTATATTTTTGCAATTGGTGCTTATCCGTAAGTTGTATTATGTGTGTTATATAATCACGCTATTACATAATCTAGATACATTATGTCGACATTAGATACAATATGCCAATCTCCAAGTAATTATGATATTGTATCCCTATTATAAATTTTTCAAAGATCATAAGATCACAAAAAAACTAACTATCTTGAATTTTTTTATTGTCGTAAAAGTATCAACATTGAGGAAACAGAATCACTTTTTTTGTAACATAAATTTTTGTTGCAAATAAATTTGAAAATATTTTGGCATTATACGGCGGGCGGGCCTTATGATAATATGAACAATAAACTCTTCGTGGGCCAACATTTTAAATATGTACCGTCAAAATTTTACATGCAATATATGTATTAGTTACGAATGATCACAAGACTGGGGGCCTTCACTGTTAAAATATTATGATGATGTTTAAGTAATTAAAAAATCGAACTATAAATATTTTTTTACAATAATTCCAATTCAAAAGATAAAATTAAAATTAAAGATTTTTAAAAGTTTTCTTGTTTTCTTTTTCTGTCGTGTCAAATAACTTAAGGGTACCTAGTGCTTCTATGTATAGTAAATTAGACATGCTTTTTTATTTGTAGCGATTGATTATTATCAGTTTTACGCGATCAACTCAATTTTTTTTTTTGTTTTTAAAGGCTATGTCGTTTTATCTTTAAAACTAAATTTCGCAATAATATTTTCACCTTACCGTTTCAAATTTGTATTTCAATATCAAATTGCAATATATCATTATTATTGATTACTGAAGAAAATGATTCAGGGTACCTAGTATATATTAAAACATTATTTGATATTTTTTTTGATCCATATTAATTTGCAGTGAGAGTAACAATTATAATAAATAAATAAAATACGTGATATGAATATGATTAGATTTTTTTATAAATTATAACAATCTACATAATATAGTTATTATAAAAAAATATTTGTGAAGAAAGTGTAAATTTGTATAATAATAACATCTTTAGCATAAACCACCCTCAAATAACTATTCTTATTCGGAAATCAATATATCAAAATAATTAAACAAGAATTAAAATTCTTAAATCAATCAGATTCATTTCATTTATAACAAATTTAATTCAATTCCGAAATAATATCAAAATGGTTTTTGTACAAAATTATTTGTTCACTTTTAAATACTGGATAATATTGCTTAACACTTTTTTTTATATGGTACTTATGGTTTTTATTCAAAGGAAAACGATTAGAAACCCATGAAAATGCATGTTAAATTGCGATCAATTCTAATATTTGATCAAACACCTATAACAGCAATAGTGTTTTTGTTTTTTCGCTCAATGAACAAAAAAAAAATGTACATTTTTACAGGCAAACTTTATTACCTTTTTAAGATTTTATCAATTTTTTCAACTTCTGCAAAAGTCTTTGGGAAATAAAAATGAAAATACTTGGGATCATGCTAAATCGTATATATAGAGGTGTACATATAAACAAGCGAAGGAATATATAAAAAAAATAAAAGAGCTCATAATAAAACGGCAAGAAGTAAAAAAATAAGAAATTTTCTACAAAATGTTTTTAGATTAACTTGCACTTGTATTTAATGATGCGAATAGAAAAAATTTAATAAAATTATATTACCTATTTATATCTCACTTGAAATTGATATTTTTGTCCTAATATACTGACACATACTTATAGTGTAAGAACATTTATACCTCAGTATTTTGTTTTTATAACTAGAAATAAAAAATTATTTATTTGATCATTCTGTGGTTGATTTTTTTTTTTAGAATATTAATAAAATTAGTCTAAACTATGTCTAAGAACGTATTCTATTTATTCGAATAATACCGACGCCTTTATGTGAATAAAATATAGTAGCTTAAGCATTATCTGAAAATGTATAACAATGAATTTAATTTTTACAACCTAAAAAATCAAGTTTCCTAATTTTCTGCAATTATATACATAATACTTATTTATTTATAAGTATCAGATAATATATGTATAATGTATATATTGATAAATTATATGTACGTATGTAGAGAAATCAATGTGCTGGAATTATTTGCTAGTTTACATAGATTAAACCACAGATTAAGAATAAACATAGATTGTTAGCTTCATATAACATTATTTTTGGTGTTTTTATGTGAATGTGTTAGTAAAACAAAATAAAATACGTGATAATTATCAATATATTAAAAGAATTTTATTTAGTTTTACTAACACCTTCACATAAAAATACCAAAAAAGGCTGAAAAAATGTTGTATGAAGCTATAAATCTTTCTGTATTCTTAATCTATGATTAAACGTCCTTTTTTTTCCAACAATTTGTAAGAAAATAGAATCATTTTATTCACTTCTATTTGTGAATAAATTATTCATCAATTTCGACTTGCTTAAGCACTACAATTATCCCAATACTACGATCAATTTGACAGAAGAAGTACAAAAGTAAATGCTTAATGACCATCGAATATATTTTATTTCGCAATAAACAATCACCATAATAAATACAAGTTTCCTTTCATTCTGAAATAAACAAAAGTTCAATTACAGTGTATTCATATTAAATTTTAAAACTTTATATTAGTATATTAACTTTAACAATTTTAAATTCAAATAACTACTTAGTCAAAATGTTTTAATGTGACTGATTATCTTTGACACCATCTTTTCTAGCTTTGAATTTAAATTAACTGCACAATTTTTATTTCACACTTATTTTTCGGTTTTTTTTTTTGTAATATACCTATCTATAATGAAAATGAATCAATGTGTTTTGTAATGTCTTGTGAAAAAGAAACACCTGCTACTTGGTATCAATTACTTTTAAGCTAAAAATTTTACTTAAACGCTATTTTTTAAATTTTATATAAAAATATTTCCTCAAAATCAATAATATTTTTATTTTTCATTCATTATGCGGATTAATGTTTCGACATTATCATAATGTAATATGTAAGCATATGTATAAATATGAAAATATGTATTTTAATTTGTGCAATGTACATGATATGATGTGTAGTAAAATTGAAAACTCATAGGTAATATTATTATGGGACAATATTAGCTTTAATACTTTTGGAAAAGATTGGGTAATAATAATATAATGCCTTTCATTGATTTTATAACAATAGTATCATAAAATATGTTATCTGTGTCAATTGGGTTGTCTTGTCAAATCGGCTATATATTTTTAATTGTTTTATTTTCATTTATTTAAGAATTATTTGAAACCAAAACAAAAATTTACAAGAACAGCACTGAACTTAAAAAATATAATCGAGATAAGTTTAAAATAAATTTCAACTCTTGACATAGAAATCGAAACACAATGTTTTTATTTGGTTTGGTTGAATCTAAATATTTAATTTTTTTTTGCTTTTTTGCATATTAGTCCTATCTAATTATAATTTCTTACAACCAAAGTTTAATATTCATCTCTTAAATATTAAAAATTTAATTCATTTTTCAATCTTTATTATATACAATTTTTTTGTTTAATATCAGTATTAAAGATCTTTAACTATATTTATAATGATTATTATTACAACAGTGAAATAATGTTTAAGAACATAAAGGGACCAACGCTGTCACATTTTTATGAATAAAATTTTCTATTCATTTTATATCACTATCAAGAGTATAACACTCAACCAAAAAAAAAAAAAAAACGAGAATCAGTAATCCAACCTGATTTATTAACTTTCTAAAGAGACCATTAACCTGACGCCGTATCACTTACAGGAATAACAGTTAAAAAAGGAGAAAATTTCTGTAGGGATTACCATCAAATTATTATGTTTTAGGTTTAATAAATCATTTTCATCAAAAAGTACATCCTTCTTCATCATTTTTTTTATACTTGTTTTTTTTTAAGAGGTACAAATATTTTTTTTTTTTTGATAGTGAATGAAAAATCATAGATAATTTCCGGAATATTTTTAAGGTAATCTTTTCATGGCTTTTCATTTTTTTTTAAATTACCTAGTTTATTTCTTTTTTAATTTTTTGTTTTTTATTGTTAGGATTGAACTTCATATAATATTAATTTAAGAGGTTTTTTTGTTAATTTTTTACATTAAAAATAGTAACCAGGACTTCAAGTTTACTTTTGTTACTAAACAAATTTGATTAAAAACTTTGGTTTAGTTTTGTTTTAAATTTTAAATAACTGCATTATTTATTTATTTTTAATGATTAGAATGGCATTATACATGTTTTCAACGTCTGATAAATAGTGTATGATTAATATACTACTTATACTTATGATTTTCATGTAAAATAATAATATGTGTCATTCATTGAATTTTTGATTCAATGAATTTTAATTTAGGAACGCTAAAATTGAAAGTTTAAAAATTGTTTGCGTTTGTTGCAATTAAATAAAGTGGCGCCGTATACGATAATTAGGTATAAGTTTGTGTCAATTGAATTCCGATACGATTATTGCATGTAAAAATAAATACTGTGGAAGAAAGCAGTTGTTAGTGAATTAAATAAGCTCAATTTTAGTCCAAAGTATAAAAAGAAAAACTCGTATTAATTTCTTTAGTTATTTGTATGTTATAAATAATTTAAATGAATGTTGTTGTCTACGTTAATTTTGTGGCTATGAATTGAAGTCATGATTCGTGGTCATAGAACAGAAGCTAATAAATAAAACATTGGATAAATGTAAGCACGGAGAAATAGAATATTTTCTAGATGCGAAATCTTCTATTTTAAACATTAAGTTCAGGCTACGATTAACTTTTTGAATGAATTATTGATCATAATGGTAAAAAATTGGGTGTAAAACCTTCTTTCTGGGGCATAATATAAGAATAAAGATAAGTATATTTAATTATGCCATTCGCAACGCATATATACAAAATACAAAAAAACAATAATACAAGGCAATAGTGGAAAATGTATGGCAATTATGGTTTAGATTCTAATAAATAAGTTCACATTAAAGGTAAATTAACAAATAGTTCATACTTTATACGGTATTTATTTTTTTTTGTAATCATTAAACTTAGTTGAACTTGTCCACATTATTTTTTGAGATTACAATAATAATTTATCTTACAGAGTTCATTAGTTTTGAATTGCCAACCCAAAGTAACTTAATTCATTCTAATTTATTCTTATACTTTGATATCTTAAAAAACCAAAAAATGAAAAATTCTGTCAAAGATTAAATGTTAGAGTAATTTTTTATCTAATTCTTAGGAAAACCTCTCTTAATCATATCAATTTAAAAAAAAGTATATCTACCATATAGATGTATGACTACTATACTACGAATTATATACATTAATGTATACACACATGCACATCTTTTTATAGGAAAATGTTTAACAAACTATGTTTTATTTTTTTTTTTTTTTTGAGAAATTTTTAGAAAATCAAGAAAAGGATTTAAGATTTTGACACTAAATTATGCCTTTTTTCATTTATCCTACATCTGAAAAATGTTTTTTCTTATTATAAATACTGATGTGACATTAAGACTTATACGTTAAAGATATTATTGTTATTCTTCGTTTTGACATACATTATATGTACACATAATGTTTAATAGTGAACAAAAATTAAACAGTAAATAAAATTTGGATTTGAATAAATAAATGCTGTAAATTAATATACATATTGTTTTTTCTTTCTAAATGTTCTTTCAAAAAGGTCAGACCCCTGAAATTTCTTATTTATTAGAAAGAAAATTACAAATTTCATTGAATGTTATTTATTTAGAAGAAAGAAATAAAAAAAAATGTGAAAATGTTGATTATTGCAACAATAAATGTAATCATTTGTAAATGAACAAATTTTCTGTAGCATAATTTTGAAATTCTGAATCCCCATAGTATTGTTTTTAATAATTTTTTTTTGTCAAGTTCATTTCAGTTTTTCTATTCTTTTGAATTCAAATTTCTTTGAAATTATCTTTAAAAAAAAACGCAAAATTAAAATAATACGGTTGAATTATTTTCTGTGTTCATCAATTAAATTTTCTTTTTATTTCAATTTTTTTTTTTTTTATTCAACACTATAATTCTTTACTGTAATTGGAAGAAGCAGAAAAAACTTATGTACAGTCTTCAAATACCAGGAAACTAGGTTACTTTATTAAATAGATGAAGCATAACTATATATACTTTTTTATTATTTCAATTTTTAATGAATGGTTATTAGAATAGAGCCTCAGGATTTTATAGTCCTAAAAAAAATGTTGTAGCTTGAGAAATTTTATTGTAATGTGATTGTGAAAGTCATATTGTTTTTCAATACAAATTTTTTACAAGAACCAATTTTATATAATTTAATTTAACGCTAACACAACATGTTTATTAATAGTTTTTCCTGGGTATACGATTAGTGCTAATCCACAATATAATTTTTAAAAAAATCCATTACTGCGTATGATTAGTGCCAATGGATTTATATATGTGTAAGTAATATAATAATATGAAATTATATAATAAGAGTTAAAATAAAAGTTACTAGTGTTGTGGAGAGTGAATTAAGAGTGAACTTAGTGAGATTAATTAAAATTTACCGAGAAATACATAAAAAACATACTAGACTTGAAATGGAATTTATTGTTTATTTCTAATTTTTTTTTTATTGTCGACTTACAACTAAAACACATTGATTGTTCGATGCTGCATATACAATATTTTAAGAAAAATCTAACTATAAATGAATTGAAACTTGTATTTTACTCATTTTTGTAAATTAAAAAAAAAAACGAACTATTAAGATAAACATTGGATTGTTTATTTTATCGTTAATAGAACGAAAAGATATAAAAATTTGATTCTACTGTGTTGACTTCTTTTCTTTTATTTTTTTATTTTTTAATTTTTTTTTTCAAAAGAAAACCATAATAAAGATTTTTATTCGCACGCGCTAATAAACAGAAATCTAATCACGCGTGACCACAAAACACGATTTGAAGTTTATTATAATTTATTTGACTGAAAGAGATATTAGAATTTTAGCACTTTCATTAAAAAAAAGAAGAAAAAACTATAAAACATGATAGTTTTCACTTAGTGTAGTGAAATTATATAATTTAGTTAAACTTTTGGACATATCAATTAAATTTTTAATTGATTTAAATTTGTATATGAAATAATTTAGAGTAAGTGTGTTCAATTGATTCAAATAAATTAAAAAAAGAAAAGTATTTTCAAGAAATATTTTTACAAAGACGTCTCAAATTAAAAATAATAATATTTTATAAATATGAGGTTAATAAATATATACCTAAGCATAAAATTATGCTCCCACTTATCATCATTTTATAACATGATTTAGTTATTTTACCTAAAATTCGTAATATATGTATAATTTCAAGAGTTTAACTGCTTCTTATAATATATACCAAATATGCTCGATAATGTTCTTCATACACCTTATATATATTCTCGAAATGGTTCCAAGTGCTTTAAACATTAAAAGAAAAGAAATTTTATATTTAAAACTTGATAACTTCCCCAAAAAAAAAAAAAATCAATCAAAATAAGATTAATTTAGAAAAAAAAAAAGTGAAAAGAGTAATAAATAAAAATTTCTTTACTCATCCACAAAAAAAAAAAGTGAAAATGTAAAATAAGAAATAAATTGGTGCATAAAAAATAAACAAAAAAAAAAAAAAAAAGAGATGAAAATCTGCTAAAAAAAAAAAATGAAAATAAATAAAAGAAAATACAAGAAAAACGAATACACACAATTTAGTATTCATTCATGAATAAATATTGAGGGAGTGTCAAATAAGCTTTAAAATTTAAGGGATAAAAATTATTGCTTCTTTCGTTTTTATTTTGAAAATTTTATTTATTGATACAATGTTTCCATTATTCAGTTTTTTCTCACTCTTGTCATAGAGTCATAAAAACGTTATACATATACCATCCTTTAACTCATATATATATTTTGTTCCTTATATTCTCATACTATATACTTATTTATATGTTTAGATTTTGAAAAATTTTATGAGCAAAATGTTTTTGATTTCTTGACGCTATTTAACGCGTCCTCTCAAATACTTTGGTGCAATGTAAACAGCAGGAAGCTATATTCCCAATACTATTTTAAATTTGGCAAAAAGAAACTATTATAAAGTTTTATACCAAGAAAGAAAATTCTGCACTTTTTTATTACCTTTTTTGAAAAAACTTTATTTTGGATCACAATCAGAATGTCTTCTTGTTATGGTTATGCATATATATATGTATTTTCTGTTAATATACTATTCTAAGAATATCTTTTTAAGCTCCTATACACGATTCAAGATGAGAAGTTGTCTTTTTGCTGATCAGTTATTTTAATATTTCAACCTATTCCTTTATTATCTTTTCATTTATTACTTAATTAGTAATTTTCTAGTAATTAAATTTTGATTCTTTTTTGTACAATTAGTAGCATCTAGCATCCTTGCAATTCATTTATCAACTAAAATTGATTATTTTTAATACTTTGTTATTCACTGGCATCCACTTGTGTAGTAAACCATATAGATAGAATTAATTATATTTTGTCGAAAGTTTTTGCTCAGGTACCTATATTTAATATCATTGGTAAAAATGTGAATTTAAAATATTTTTAAGTGTCATGAAAGAAACATTTCTGCATTCAATGAGGTGAAATAAGGAAAAAAAAAAATTAAAATTATAATTATAAGTACAGAATCAATTCTTTGACATTCTTCCTTCGGAATTTAAGTATTTCACAAAAATGTGTCTTATTAAAATACAATTTATTTAATTTCAATTATTTCCGTTCTATAACAAAAAAAAAAAAAAGAATCTCACTTATTTTTTTTCTTACATAATATATGTACAGAATGTATATTCATTCTTCTTACAATTGAAATTATTTTTGCAGTTAAAAAGCTTTTATTTGAAGAATGATAAATTTCTTTCATCGTAAATTATTTATTCAATGAAAACAGGGAAAGAAAAATTCAAATTTGAAAGGAGTTACCATTTATTTGTATATTATAAATATCTAAAATCTCTAATTTACACTTTTTGTGGAGATCCAAAAAAGGAAGAAATTAAATTGAAATCTGTATAATAGGATTCGATGTTGTTTTTAATATAAAAGAAAATTTTCAGTGAATATGATATGAGTTAGTATTGACAATAACTAAAGGTCTCAATAATTTGATTAGTAATATGTTTCTATCTGGATAAAATTGAAGTTAAGGATACCTACCATCACATTTGAATTGTGTTTCTTTTAACTTCAAATTGTAATTTCAATAGAAAAGAAGAAGTCCACAAAACAAAAACTCGAGAAAAAGCTAGAGAGGTGAAGCAGTCTTTTGCAAATTATCGATAATATTTAATAAACTCAATGCCATGGAGAAAGGTAAAATTAATCAAGTGGAAAAAGTTGCTATTGTTTTCGCTGCAAAATCTTTGATATGAAAAGGGTAAATTTAAAAATATTGTATCTATCAGTTGTATGTTTTTTCGTTATATGTTGTATTGAAAGAAATATTTGAATCAATTTTATAAAGTACATAAACATTTTATATTTGTAGATTTTATAAAATAAAATCAAATTTATGAATATTGTTAAATTTGAATATACTTTACATGCATAATGTAAAAGTACATGCATTGAAAAAGTATATTTAGCACAACTTATATTACTTTAACGAGGGAATGGAATTGTAGCTTCTTACTTTATATTTTCTTCCATTTTCCTTATTTTTGGAAACTTAGAAATATTAATATTTCACATACCTTCTTATATTGTGTTGGCAAGACTGAAAAATGACGCTATAAAAGATCAAATTAAGATTTGACACCTTTTCCATGTTGATGAAGGTTACATAATGTAAATTCGATTTCTTAACCATAGAATTTTGTTATAATTCTAATAAATTCTTGAATCGGAATTCACTTTTATCTTCAAAATCAATCAATGTGAAAATTTAAAAAAAAAAGTATTCAAAAAAAACAAGTAACGAAAATAAGATTTTTTATTTAAATTAAATTGAGTTTGATATCCCTTAATATATTAAGTGTTTTTTTTTTTTTTAATTTTTTGTTAAGGACAAAATAAGATTTTCCGAGGATAATGTGTTCAGTATTTTGGTTTGTATATAAATAACAAGCTTTAAGTGCTCATAACTTACTGGAAATTAAGCAATTTCTATAATTTCTTTAATTTTTTTAAATTAAGCAAATTTGAATATTGGCTGCACTGGAAAAATCGATTCAGATTTTTTTAACTAAAATTCCGAAAAATGTATGCTGTGGATTAAAAAAAAAAGTTCCACATTAAAATTTTTGAAATTCGTGCCAATTTTCTGGTTTTTTTTTTTTTTAATTTTTTTAATTTACTTTTTGGAATTGTGTCGAAGCGATACAATGTGCAATATAACACTATTATTATTATAATAGAATTAATTTTTTTTTGCTCGCTTCAGAGGTCAGCAAGCTTTATCCTCTGAAATGAAACAGTTTTATTATGAATCGTAAAATTTCACAAGGAAATTTATAATTTTCCAATTATATTATTTGCATAAAGTTGGATAATTTAATTTGATTTTTTTTTTGTTTTTTCGTGCGAATGTATTCAAATGTTATTTAAAACAAAAAAAAAAATATTCAAAATAATTATTAAAGTTTGCACAGAAATGAAATTTCAGTAAAAATTATTACTTTTTTTATGCAGATAATAATTTTTCAGCTGTTTTTTAATATAATAAGAGTAATTAAAAATTATTCTTCTTTTATATTTATATATTTTAAAACATTTCTGAATTTAAGTGAAATTATCTTTTTATGCTCACAGAATTTTTTGTCCAGGATTATAGTTTTCTCTAAAAAGTTTTTCAGTTGAATTTGTCTTGATTACTAAAACCTCAAAAAAGTGGAAAAAAAATAATATTTACCATAATTCCTAGAAAATTTAGCGTTTGCGATAGATGCATTAAAAAATGTCATTGATGCAACTCTAAAAAAACTAAAGCGTTTTTTATAATGTTCCTTTTCCTTCCAATGTTTACACTCTTAATATCATTTAATATTCATATATATGATTCAATGTTATCTAACAATTATTATACCCATTCATATATTCTAAAAATAAAGCCATCTCAAATTAAGTAGAAACGGATTTGAATAGAAAATAATTTTGAGTGAGATTTCTAATCAAAATTGAAGCAATTTGATTTTTTTTTTGTTGTGGAAATTATCCCACAAAAAAAAAAAAAAAAAGAACAAAATAAAATTGCCTTAAATTTATCAGTGATTTTTACTCATCATTTAGTCTCGTATATGAGCATATATATAAACCTATTCCCGAAACGAATAACATTGTTTGCTATTCTTTTTAATTTTGCAATTTTTCCTTACTTTTTTTGTACGTCCTTTTTGTATTAATGCACCATTTGCAGCTACGCGTAAAAAATTTCCAAATGTGAAGTAAAAAGCATTGAATGTTTTTTTTTTTGTTCGCACATATTATTATATGCATGCATACATAACAACAAGGATATTTTCCAGAACAAATTAAAAAATAAGCAGGCATGCAGAGATATTGTAAATTTTGATTGTTTTTGTTGATTGGGGTTGAAATTTGTTTTACCATTTTTATTTCCGAAAATAGAAATTAATTTTGTAAAACTGGTCGTTTCATATATAGACTGGTTATGCATTAGGCAACTGCATATGTATATATTCAAATGTTATGAATGAAAAAAAAAAAAAAAAACGAATTGTTAAAATTAAAATCGAAGTAGGTATTATTAAAAAAAAAAAAAGTATACATTTAATCTAAAATAAATCAAAGATATCAATTTTGTAATCTAACGTTGATCAATATTATACTTATTAGTTTTGAAAAAATTGCCATATGTATTCAAGGATATTCAGAACTATAGAATCAAATGATATACAGAAGTCACAAATGAAAATTATTTTGCTGAAAACCTTAATAAGTAATAAAAATGTCTATAACGAGCTCCCGGCTAACCATAGTTAAAGTTTAAGGTTTGTTGTTCATGTTTTTAGTTTTTGTATTTAGAAATATCATATGCCTGATTGTTTGGAACATATCAATCTGTTCATAAAAAAGAACTCTCTTCAAAAAGAATATATTGTTGTTTTCTTGAAATATCTTATAATTCAAGGAATTTTCGAAGATTTCTAGTGACCAAAAGCCGGCATAGTAGTACTTTTACATGATATAAAATTTTGATTTAAGCTTTATATATATGATAATGTATAGTTGATAATTTAATAATCAATATATAAAAGAATAATTAAATTATAAAATGAATAAAACAAACAGACAATACACTTTTTAAAATTTAAACACTTAAAAATAATATTTCTATGACGACGACCATCAGAATCATTAGGTACCCACTAAAATAAATTTAATTACTTTTTTTTTAATATTATATATGAGTTATAAATTTTTATTGAAATCAAAAATTTAGTATGTAAAAATAAATTCATATAATACTATAATGTACGCACATACATTGTAATGTATGTATACCATTAGAGCTATTAAAAATATTCGATAATTATTTTTATTACCTTTATTTGCAATTAAAATAATTTATCAGCCACTATATACACATATACATAAATAAAAAATCTTTACCCTTAAAGTTAATAACAGATATTATTTTCAATATCAATCTCATTCAAATTACATGAAAATTGTGTGTTTAAATTAAAGAAACGCCTCAAATCTAATTTACAATCGCTAATTCAAACATCTTATCAAAACTAAATGCAATATAATAATGTTTCTATTATAAAAAGATTAATAAAGACAGGTGAACATAACAACTACTTTGTCAGATAAATCACCTCGAAAATGTAAATTTCTTATGTAAAATGTTGATTTTTTTTTTATCTTTGTTATTCAGCATGTTTTATTAACATTTTATATAAAACAATTTCTCATAAATAATTGAAAATCCTCCCAAGTTTTACATGACACATTTTTCGTGTTTCAATTCTTATATTCTTAAAAAAAATAAAAAAACAAAAAGAAAAAAATTTTTTGGGGATTTTCAAATTTACTTAGAAAAAAAAAACAAAAAAAAACTTTTAAGGTAATCTGCAATGAAACCTATAAAGATAGAAACAAAATAAAGTCATTTTAAAAAAAGTTTTTCTTGCGTTTTTTAAATCTTTTATGCCGCAAAAATCCTTTTTACTATGAAAAATAATTTTAATTCTTTATTTATAATTTTTTAAACAAAAAATTAGATTCCTTAAAAACAAAAAGTTACAGGCTTTTAATAAGGTTTCAAGTATAATAATCACACTTTGTTTCCTCGTTACCGTATTAATATTAAGACATTAATAATTATTATTTCAATACGAATTTTTTTTTTTTAATTATTCTACAGGATATCAGATATTAATCGGTAGAGATTGTGATTTTTGGCCCTTTTTCGATTCTCGGGAAATGAGGGTTCTCTATTTGCCTTTTTTTCAATCTCGACAAGCAAGAATAGTTTGATAAAATTCTTAACTAGACGTATACCAATTTAAACATTTAATTGAAAATTTGTCGAAGAAAAATCTCGAAAGAACTCAAAAAAAATATCTCTTGATACGAGAAGCCAAAATCTCGGAACAGAAATTCGTAACATAATAATAGAGACCAAGTAAACCTATTTTATACCTTATTACTTAATTAATTTATTAACATATCAGTTTTACATTTTTTTGTAAGCTCTTGAAAATTGAACAAAAATTTCATCTTTCCTTGTTAAATTTCACGATTCAGAATTTTCAATTGTATGCTTGGTGTTGTTGCAAATTTATGTACAAATGGAAAAATTGTTAATTCGAAAAATTAATATATGAAGTAATATGTATGTTTAGTTAATATGTAAATTTAGTTGATAATAATTAAGTCAAACTTAATTAAAACCTAGAAAATTGGTTTTGCAATATTTATTTTCTCGTTATCGTACTTGGCTGATGTCAAACAAATATAAGTCCAATTTTAACTTCAAAAATAAACTTAATAAGTTTTTTACCTGAAAATATGATGTTTCTTACAGATGTAAACGGTTCTCAAGCTAAAAACATGATAAAGTTATCTCTTTGTACCAACATCATCTTTTTCTAATGTATTATTTTTTGAAAAAACTAATGAAGCAGATCCTTGAAATCATTCACGGTCGAAAAAATAATAACTAAAAGTTTAAAAAACTAAAATAAAAAGAATTGATAAAAAGAAAAATTTGGTTTTCTTTTTAAAACACACTTAAACAAATTTTTGATTCCGAAAAGCATAAAAACATAGTACGTACTTAACATACATACATACATCATACATGCATACGTACATAAATACACTATGTCCTCAAAGTATGAACAAGTATTTCAACCATGATGATAATGTACAATGCACAAGCACATATTCAGTTTGTCCAAAATTCTGTAAAATAACATCTTAAAGAATTTCGTATAAATTTATGAATTTATCTTTATTTTTTGATCCATGGAATTTTCATGACAATCTAATTTAATTGTCAACCATACACAGACATGAAAAATGTAATCCTTTCAATCAAATTTTCTAATTTAAAAAAAAAAATTCTTAGTTGAAGTTATTTTACTTATTCTGTTGTATACTATTATTTTTTCTTTTCTGAATCACACTTCAAATTTATGATGTTTGTATTATTATGTGTCAGAAAGGAGCTTTTTAAAAAAAAAGCCGTGCAGTTGACATTTTTAATTTTTTATATTGTTAAAAAAAAATAATAAAGTTAAGATATTATTAAATTTATTTTATTTATTTTTTTTATTTTTTTGCATTATACCTACTGAATACACTATATACATAAAATAAACTTGAAAAGAATTTACAACAAAAATAATCTTTTTAAAGAACTAATCATAATGTCATAAAAAAAAATTATTTTATTTTTTTTTTTTACTTATGGAAAATTTACAAAGAGTCCATTTTAAAAAATAAAATACAAAAAAAAAATATATTTTTAGCTGAAAAATATGTTGGGAAAAAGTAGTACCCATTCAAAATTTATTATTTTATTCCAAAATATTGCACGAAATTCAGTACAGAACTTTGCTAGAACCATCGATAGAATCTGAAAAATATATTATATGGTTAAACTTCTAAGTTTCTATGATTAGTGAAACTATAAAAAAAAAAAGTAACTATCAAATTTCGAGTTACTAAATAAGAATATCAAAAAGCATAGAAGAAATATTTGACAGAATTTCAACATACTTCTCCATATTTCGTCTACGAAGAGCCTAACAATATAAATGTGTAATGTGTATTTTTAATAAATTCAGGACACGTTCTATTTGTTTTCCGTTATGTACCTACTATATTTACTTTCCTTCATTATTACAATATTACAAATGTGGATGAGATGAGGGATGTTTCCCCATATATATTTCTTATAACAAAAGCGCAATAACCAAAAAAATCTAAATATATATACTATACATATATAATTTTATCTTACAAAAAAAAAATCATCTAATTTTAAAGATTCTGTCATATTTCGCCGAAAGGAATTCATATATACATTATGTCAAAATTTTGTACCTTAAACTAAATTCTTCTGCTAACAATATATGAAATAAGACAGATGTTGTGTTCATATTATACAGGGGAACTTTATTAACTAAAATTCCATTATTATTAAGGAAAAAATATTTTTTAGCATCATAAATTTCGACAAAAAGAATAATTTTTTAGTTATGGTTTGACAATCTTCAGCATTGGTTTTCCGAATTCTAAATTTACTTTTTATGTAGGCATTTGTCAGGCAAATAACAGTCTTAGTGTCTCAGTCGTACTATCGAAATATTCTACATAGTTTTATAACTATTTTTCTCTTACTATACATATGTTTAAAAATTAAACGATTTATGCTGCGTTCGTTAAAGTACAGGATTTCGAATCTAAATATTAAAAAAAAACATATCTCAACTAATCCTTTTAAAAAATTAGCCAGAGCTCATTGTTATACTATATTCTACTTCTATCTATTTAAAAGGATTAATTTATTTTAAAAGAAAGTTCCCTTTTTGATTTCACTAGAGTAAAATCAATAAAAGTATTTTATCTCCAAAATATTTCTTATTTACTTTATACTGCAATAAGTGTAATTCTGTAAATTAAGAAAGTTAGTTGGCATCAATATTCTGAATGTGTCTTTAGTACTTTTTTTTTTTTATTTTTTAAAGAAAATTCCTTAAGAAAAAGAATCCCGTTATACTTATCTAAAATACATCAAACGCTAAAAAGTACACATTACATACGTATGTATACCTAAAAAGGGGTTATAAAACTTTGTAGTACATTAAATTACAAAAAAGAAAAAGGTATTTTCTAATAATTCAAGAAAATTAAACTTTTTTTTTATAGAAAATAGTATATCAAATTAAATCCAAAAATCCATAGAGAATTTTTTTTTTTTTTTAAATATTCTAGGCACGTTTTTTTCACATGACGAAATTTTTGGTGCTTTACTTGCCATTTACACAGGATGTTTTCGAAGATTAAAATCAAGATTTTTTTTGACTGTGTGTATAAAATTTGTATAAAACGAAAAAATCTTAATTTTAGTCTGGACTAAAAATCTTGCTTAAAATTTTAATTATTTTCTGTCAAAAAAAAAAAAAAATTGAAAAAAAAAATTTAAAAATTGAAATTTTTGAGATAAAAAAATAAATAAATGAAAAACGGAATATAAAAAAAAAATATTTTTGCTTTATTTAATATTCAATATATAAATTTAAAATTAAAATTAAAATTTAAATAATTTTCAAAAAGAAAAAGATTTTAATCGAAACTAAAATCTAGATTTTAATCTGGACAGCGAAAATTATTTCGAAGATTTTTACGAAAATACATTAAAAAAAAATCTTCATTTTAATCTTCGAAAACAGCCTGTCTAAATGGGGGGTTATAATAGAACAGCATGATGTTTATATAAAAATATAATACACATTATATCATCACAAAGAGCAAAATCTCTATATTTGTGTAATCATCAATGATGGCAGGCAATGAAAACATAAGCACAACGTAACATCATAAATATTATAATATTAATACAATCGACAGTAGGTTTTGTGTGAATGATGTCTAAAATGTTTAGAAGTTTGAATATGTAGTTATATATATAGTCCTGGAACTCTGAGAGACATCCAGTTAGGATGCTTGAATTAAATTTATGTGAATATTTGATTGTTTAGTAATTAATTGATTATGATTTTAATTAGTTTGGTTTACTATTCTGAAAATTTCTTTTTTCTTTAAATCTCATTTCTAAATATATAGCTCATTTAAAAGAAATTTATAAATGGTTTCCCTAAACAAGATGGAAATAAAAATATATATATAAACTGTTTAAATACGTAGAAATTATATAGTAGAATTCAGCCTTGTAAAAAAATTTTAACCTTTACCTTAATTCTTAAAATTGGAATTTAAAAAAAAAATCAACAAGTATTTAGGTTTTTTGGAATAGGTATAAAATTTAAAAGCTCTTACATTCAAATTACTGATAACAATTTTTTTTTTTCCCTTATTAAATATTAGTTTAAGGGCAAAATCAAAATTTCAAATAATCTTTTCAATGTAAACAAAGTAATTTTCTTTAATTTTCTGATTTCTAGAGGCATTTTTGGTTTCCATAATATAACTTTATTTTACTTTTCTTCCTTTTTTTTTTTTTTTTTGAAATTATCATAATACAACATATTTTGAAACATGAAATGTAAACAAAAAAGAATTTTTTTTTTTTTTTGTTATCTTTTTAAATAAAAAAGTAATTTCTCATAAACTTCTTTACATTTATTAAATTTTTAAAGTAAAGTACTTCAAATGGTATTAAAAAAAATAAAAATCAAAAATAATAAACGGTCTCGTACAGATCTAAAAAGTGCCGTAAATCAAAGAATTGTAAGATGTTAGCAATTTCTATATTAGCTCTATTTAATTGGTACCATGTCTATAGGGTTGTTAAGTACTAAAAAACCAGCTTTATTTTCTGCGAATGACTCTAGTAGGATCAGCTCTATGTCATAGCAAAGAAAATTATTTCGTACTTTTCCTTTTTTTGAATATATCTCTTCTTATGATATTTGATATTCGAACAGAAAAACTTCATCAGATCAAATCTTTTGTAATTTATTGTTTGCTAGAAATTAAAATAGAACTATAATTTTCACGTATTTTTAATTTGCTATACGATTTCGGATTCTCAAATTTTTTCACCACATACTGTCAGATAATATAGAAGTTTTAGTTACCAATAAATGATAAAAATTTATTTAATTGATTTCTTGTTCACTGTAATATTCAAGAAAATGCAAATTGGATTTCTTGCTTAATTTATTATTATTAGCATTATCTATCTTCTAATATATAAAAGCGAAGTTGTCTCTTTGTCTCTTTGTCTGTTCCGAAAGGGCTCCTAAACCGCTCAACTGATCATTTTCAAACTTACACCATGTCTTTGTCTCAGGTCGGGGGTCGTTATAGGCTATTTTAAAATTTGATTGGTCTGCTACCCAGCGACCTCCCCTGAGGGCGGACTTCAAAAGTTCGTTCAAATTTGATACGTAAAAAGAGTAACAAACAATTTGTTGACCTCCTACCCATCGACCTCCCCTAAGGGAGGACTTCAAAAGTTATTACGATTTTATCAAAATTTGGTACGTAAAAAGAGGAATTTATCACACAAATTTCGTAACAAACAATTTGTTGACCTCCAACACAGCGACCACCCCACATGTTGCAGCAACATTTTTCTACAACATGTTGCTGCAAATGACACGTTTCGAAGTTTATACAAAACTAACTATTGAATTCATGCGTAAAACTCTCATCATTAAAGTATTATAAATTAATTTCAGTTTGTAACACTACGGTCGAATCGTGATCAAAACTTCATGAAAATTTAATTTATTTTGTTCATATTCATAACAAATATTTATATTTAATATTTTTGTCCAATTCATTATCTTACAATATAAAATAATGCTTCAAAACAAACTGAAAATTCTACATTCTGGAATTCTTACACCTGAAAATACTGCAATGTTTTGTTCCTTTTTCCTACATATATGCATGTATTTAAACAAACGTTTATCTATTTAGATATGCTTAATTCAAATCAGATTTATCAAATATTTGGAAACTTGTTAAGTTAATGTTCTTAATTTGTTTAAATACAATTTTGTATTTTAGTTTTCCTATACATTTTGCTATTATATAGCAGGTATATTTATATATAAACAATCTTTTTTTTTTTTTTTATTCATCAGACGAGAGAAATAATACCCTTTTTGCATTTTTCATTCGAATTGAAAACTAGTAGGTATAAGAAAAAAAATATAATATTTTGAGGAAGAACAATCAAAATCACTTCCTTCTCCTTTGATTACACAGAGTAATCCCTTGTATAAATCTTTTGAATGAAAACCTCCAATGTTTTCTGATGAAATGAATTCAAAAATCAATAAAAAATTTTCTTCTGCATGAAATAGCATTAAAAAAATTATTATAAGAGATTCATAAAATAGTTACAATCAATCAGGTTTTTTTTTGTTTTCATTCTGAACAAAATTTAATGTGTACATATATAGAAAAATTTCATATGAGTTGATTCCCCCAATTTTTTGTTTATTTGCTTTTTATTTTCTGAAATTCTAAAATTATATGTTCGGTGGGGGTGATATTTTCAACATTGATGTGAAAAAATTATTTTTCTCTTCTCAATTTCACTATTATAAAAATGTTAAAAGTTGAAAAAGAAGATTAGATGAATAATACAAAAAAACATTAAAATTTAAAAACATAATTAGACGGTTTGTGGTTTACACATAGTTGACGATTTGCCTTTTCGAACATACCAAATTTCCTAACTTGTATTAAAATTAGTAGCGTCCCTTTTGATTTTGACTTGAATTTGGCAAACCTTAAAAGTAAGAAAAAGTTTTTTTTTTCTTAAATTGCAATTTCCAAACCTGATCAAGTGAACTATTTTTTAACGAAGAAATATATTTCTATAACAAATTCAAACTTACACCATGTCTTTGTCCAAATATTCCCAAATATTCCTAAATATTGTACTAATGAGAAGAAGGTATTATTAAATGTGTATATAAAAAAAAGTTAACTATGCTTGTGTCAGCAGTTCACTTTATACAAAGATTTTAATTTTCTATTTTCAAATGTATACAGAAATTAAAAAAAAATTATAAATACTTTTTGAAATGTACAATAATCTATGGTTCCGTACCAAACAAAATCCTTTTAATTAAAGCAGAAGGTTGTGCTTTTTGTAAATCGTTCTGTTTAAGTTGAAAAACAATCAAAAATTTCCGAAAATATATACACAAAAAGAATATATGTACATACACAAAAATTGCAATTGAAACGGATTGAAAGAATTTGTAATTTTTTAATTTATTTTAAGGTAGACCTTATAAATCCCATTTATTAATTATTCTGTAACGTTGTTTTGAATTTTTTTTTTCTTGTAGAAAATTATACTATTATATACTTCCTCATTGTCATAAAATATTAAATCACTTAATAAACATGTTGATTAAAAAGCTTCCACAGCTATACAAAAAAAATATTTGTATTATCTTTTCTGTCTGACTAAGGTTCAATCCGAATGAGAGGGTAAATGCAAGGAATGTTAAATCGAAGGCCACTAGGAGACTCTTGTAATTTTGTCAGTATGTTGCCACATATGTATAGAATAAAATCTTAATTGCTATATTATTTATTTTAAAAAAGTAATTCATTTTATTGTTTTAAATTTTTTTATTAATTTTCCACCTAAAAAAGAAAAAGTACTTTTTTATCACTTTTCTGTATTTACTTTGTACTTTTTTCTTCTATCTAAGCTGACTTAAGAAACGCAATTCATTTTTCGAATGGGTTTTGACTTTTTAATTTTACTTTACAATAATTTGCCGGTAATTCTTTAAAATGCATAACACTTGAAATCTAAGACACTTTTCAAACGACCCGCAAGACGCCTTATTTTCTTGGGTTTAGGTTTAATATAAAAATAATAATAATAGGTGAAACTACAAATAAACATCTTGCTTTATTTATATCCTTGATTTTCATATTCTTATTTTGACATAAATATTTACCTTATTTTTTTTAAATTAAACTTTTTTCACTTCAAAATTTTTTATTCAAAACTTCTAGTTCCATAATGTTAATATATCTATGATCTAAATATACTATATAATGTTTGTAGTGTAAATAATGTACATATATGTATTTCTAGATTAAAAAATATATTGGAAAAGTTTTTTTGTTCGATTCATTTTTTTTTACTAAAAATATTTGTGCAAAACATATGTGAATGTAATATAAAGTAATGTTTTCTGTTTGTTATCCATTCCAGAATTTAATATTTTCTGATCAAAACAACTTTGAAACTTTTCCATTAAAAGCAAATTTTCTGAAAAAAAAAGAGTATTGCTTAAAATTATATTATAGATAAGAAAGTTCCCAAATAAACTGTAGTTCTCGATTCGCTGAACTAATGATAAAAAAAATTATATCAAAATATTTGAAGGAACATTAAACAAAAAAGGTGAAACAATTACTCTATCAAAGAGTCAAAATTGTGTGTAATTTTGGATACAAAAATCGTATCAAAAGTACATAATGCTCTCACGTTCAATAAGTTAGAATTTCCAACTAATGTGATTCGCTATGAATCATGAGAGCTTAAATATACATAAAAAATTCAACAAAAGATAATTTGGACAATTTTCATGAATTTACCACAAAATTTTATTCATTTATTTAAATTTTCATATTTTTTGTACAAAATATAAGAGCATAAAAGAAAATAATTTAGATATTATTAAAAGACAAAATTTTCTTCACGTTCTAAATTATATCAAAAAAAAAATTTTTTTTTCCAAAATAAAATATGAAATTTTACAAAATAAATGCCTCTGAATTACTTTTAATGATACCAATTTAGATGTTAATAATATAAACATGTCACATTATTTTCTTTAAAAATTCATATCATTTTCTATGGAAAAAAAAATCACTTATTATGAAAAATTTCTTAGATTACGGCGGGAAATCCCTTTTTTTCTAACTGATTCAATTTTAAAGACTATATCGTAAATAAATCAGTGTCATACATAATTCAAAGCGGAAATGAAGAGGGATATAAAATTCAATTTTAAAAAATTACATTTTGTTTTAACAAATTTCCTAAAGTTAAATTTAAAATATTTTTCTTTTAATGGTAAATGTTTAGAATATCTTTTAAACTTAATATTTTGTAAGACAAGCTCTAAGAAAGTTCTAAATTAGCAAGTCCTCATTTTGTTTCAAAAACATATATGAATGTATTTTAGAAAAAATAAAGTCTTTTTTTAATCAAATCTTGAATTAATATAGTTTTTGGTTAGCCGTTATCAATTTATTAGAAACTTCAGAAAATAAGAAACAGCTCTGATTTAGTTCTCAAATTTAAATCCTCTCAGGCTCAAACAAAATAATGTTCACTTTTGGCGCCAAAAAAATCGCAAAACAATGTTAAAATTTTTCATTAATAAAACTTGCTTTTCTATGTGTACAATATGTATAAGATGTAAGAAAATGAATTACTAAACAAGTATTAAAATTTAGTAAGCTTGTTACTTAATTCTCGATAAACATGTCTGAAGTCATATACAAGTATCTGTAATATCTGAAGTCATATATACAAGTATCTGAGTCGAACGTTTCGAAAAAGTTGCGAACGTTGCAGTTCTTAAAAAGGCTTCGGTGCAGCATTATATTTGTATCTACTACATTCTACCTACCTAACAAACAAACGTCTTTTTTAGTGCATAATATGTACTAAATTCAGTAACAAAAATATATGAGTTGAGGTGGTAAAACTAAAATAATGCACAAATTAGGTATAAAAAATTTAGTTACAACGAAATGTTCGTATAAGAAAAATATTTAATTGATAAGTTTAACCTTACCTCATAAAAAAAACAGAATATTGTTTAAAGTTTAAAATTTATTTTAATTCAACAAAGAAATTAAATAAATTAAACTTCGTTTTTTTCAAAATAAGTATTCCGAAAAGTTCTTTGACACATTCCAAATGATTGTTTGATAACAAATTTCACGCTTTTGTATTTAAATAAAATAAGTCCTTAAAAACGAAATAAACTTCCGTTTAAAATGAAAATAAATCAAATCACTTTTTTGTCGAAGAATTTTCATTTTGAAAAATAAATTTTTAACACTTTTTGAACAACATTCTCCTTTCATTCTGGTTCTTATATTCCTTTATTATGTATTCGCATATATGATTTTTTATTTTCGCTATACCTTCCACCAAAAAATATAGATTTTAATAAGCTTAAAATAAAAGCTTTTAATAATAAAAAAAAAAAAAAAAAAAAGAAAAAGAAAATACAAATAATCCGCTGTTTTGAAAAGTTTTTAAATGAAATATTTTTTTTCAATATTATAATAATATGTATATTATTGTTAGGTATGTAGATATAAAGGTACATATTTGAAAATTGATATTGCTACTCGGTAATGTACCTAAATAAAAAATACAAAAATAAATTCCAGTCATTGGAAATAAGCTCAAAAGTATCTGATAAGATGTCGCATAAATAAATTTCAGTTTTATTTTTCTTATATTATATTAAGAATAGCGAATGTACTTTAAAATCTGTTTTATTCATGAGTTGGTACAACCGTACAACAATCATCCAAGAAAACCATATAAGCATAAGGTAAGCATTGTTGACTTTGTCAAAAAGTAGTATGAAATTGAACACGTAACTGCTTAACACGTATTAAAATCCGAAAACGATAGCCTTTTGCACAGACATAAAGTATAAAACTACTTTTTTTATATTTTTGTGTTATTTTCAAAAATACAAAACCACAAAACCATTGAATTAGTTATAATATGTAAGTTAATTAAAATAATTCGCTTTGTATATTGAAATTTACATTATATACACACACATTAACTGCAGTCCTATAATTATATATATAGTTAAATATGACTTGCCTTTAATGGTCCTCGCGGTGGCTGAAGTATATAAAGTTTGCTTATTTTTAATTTGAATTAGAAATATGAATGACAGAACTATGGCCTTCTTTCTAAAGAAAAAGAATTTCCTATTCCGCAAGTATATTTTCAAATTAAATAAAGTTCGGGAAACGCTGAAGTGGGTAATTAAAGAAAAAAAATTGCAAAATAATTTTAAATATAAGCATTATGTATTATTTGCTTCTTCAATATAAATTCTACATTGTATACACACAACAACAACAACAATACATAGGTATGTATATAATTTTCTGAACCCTTTTTGGAATTTAAAATTCTAAAAATAATAATTAAATTTGTTGTTATCTTTTTTTCATTTATTCATATAAAACAATAAAATTATTCAATAAACAAAACACTAAAAATTTATATTCTCTTTCCGACAATAAATTAATATTATAAAAAAAAAAAAAAACAAAACAAAGTGTTGTGACAAAAATTCTTCATTATGTAAAACAGCATTAAATACCGAACGCATAATGAATTTGTAATAAAAACATGATGTAGCTGAGTATGTATATATAAATACTTAGTTAATGGCCGGCTGCATAGAAAAATACACAGAATATTATTTTATTTTTAAATTTTCTAAAAAATTTATTTATGTCCATCAAAAATGTTAAATAATTACTTTTAAAAACCCTCTCTTTAATAATTGTATATATACACTGAATTATGAATGAAAAGATAACTACGCTTTCAAACACAAAAAAAAACTATACATGCAGATATATAAAAATTTCTCGTCGCACGCCCAAAACTACGTGACGTTCTTCAAACTAGCTACTTGTATTTATTTTTGGATTGTAAATTAACGTCATGATTCAATTTAAAAAAAAAAAAAAAAAACAAAATACAAAAAAAAATTCAAATTAAATTTGTATGTACTATGTATCTATATACAAGAAAAAAAATAATTTAAATATCGTATCAGTTCACCTTTTTGTAGACGGACGACAATGTTAACATCTAACTGGTTACATTAATTTTATAGATAAACAAACTAAATAAATTTGCGTGTTAAATTAATTGCTTCGTGTAATTATTTTAGGTTTGAACTGAAAAATACTTTAAATTTGTTTTAATAATTTTTTTTTTTTTCGTGAAATTAATTTTAGGGAAATTTTATGTCAGAAATGTGAGTCAGGAATGTGAGCTGAATTTTGAATCAGATCTACTTTAAGCAAGCAAATTAAGGTGCGATCTATTCAAGCGGCAAAATAAATGGGCAGAGTTATATTATAAAGTATATAATATATAAAATTATAGGCCCATGAAATTTAAGTGTCAACTCTTGTCAAGGAAGACTGTTTTAAGCGACAGAACCGTAATTATAGTATGTTTGCCTGGTGACAAAATTCTTATAGATTTTTTATTTACAATTTCTCTTTTATTCATGCACAATATGCTTATTTAACGTTGTTTGTATTTTTTGGTACCTTTAGCTAATTTTTTAAACATAATCATTTTCTTCAAATATATATTCAAACAATATTTGCTGTTTTTTATTTTAGTGTATTATAATTCTAATATTTATTCTATCAAAAAAAAATTTGTCTTGGAAAAATTTGATGATATTTCTTAATACTAAAAACCGATGCTCGAGGAAATTATATTGGTAATTTCTATGTAATTTTCTTTCCAATTTAAATGATGGAAAGCATTAACAAAATTAATGAAAATAAGTATTCTATATATATATATCTTCAGGCTTATTATTATTATGAGATGTGAATTATGTATAATATTACTAAAGGGACTAATTAATTATATCAAAATTTTATCCGAAAGATAAACTGTGGTTTCCGAAAACTCGTTACCAGTATCGGTGGGTACTTAAAAACCAAACAAATAGTTTACAAACTCTATGATCAACTTTTAAAATTAATACAAAATTAATAAAAATTTATTCTCTAACTACCTAACTTTATTAATTTTGATCTAAACTTATTTATTTTTTTATCCTTATATTTCTGTTATTTTTTTTTTTATTACTTTTTTTAATTTATTACAACCGTAAAAATATCATATACATTTACAAAAATATTCAATCTACAAACAAACACAATTATTTTCATTCTATGTAATTTTTTTTTTTTTATGTTATATCTTTTTCAATTTCAATGATGGCATAAAACCATAAACTTTATTTCTAATCATAAAATCAATGACAATGTTCTGTCTTGAGGCTTATTATGAGATGTGATTTATATAATATATTAGACTGTGGGGAATGTACAAAAACATATTACATATGTATATTAAATTGGATTAAAATTAGTAAAGCATATATATATATACATGCAATATAATATACTGACTGTGATTATTAATAAATTTTTTCTATATATATATACACATTCAATTTTTTTTAAGTAACTTTGAAAAATAAACAAGTCAGATAATCCTGTTATTACTTTTTCTTTCAATTAGTTACATTAATATTAGGTATATATGGAAAAAAAAAAATTACTTATTCATTATTCATTATATACTAAAAAAAAAAAAAAATTATTTCTGCAGACAAAAGTGTTCTTTAAAATAATAAATTTGGATAGTACCTAGTTCTCTTTTATCGGTTTTTTTTTTTTTCTTTTCAATTCCATAATTTAAATTTAAATAATGTTCTATTTTAGAATGTGCATTTTTTACATATTCCCCTCTATAAGTGCATGGCTATTATATATTTATGTTACGTTACAACCTCACAGACATAAAATGTGTAAAAATATTTCATTCATAAATTCTTCAAGTGATTTCCTAAAACAATAATAATAAATTCATTATTGAATATTTAATTTATATTGCATTTCTTGTCATTGAAAGATTTATGACTTTTTTTTTTTTTTTATTTTTTTTTTTTTTTGTTAAATAAATTTTGAATAATTTTTAATAATATATATTTACATACTGACGGTATATAAATATATAATTTATATTTAGGTGAAAGAATGAAAATGGATTGAAACTAAATATTTTCGAGTTTATAAAACATCTAAATTTATTTTCGTATTGGTTTGTTTGTGTACTAAACATTTCAAATATCTTCAAAATAAAATTTAGTTAAATCTAGCGTCATGTTTTTTTTGTCTCATCAAGAATAACTTTATGACCCCTTTTAGTGTCTCTTGCAATTGGATTAATTAGAAAACTTAAAGTGTATTATTATATTATACTTACTTAATTCTTATATATGTATCAATTTGAACTTATTATTATTAGTTTTACTATAACGACAAATAGTGATTAACTAAGCTCTGGTTGACTTATTAGAAAACGGAATAATAATTATTATAAATTTTACATGAGATTAAGGTATGTTCGGTATTGTCCATTTGTAAATATTTATTTCATAGGGAACGAATTATACTTAAAGCTAACATATTTTATTTTTATTTTTATGCTTAGTTAGTTCAAAAAAGTTTGCTTTTAAACTAATTTTAACAAAAACAAATTAAAATTTATCTTAAAAATAAAATATAAAACTAACTAAAAAGGAATTTTATATTCTGCAACTGCAGAACAAGTTAAATAGAAAATATCTTTATAAAATCTAATAAAAAAATTTTTTTTTTTTTTTTTATTTAATTTTATGGAGTTCTGTTAATATTAAATTGCAATTTATTTTACAAACATGAAAAAAATTTAATATTTAATTTGCAATTGATAAAGTCAAACGAAGCGAAACATATTTTATTTGAATAAAATCTATATGTCTGAATTGCTTAGAACGAAAGCATTTTTTTTTTGTACGAAAATATACACTATGCATTACATTTTTATTTTAGCATTTTTCAATTCCAAAATATGTATAGCTATGTATTATATTGTATATACAATACATATATTAATGATACCACTGATATGGTAGTTTTTTTTTATAAAATTAGGACTTCTCCAGTTTTGAAATAATGCATAAATTAATAAATTGGAGTTTCATATTTTTTTAATGATGTGCTCTTTTGTTCAGAAATTATACTTTATTACCAACTATATTTGTAATATCTATTTAACTACAAATTTTGCCAGATTAAGTTTCGATCAGAGAATTCAACCAACTTGGAAAATTCTAAATCATTGATGGATTTTAATATTTCACTGAGTTGATTAAACCCTCTGACCGATAAAATGTAATGTTATTACCATTACTCACAAAACTAAAAAGGTGCAATTATTTGTTTCCACATTTTGAATGTTTAGTGTGCAAATAAATTTGTAATATTTTGCAAGAGATATTCTAGTTTGTTTTTTTTTTTATTAATTATTAAACAATATTTTTTCATTTATTGTACGTCTAATGTGCAACAAAATTTAAAATAATTCTAAAAGAGAACTCCCATATTCTTTTTCAACTTAATTTAGTTAAATATAATTCTAAAGATATTGTGTGGAGTGCTTATTACATAAAATTCACATAATTAAAAATTATTGTACGTCGCCTTTTAAACTTACATATGGTATATAATATACTTCTTATATTAAATGGTGTCATCAAGTCTCAAACATTTTTTTTTTTTGAACAAACATCATTAAAAACATAAAAACCACTGAAGCTCAAAAATATTGTACGAAATGTAGTATTATATAACGTAAACAAATGTATATTACACTATAACAACACTGTTTAAAAATAAAAAACCTTTTATGTTTTAAAAAATCTTTGAGCAAAAAATTACATCTTCCCGCGTAGAAACATTATAAAATTATTTTTCCACTCAATATTCATTTATTTAGAGTTTAGAACATATAATAATCATTTCATTTATAATAAGAGTGAAATCGATATTCAATGATCAAATTTCAATGTTTAAGATTAAATCCTTTTTTATTCAATTTTAATTTGTATAAAACTTGAAACTTTATTTCAAATGTATTAGGGGTAGGTTTACGAGGCTTAAATATATTTACCGCACTAATTAATATGATATGACTGTGTTTTCTGCAAATAAACTTAATTCATGTCAAATGTTATTTATTCTACTTTTTAAGATTATTTCAATTTTTTGAAAGGGTTATTCATTTTCTCTATTTATACTGTAACTTAATAAATTTAACTTAAATATTATAGTTTTTGTTCAATATTGACAATAAATATAAAGAAAAAGTAATTAATAATGTTTTGATTCAATAAATTTTTTTCATATTAAAAAATATTCAACCACAAGTCTAAAATGAATTATCAACACAACATACAAACTCTTTATCAACATACATTTACTTTTCAATGCTTTCGAAAATCTAAGAATTTCCATTGAATATAAAAGGAAAATTTATTAACGTTGAAAATTTAAACATAACATAAAACAGAGCTACTAATAATATTTTGCACTACTAAATTAAAATGCAACTTTCCTCAATTTATTGCTTCATTAGAAAATGTGATTATATGCTAATGAATGAAATCTTTTTAAAATATAGAGAAAATATATTACACATTTATTTAATATTATGTACATACGTTATTGTAGTCAGTCAGCAGCAGCAAAGCAACATAATATTACATTATAGTAATTTTATATATTATCATTGAGTTGTTGAAAGCAATGCGGAAGTGATAGGAAATGACATAGAGGCGTCAATTATTTTACCATTAATGATTTGAAATTTATCTTATTTTAACATAAAAGCGGTAGCCGTTGATGAATGCACATAAAACTCACTAAAAGTAATAAAAGTAAATATGTATGCACAAATAAAAATAAAAAGTGATAACTTTAAATTACACCGAAAGATAATTATGTATATAGGTATACAAAAAAAATAATCGATTGAATATCTATTAAAATTAACTTATGTGAATTCAAATCGATTGAAATCAGTGAAGAGTGAAATTTGAAATGAATTAATTTGCACGACTTTTTCGTATACAATCAAATTTTTTTTTATTATTTTATTGTTTGCAATGGCAAATAATTATATCTATTTATTTGTTCTTTTCTAAAAAAACAGCATATCAAACTTGCGGTCTGAACCGCATTCGGTCGGGCTCATTTATATTAGCTACGTCGCATTTTGACAGTCGTTTGTTTTCTGTAAAATCATACGAAAAAAAAACTAGAATACATAACCTACAAAAAAATATTTTCAATATTCGCAGTCTATGGTCTCTTTAATCGAACCAAAATGTGTACATACCTACATTTTCTATAGTGATTTGAAGAAACTCGAAACGACTTGGGAAACTATTTCTAATAAATTTAATTTCAAAAATTACAAGTATAAAAAAGACAAAAAACATACTTATCTGCTTGTATTGAAAAATAATAATTATGTAAAAAGGATTAAGAAAATTTACTCGATGAAAATCTTTAAAAATTGTTGGTAAATTTATATTAAATTTGTGCCGTCAAACAAATAATTTTTAATTGTATATGAACATAAATTTTTTTTAATATCGTTAAAAATAATTAACACGAAAATTTCCGCTCTCAGTTAATTTTTGAGCGAGAACCTTATTAAAATTTTCAACAAAGATAAAGAATACGATTTGTAACTAAATTTACATTTCTTAACCTACCACTCGTTATACCACCATATACACAAAATGGATTACATTAATTAGCGTTAATTTAAAAAAGGTTTATGTATATTACTTTTTAACAATAAAGAGATTACCACATAATCTATATTTTAAAAACATTTTGAAGAAACAGCATTGAATATTTTGCATTATTATTAGAAATTCTGTTTTCCTTTTTCAGAACTTTGTTCACTCCTAAAAATATTTCCAGGAAAAGTGGAAATTTCCAATTCTAGTTGCGAACTAGATACTACGCCACAGCATATATTAAAACAAGATTGAATTAAGAGTATTAAAGCTTTATTATAATTTTCAACACATAAAATTTATTTGCTTTCATATGTAGCAGGTGGACTGTAATTAAAATCTGTGGTATTGTGTATTAACACCTAAAATTTAAAATCATTCAGATCAATTCATACAATAATAATACAAAAAAAAAAATTACCAAACTAAATCCTAAAGCGAAAACTCCTAATGCTAAGACTTGATTGTATAATCCATTTTTTTTATCTATATATTCGTACCAATCACCGTTGGGCACTGGCAAATCATCCATTGTCGAAGTTTTACAATATGCGTTCTTACCGTATAATCTTTTGAGATAATTAGGATTTATTCTTGTCAAAGGAATTATTTTTTTAAAAATCATTTTTAAAAAAGGATTTTGATATTATTTTTATATGTTTTTTTTTTTTATTTATTTTTCACTGAATTTGAATCTATATTCAATTGTTGTTATTTATCTATTTAAATTTTTTTCAAATAATTTATTAAATATTATTATTTCTATATTTTTCCAAAGCCACCTTTGAAACTTTTTGAAAAAAAAAAATGCATATAAAATTTAATTCTTGAAGAATGCTTACTATTTGATCGTTTATCTGATTATAGTGTTTTAAGTTTCAACATTAGAAATTCAATTAGGTATATCATCATAAAATCTCATAGATCATTCATTGCTAAAACAGATTATCTTTCACATTTTCATTTCATTCATTGCTGGGTTAGTAATTCATTTCATTATTATTATGAACAATCCATATATAAGTTTTTTGAACTAAAATATTCTTCCTCACATTAAATCAATTTTTTTTTTTTTTTTTTGTGTATAATATTTACTTTAACACTTTTTAACAAGTATTCAAATATTTACCATCATTTTTATATCTATCAATATAAAATTTTTTGTTTTCCAAATTTATACTAATATCCATCGAATTTGAATGATAAATCACTTTTCATGCTAAAATGTTTTCATTCATCCATATACATTCATTTTTATTTTTGTAAATGATGGCTAGACAAATAATTTTATCAACAATTTGATATTTATATTTACTTTATCAGTTTATCGCAAACAAAAACATTATATTATATTATATGAAATAGAATATATAGATACTTCCAAGCATATAATATATAAATGTATTTCTGGACATCTTGTAAATCTAAATTAAAAGAAAAAAAAATTTTAACAAGAAGATAAGAGTACATGTTGTTAATATAAATATACATTAACCAGTAATAATTTAGAGCTAGTTGTAATTTGTATATACTAATTTGTATAATTTGAATGAAAAAAAAAAGGAAAATCCATTTGATTAGCGGACATTCTTTTATATTGTGGATTTTGTTTTTTAATGAAGAAAAAAAATCGGTCATCATTGGCATGTATATACAAGTATGTACAATGTACATGAACATATGTTTTGCATAACTATCTTATCAAAACAATTTAATATTTGAATTTTAAATTAGCAAAGTTATATTCCGAACAAAAAATATATTATACCTTTATGACTATGTATAACAAAGAAAATCTAATTAATCAAATTTCTAGCGAAAATTCTTCTAAACAATATTTTTTTTTTTTTACAAAAATATAAATAATAATCAATGCTCTAAATCTAATTAAAAATTTCTATTACATTTTTTAATTAAAAATTATAGTATGTTCTTGTATTCATATTAGTATAAAAATGCAATTTCTTTGCTTTAAACTTATCAAAGCTTATTGAAATTTTGTACAGCAACAATGCCAGGCTTAGTGGAAAAAAGTAAGCTTAAGTTAGTATTAAGGTGTATTATTTTTGTATTTTTGATAGGGAATTGTAAGGCAGAAAATGCAGAAGATTGGGAAACTTTTCTCGAATTACCCGAAATAGAAGAAAATACAGATCAAGGAAGAAATGCTTTAAAAAGTGAATCATTAAAATGGCCAAATGGAATTTTACCATATAAATTATCGGATAAATTATCGGCTGTGGAAAAAGATAAAATATCAGAATCTTTAAAAATTTTTGGTCAAAAAACTTGTATTAAATTAGTACCCAAAACTGAAAAGGATAAGGATTATGTTCTTTATGATAAGGTAAGCTCTATGTTTAAAGCTATTTTATGTAATAACACATATTTTTTTTTTAAAAAACAAATTTTCAAGTTCGAGCATTGTAAACTTATATTGTGAATAAAAAGTTTACAATATACAAATACATACTAAATACCAACTTTCGACGAATAGTCTAGAATTAAAGAAATAGTAAAAATAGGTTTAGTAAGCCTTGAATTTGCCTTGAATAAGCCTTGAAATTACCATTTTTAAAAAAAGCCTGCCAATGCAATAAAATTTTTGAGAATTTTATGATTATTCAAAAAAACTTTACTATTTTTAAATTTCGAATTTTGACACAATTAAGGCTAAAATCATAAAAAAAATTTGGAGTAAAAATGCGATCAGTTCGTTCCGATGAGCATATAACATATTCATGCATTTGATTTAGAATAACTATACTTAAAAATTAATGTATCATAAAAATATTTATCCAAATTTAGGGAAAAGGCTGTGGAACACAAGTAGGCTACCTTAAGTTCAAAGCACGCCCTCATAAAATCGTGTTTAATGATTATTGCTTAAAATTAACCGAAGCAATACAGCATGAAACAATGCATGTTATGGGAATATTCCACGAGCAATGTCGTTATGATCGAGACGATTATATAGAAATTGTTCACAAGAATATTCAGAGAGGGCAAGAAAAAAATTTCGTTAAAGTTCCAAAATCGGTTGCTGATTCATATGATGTTGAATATGATTATAATAGCCTAATGCATTATGGTGCCAGAGCATTCGCAAAGAAGGGAACAAATGAAACAATGAGAATAAAAGGGGCCAGGGTACGCATATTATATAATATCAAAATCCTACGCAAAAGTAATACAAATATTTGAATTTTAGGAAAAATCGAATTTAAAAATAGGACACATTGGACATCCTACTGAAAATGATATATTAAAAATGAATCGAATGTATAATTGTCAAGACTTTCTAAAGCAATAAAAAAAATGTTAAAATAATAAAAAATTTTATAAATTTACTGTTTGTATAAAGTATTTTTAGTTAAAAGCTTAGTAATCTTACCGTGTTCTAAAACTTTTAAAATAAGAACGAAAATTAAATAATATTTTGTAAATAATTTAGGAACCGAAGATAGAATTCCTTTGCCCAAGAAAGTCTTAGATAATTTAACCTTGTTTTTCTTCTACAGTAAATTTGAAACATTTTTTATATACTTTATCCCCGAATACTGCTAAATTGGTAATATCATTAATATATTTAATACATAAAATTTATTAACTATACGTATAAAATTTTCAATTTTTCGCAATTTTCAAATTTTATTATTTCATATTAGACTTAAGAAATAGTTGCATCTTAAAATACTATTATATACAAAAAAAAAAAACAAAAATATTTATTTTGAAATTTTGTCTTGCTTAAAAATTTCAATCAGTGTTTAATGACAACTATTTAACTTTATGGTTATTTTCTTCAATAACCAATTTCAATTTAACTAAATAAATAGAACACTATATACAGTTTGTGTTTGATTTTTATTTTGCTATTGCAAAATAAAATAATGAAAAATTTCAAGACATTCATTCCATTAAATTTGCTCTGATTTTTATTTTTTATTTTTTTTTAACTTTTTGTATTGGCCTTTTATATTTTGCGAACTTTTGTTATATTGCTATAGTTTTAGTTTTATCATTTGCTACTGAAGTTTGTTGGTAAAAACTCACTGGAGCAGAAACTATTGAAATGCAAGAAAAAAAAAATAAAAAAAATATAAAATAAGTATAAAAAGTTGACCAAAAGGTTGAAGTTTTTTCATAAGTACTTGAAAGTCTGTCTTTCCTATATATTTTTGTATATAAATAGCAAAAAAAAAATAATACTTGAAAATATTGAATTATTTGGTTATTTTGCAGCAGTAGTGACAATAAACAAAACTTATGTTGAAATCTGTATGAAATGTTTTGACTTTGAGAGTATAATAAAAACCATAATATAGATATTTTTTTTAATGTATAATGAGGTGGAGCTGCGTAATAAAGTTCGTTCTTATAGGCTCTTCTAGTTTTATTTTAATAAATTTATTATCAATGTTCAAATTTTAAAGTATGTAATAATTTAAAAGATGGTCAAAAAATATTACTGTGTAAAACTCAGAATTATGGCTATTATAGTTCTATGTGAATAATTTATGTTATTAGGTAAATAATTCATGTTTGTATTAAAAATCTGGTCACATCTTTATTTAGCTTATGCAAAAGGCAATCCATATTTTTTTATTTTATCATTGAAAAGTTTTTAAGATTTTGACAATATTATCAGAGGACTCAGGACAATAAACAAAATGCGCCGGATGAAACTTTAATAAATTATGATACATATTTCAGAAATTTTGGAAATATTAAATCGGGGCGATATAGTGAATATTGGAAGAAGTGTGCATCTATGTATCTGTTGTGGAAAAAAAGGTAGATGTTGTTGCTAGGACAAGAATACCTTGTAATGAAACTATTTGGTAGATTATTCATTTTCTATCAATTTTTAATTTGCATATACAATCCTAAACTTTGAAATAATTGAATACCAAATCAAATCATTATATACATAGCAATAACGATGGGACATTATACATATATATTGACATTCCATCAAAGTTAAAAAATATTTAATATTCATTTCTGTTCAAAAAAAAAAAATTATTTTGAAAAATACATGAAAACTTCAAGAAAATTAAAAAAAACAAATTCCCTCACAACATGCCTCCTTGTCAATAATATAAAATCAAAAAAAAAAATATTATTCTGTTCAAAATATAACCTCAAACCTGTTAAAACTACTTGAATTGAATTAAGAAAAAAAACTGTCAAAAAGCACTTGTTAATTCCAGAATTATTGGAATGTAACGAAAAGTATATAACTATAAAAAGAAAATGTTACAAATTTTGCACAAAAAAAAGATTATAAATGAAAAACTCAGTCTTGGATATAAAAAAAAAAGTCTTTTATAGAGTTGCTCATTCTTGTAGATTCAGAAAAATAATTTTTTTTTTCTTTACTGGGCAATATTTTCTTCAATATCAAATAATCAATATTAAATATGTATTGCCGCCGAAAAAATAAAATCCATGGTTTTATTTTATTTTATACTTTTACTACGAGCAAACAAAAAATTAATATTGACAACTTTTTTTTTTTTTGTGATTTCTTTTTTTAACAGAAAATTTTATTACAACTTTTAATTTAATAAGTGCAAAAAAAAAAAAAAAACATAATAATTTCATACACAGTAATTTTATTTTATTTGTAATTTTTTGCAAAATTGTAAATGAAGTTATTATTAATGAAGAATGTGTCAAGAATGCTGTAACTAATTTGCAAGGAAATTATTACAAAAAACATAACTTAATGTCTAAAGAAGTAATGAACTAAATATATACATAAATATCACTGAGAAAATGGTATTTAAGAATAAAAATTATCTATTCAAACCAAGAGCAGCTAGTATATTATTAATATATTATTTAAGTTTTAATTTTTCATATTAAGCTGATGTTAAGAATTTCATTGCCATTGACTCCCGAAATATAAATATGTGCGTAGTATCATAAAGGAAGTATAAATAGAGGAATTATTCCCATACAAAAAATGCTAATAAAAATAGTTGAACAAAAAATCCATATCACAACCCCATGAGCTTTTTTTTGTATTTTTTAGACTTTTACTCTCACAAAAGCTTTTAAAACTGTAAAAATTGTATAGAACTGTTGTTGTTTTTGAGGTTTTAAGAGCATTTGTGAGAGTGGAATTCTCAAAAAATACAAAAAAAAAGATCATGGGGTTGTGATATGGATTCTTTGTTTCAATATTTTTATTAACATTTTTTGTATGGGACTAATTCCTCTATTTATACTTCCTTTATGGTAGTATTGATAATAACAAGTATAATAAGATCTATCCCTTAATTTATGCTAATCTAAAATTGAATTATAGTTATAACCCAAAAAACATTTTTTTACACTAAATTTAATTATAGTCATATTATGGCTATGTTTATATTATAATAAATATTTTTAAAGAATATATAAATTGACGGTTCACAGAAACAACCTAAATGACCATGGCAAATAATAGTTAAGTAATTTTAGTGGATTGATTTTTCTCTCAAATACACATAAACTTCCGTATAAAAAGCTGAAAGCGCACTTATATGCAAATGTTATACATAAAAACATAAAACTCGGTTTAGTCAGTTCTTGCTGCTAATTGACAAAATTTTTTTATTTGTTCTATTTATTTTATTATTGTTTTTTTTTTATATTAACAATAATATGACTTATATATTCATAAGAAATTTATTTCATTTTTTCTTAACTATTAAACGTGTAAACAGAATAAATTTGTTTTTCAGTTGCAAAAAAGTTAAGTTTAATTAACCATAAGAGAATAAAGTTTATTATTTTGCAGTGAACATTTTCTTAGATTTCTTTTACAATCGAATTTTACCTATATAACGAATTTCCTCTGAATCTATTTTAGGACACCAGTTCGCATCTTTGGACACAATCTGAGACTTGACAAACTTTTTACAGCATCCTTTACGTAAAAGAAATTTTAATATAAATAAAAACTTTCCAAATTAAATAATCCATGCTGCTGTATGGCTCTAACATTCGAAAATACTTCAAAAAAATTGCACATTATCGTTTGAATTAAACTAAACTAACTAAGTGCGTACTTTTTTCATATAATTATAAAATCACACATAATTAAGTTTTCAATTATTTTCTTATATCTTATTCAAATAGAATGTTATCTAAGAGTTACATTTTTTTCTTTGATATGAAATAATAAAATAAAACTCAAATGCATAAAAAAATATTATGTGCAACATTATGTTTAACTATACATATTATGTATAATCGTTGTCGTAATTTAATAATGGCGCGCCATGAATAAAATTAGAATAATATAATATTAAGTAGAACATTTATAATTTATTTTTATTATTTTTTTTTTTTTTTAACATATTAAAGTAAAACTTATTGGACTAAAAAAAAATGAAGAATAAAAAATTATTCAATGTAGACTCTTTTTCTGCACATATAATAATACCGTTATTATATAATTGCAAAATTACTTATAACATTTTTTACATCAAGAACTTCAAGAAAAAAAAAAATTCAACTAAGTATAAGTACCTTTAATAATAATTAACACTTCAAATTCATTTGCAATTTTCTTTTGCTTCTGTTTTATTATTTTTTTTACTGTGATTTCGATCGTATGTTAAACTAACATAGAAAAAAGAACAATTTCGCGAAGTTTTAATTAATTAACTACTTTTAAAAGTATAGATTTTTCATCGTAAATGAATTTTTTTGCAACGCTAATAAAATCTCGGATGAAGTGGTTTTTTATCGGAGAATAAAAAAAAACCTGCATCGACAATGAGTGAGCCGGATATTTTAAATTTTGAGTTTTTTACCTGCTATTTGGATTTTGTAAAACTTGTAAATATTTGTTAAAAAGCGGAAATAAAGCCAAAACATCACTGTCCATAACTACTGATGTGGAATTTTGAGCTTCTTCAATTTTGTAAAAAAAAAACTATATATTCATTTAATTATAAAAATTTGGTAATTTTTTCAACCAATTTAAAAATGTAAAATTCCACCGTAGTGTTTCTTCATTCAATCTTTTTCGGATTTTTCAAGGCCGGCCGTTTATTTTATTTTAATTTTCGATTCCAGGGCTCTTAAAAAGTTGGATACGTTTGACTGTAATTACTTTCCACTGTAACCACATTTTTTTTATCATTGCAAACTATATCAAACAAATAATAAAAAAAAATTAAATCTTTATTGAAAAAATTTTAATTTTAATTCAAAATAAACGTGAAATTGCTCCTCAATATTGTTATAACACATTCTAAAAGATATTTCATTAATGTGCAAAACACTTTTCGATATGTATAAAAAAAATAGAAATATCTATATGTAAGCTGACTTTAACATTGAAATGAACATTAATAAAATTTTCTTATGTAATTTAATTAAACACAAATTGACTGATTCTTACATTAATTTCTTTTAAATGAAATTTAAAAAAATGTATAAAAATGTATAATAAAATGAAAAAATATATATATATATTATATTTGCACACACAATATTGTATGTGCTAGAACCGTTAAATAATATAGATAAAATCTTTATGGAACATTTTTTTAAAAGAACATTAATGTAGTTAGAATAAAAGAAATATAGAAGAAAACGTCACTGAAGAACTTACCAGTGTTCCATTTAAAAGAGTTAAACATATTTTTTATGAGATATTTTCATCTAAACAATTACTATATTGACGATTTTATTCACGGACTTCAAATTAAATGCAGTAAGGAATCTTTTGAGTACAGCTAATATTACTTTGGTTCACTTTTGTAAGAATAAAGAATGAGTTCAGTAATTAGTCGATAGTGTACAGCGAATGATCATTTAAAGTACTAATGTGGTGTACTGATGTAATTTAATGATGATTTCATATATGCAATATACTAATAAGTATGATATTTTCAAGTTTGGATAACTATAAATAATTATTCTTATTTCATTATAAACAAAAATAAGTTTTATCTATATAATTGATATCAAAATTGAAAGTTATAATTAAACAGAAAGAAATTTTATTTTTTGTTTAAATTGCAAAGAGAAAAACAAATACTTTTTAGTGCCTCCAAAAAATATTTTTACTTAAATCAATAAATAATTATATTAAATTTGATCGACACTGTACAGATAAAAGTTTCACATTGGCGATAAATTTGTGCATCAAAAGATATCTACACTTTTTTTCTACATAATTTCGCATTGAAAATATATGAGACTTAAAATGCATCGATTTGTCAGCTACCTGAATTACTACTGTGTAAAAATTGTCAGTTCATTATTATAGGCATAAATAAGAAAAACCCATATCATTTTTCACAATTTCAAATAAATTGAAATTAATAAAAACCAATTTAAATTTGAATTTGTTTTTTTTTTTTTCTATTCTGACATACAACTTGTACACTTGACATATATTAATGATTTTTTATTTTTTATTAATTTTATTTAGAAAATTTATTAAAAAGGGGAATAAAATTTCTTCGATTATTTCTTTTCAGGCTGTTCACATTATCGATTGAATGTCTTTCTTAAAACTAGCTTTTTATAATTTTCTTTATTTTTATTAAATTTAGTTGACCCATCTCAAAAAATTATTTAATCAAAAAATACCTAGATAAGTATATACAAATCTACATACATTATGTGTACACATATGGATACATTGTACTTTTATGTATGTAATGAAAACATCAAATTATTTTTCTTTCTACATTTATACCAAAAATATTCTATAAAAAACACCATATTCGATATGTCAAAACCAGTTAATAATAAAATCCATATAATTTGAAAGTAATTATTATTAAGAGAATTTAATGTTTCTTCATTATCTGATTTAAGAATTCTAAAGCCATCATATCCTTTCCAAGTTTCTAATTTTTCATTATTTAACTCTTTAAAATTGAATCCAAATTCGTTAAATTTCAAAACAAATTCATTTAAAATATCCTCCAAAATTGAATCATTTTGCATTGCAACTTCCTCCATGTAAACAGCGAAACTTTCAGTAAAAATTGTTGATGTCAGTTTTTGTTTTAAGAAAATCTGTTGAGTTTTACTTAATTCGATATCAATTAAGCTTTCTGTGTAGGCATATTTCATATTAAATGAATCTTTGTTAATTTTATGTTCTTCAGGTGAAACTATTTCAAATGAATTACTTAATTTCTCATTAAAACCATCTAACGTCAATACATATTGGGCAAAGCCTTCAGTAACTAAAATTTTTATACCTCTATGTATCAAATCATCAAATGTCTCGATTTTTTTTTCATAAACTTTTGTTGTAAAAAAAGCCGACAATTGTGTTTGATATATTGTCGTTATAAAGAGTCCAAATGGTAATATTACAATAAATAAAAACTCCTCACGTCTGGTAAACTTTTTTTTAAATTTTATAGAAATGAATAGTATGTCACAAAATAATTGATAAATTGTTGAAAAAAATCTAAAATTATTGCTGATAATTTTATTTTTAATTGAAATTGCTATTAAAATATATATAGTTGTAATAAAACTCATAATTTTTATTCGAAAATTCAAGGGAAGTAGTAAATAATCACTTAATTCTATTTCTTTAGGATTTGGTACTGTTAAAAACATTTGAAATATTTGATATGGATATGCAAAAGTGTATTCATTGCGATCATTACCCATTCCGATACGGACAAGACTTATATCAACCAAGTCATAGTTTATTTCATTTTTTGCCTTGGTGAAATTATAAAACTCTGTATTATTATCGATATTTTTAAATTTAAATTGAAATTTTTCTGCAAACATTTTAAACATTAGAGCATCTCTACCCAAAAATTTTCCATTTTTATAATAAATACGATAATGATGATAACCCAATGATATTCGAATGTTATATCCTTTAAAATTTTTTAATTTATTTGAATAAAATTCAAATTCTCATTAAAAACTTTTCTATTTAAATTGATAAGATGATTACTTAGAAACGGATTATAACTAAATAAATTTGATTTAAATAAAATTAATGAATTAATAAAAGCTTACTTCCAGCTCCAATGTGTCAGTTGATGCACAATATCTGGAATTATTGCAGTATTATTTATAAAGAAAAATAATTTCGATTTATTATGAATTCTATGGAAAATTTTATCAACCATATTCAAATATGTTTGAATATCATCATTGGATTCTATGAATAAAATTGATAAAGAATTCTTATTGAAGTAATTTCTAAATTTGAAATTTCCTGAATTATTATTAGAAATTAATAATATGGCAGTATCATTAAATTTTAATTGTGTACCACAATTTTTGAAATTACCAAATAATAAATTTGTTGTAATATCATATTTTTGATTGATTATTCTGATGATGTGTTGTAGATTTGGAAAACTTTGACTTTTGATTGTTGAAGTATTTTGCAATATAAACACTATTGTTCCACATAGTACTATAGTATTAACATTTTAAATAATAAGACTGATTTCTATTTCATAAATATTAAATTTTGGTCAAATATTTTTTTATTTTATTCATACTAGATTATAATTTTAATATTTCATTAAATATGCATTTTATGCACATTTTCAACATTTCTAAGACAGTGTCCAAACGACTATTCTTTTATTTTTGTGATTTGTAGTTTGTGATTCGTTTAGAATTTTATATAATGCATATTATAAAAATCTACACATGTTGTTCATATAATTTAATTTAAAATCATTTTATTGCAGTACTTTTAGTAATTTCAAATATATATATTTATTAATTCTCTTATTTTTTTATTACGATAAAACAATTTGGTGCTTAACTTAACATTATTGAAATAAGTATAATAAAAATTTCAGAGGTTGTTAGAAGTCATTATTCTTTTTTATTTAAAAATCAATTGCCCTGACCACCAACCAAATTTAATAACACACTTTTTTTCAATATGAGATGTGCCGTTAGCCCCCACCCCCTCTCGTTTTTCGGTGAATTGCTATTCGGTGAATTGCTATTCGGTGAATTGCTCATACAGTGGATTGTTCATACGGTGATTGCTCATACGGTGAATTGCTATACGGTGAATTGCTATTCGGTGAATTGCTATTCGGTGAATTGCTATTCGGTGAATTGCTATTCGGTGAATTGATTTTCGGTGAACTGTCCGCAAATCATTTATCACATCTTGTTAAAAGCCACTGTTGCTAGTGGCTACACTAAATTTTCTTACTGCTATTTGATCGTAGTAATTTTATAATTTGATCGTCTCAAACGCCCCAATTTGTTCTAATTGAAAAAAACTAACAAAAATTTAGTTTATGATATATTGTGATAACTTTTTTTACCTTCATGTTTTGGATCATTAGATTCTAATTGGTAGCGCCGTTAAATTATTGTAAGAGTAAATATATTTTTTTGCTCTTATAAAAAAGTATAGAATAACTTTCATATTTTCGTTTGATTTTCTTGAGGGTTCAAACCATAAAATCTAAAATGTTCGAATATAAATTTAAATAAACTCTGTAAATAATTTGGTGTCTTCAATTAAGTTCATGCAGCTAAATTTTTAGTTCTAATGCTTATTTAAGGCATAGGTGAATTTTTTAAGTTCTAGTTCCTTTAGTAGTATTTATAAATTCTTTTAACAATTCCATGCTCCTAGTACAAAAAAATCTATGATACTCACCATTTCTTATTTCATATATTTGTTAAAATTAAAACCTGGATATTTATATTTTTTGATTTCTTTTTGGTGTTTTCAAATTGTAATAAAATTAATCAATTTTCATTCCCCTTACAATTATTTTGACCCATTACAAAAATAATGACATAGTAAAAAATCAGTTAATTGAATATATGTATGTACTTTGTACTATATGTAAACTTACATTATAGTAAATTCAATTTACATACATGAAAAAAAAAATTTTTCAACCGCTGTGTTTTCCTGATAACATTTTACATATTTTTGAATTTTTAAAAGCTTTAAAAAATAAATTTTCCTTAATTTGCTTCAAAAATAAATATTAAACAGCGTTATCAATTGGATTACCATTTAATAAAAGAAAACATCTGATCTGTGCGTTCGCATGTTTTTCGTTGACATAAGTTTTGCAATATGTTAGTTTAAGAATTTTTTTTTTGAAGTAGCTAGCAACTAATCAAAGCTCCTCGCTTATTTCGGTTGCCATATTTTCTTACATTTTATACATTATGTCAGCCCCCGCTCTGTTAAAAATTTATATTATTTGTATTTTAAAACGATAAATTTCAAAGTTATTTCAATAATTTATTTTTCGTTGAGTTCTCATCATTATTATTCCATCCCATTTAAAAGTTTTAACATAAAAATCTGTTTCAAAGTAATTACATACATAAATTATTATTATTACACATATAATATTTAATTTCAACATTTCAACAAATTAAAGTTTAGGGTTTATTTTATTTTTTTAAATATGTCTAAAATCTTATACCATTTAAAATTTATTTTCATATTTTATTTGTTATTATAGTCAAAGAAATCGTACCAAAATAAAATAAAAATTTGTCCCTGATTCAATATAATGACAGTAATTATAATGTTTTCATAAATTTAATTTTCAAACGTTTCTGATAACTCCCAATTGAGATCTAAAAAAAAGGAATAAAATAATAATATGATATACCTTCCAGCACTTTTTATTGGTATTATACACGAAAAATTAAACGACGCAAAATTTTAGAACCGGCTCTGCAGCCCTTTTACATGCAATCTATAATTAATTAAAAGTATATACTAGAAATGAAATGTGTAGGTATATGATGATGGAGATTGTATTAAATAGTAATTAATATTCAATTTGTGTAAATTTCTTCTTGCTCAAAAGCTATAGAACTTAGGTATTTTTCAGTTAAGACAAAAATGAGAAATTGTAACATTTTTGATTTTTATGCACACAATTATTTTTAGAGTAATTTATATTTTTCAAGTGTAAAGTTTCGAGTAACAAAAATAAGCGCGTTAATTTTTTTTTATTATTGATTTCTTTCTTGTCCTTTGTAACGCAACGTCGAGAATAATATAAAATAGATATCCTCGATATTTCCTACTTTGAAATGTTGTTTACGTACAAGGTAGAGATTCGTTAAAGCCGAAAAGAATTTATGCGTTTTACTATTTGAATTTCCTAATCATAATAAGAATAATTAATAATTCAGCTGGACTTATAATGTATACTTCCACTTTATAATTAATTTTTTGATTGTTTAGTATTAAATTAAAAAACATAACAATAAAAAAAATAAAATTGATTAAATTCTGAAAAAGGTTCATTAGTGGTATTTATTTTTCCCTAATTTTTCAATTAAAAACTAGTAATATATTCATTATGGTCATTATAAATTTAATTAAATTATAATCAAATTGCGAAATTATTATAATATATTCAATTTTAATTCAATAAAAATTTCAAAGGCATATCGTTTTATTATAAACCAATAAATCTTTAAAACAAATAAATAACATAGTACAATTAGTAAAATGTGTCATATATAAACATTATAAATAAATTTAATATTTTCTATCAATTAATTAACCATATTGTGTATACATATTAGATTGATTTCCAATATTATATTGGATGATGTTATTTTAGCTAAAATTTCGAAAGAATTAGAATCATAATTTGGGAAAATATGTAATTAAATTAAAAAGATTGACTAAATGCCTGCAAATTCCTAACACATAATATTAGTTAACGTTTGGAACCGTCAGATGGCACTTTGAAATATGTAGTAACAAACAAAAAAGAGAAATGGAAAAATATTTATGTGGCGAAACTAACTTTTGCCGGGACAGCTAGTGTTTAATAAAATTTTACAAACATTTAGAACTCTATTGAGCAGGGTTTTTGAAACTCGACCATTTTCGTAAGCTCGAGCCTTCAAGCTTTTTGTATAATGAGGATCGGGTAGCTCGAGCCACCCGAGCCTTCTTACAAATAAAATACATATGAAAAAAACAATGGCATAAAAAAACCAATTTCAGAGCATAAAATTCAACTTTACTCTTCTAATTTAATCACTATTAACCCTTTACAAAATTATAAAAATTACACTAAATATTGCAAAATTATTAATTATTAAAGTCACAAAACATTATAAAATATAAAAACAAAACATTATAAATTAAAAAATATAAATAATAAGTTAAAATTAACTGTGACTTATAAGATTGAAGTGAAATATTTCCATATATACACTTTTCTGTTCAATAAAATAAAAAAAAACAAAAGTAAAATGTAAAACATTAAAAATTCTGAGCTCGAGCCACTAGCAGATAAAAACTCGATCTTCATTCAAGCCAAAACAGATGAACTAGCTCGAGCTTTTTGGATCGATCCAAAAACCCTACTATTGAGCATTGTCATAGATTTTTCAAAATATACAAATCCCAGCTAGTTTCAATTAACTAGAATAGCTTGATTTTTTTAATTTAGATGTGGCTTACTTTAGATGTGGCTTACATTACTTCAATGCATTCTAACTTTAGTTTCGAATGTTTAGATCAAATAGACGAGTACCTTGTTGAACCTGGTACACTAAGGTAAATGTATAAAGGTTTTATTTGTATGTTTTAACATTTACTTGAATGTAAATTTTAAATAATTTAAAAAAAAGGTCAAAAATAAATTCAGAAAAAGAGAATTTAATGTTATAAAAAGGGTAAAGTTATTACGGGTCCAGGATAAAAAAAAACCAAAAGATTCAAAATTAGAGTAAAAGTTTAATTTTCCCTCTAACATAATAAAATTCATGAAATTTATTGTCTGGGAGGATTTATAAAATTCAAAATTTTAAGACTAAAATTACTTTAGACTTATTTTTATTTCAGGAAAAGAATAATTTGCGGTATGAAAAACGTAACAGATGGAAAAACATGGAAAATTTTCTCATAATTTATTTTATTTTTCTCTATGTTCGTGTTGTTGTTTCTAACATAAGATTGAAAGATTTACTAAAAGTGAAAATTATGTCTTTAAATATGTGGGATAGAAAACTTTATGTAATTTTTAACATTAGTTTTCCAAAATAAACATTAAAATTCATTCAATAGTTTCTGAACATATTTACTTTTTCGAAGTATTGCAAAAAAAAAATATTTTATTAAAAATAAAATTAGAAGAGAGTGATGTGAAAGCTTCAGACTTACGCATTGCTGAGAAAATGAGAATCGGTAGTCCACAAGGTTTTGTTTATTGAGTAATCTCCATTTCACAATTTGGAAGATCGCAAATTATTATTCACAAAGATTGCATACTGACATATTTCAATGTAGCTAAACAAATGATAGGTAATTTTAATAAATCCGTAAGAATATTGAATATTTCCTTCTAAGTATGTTCGTCTAACGGAATATAACTTACTGAAATTATTATTCCAATAAATTTTTTTTTTGTTTATTTTTATTTAAAATTAAAAATTCTTTAAGACTTCATAATATTCTAAGATAAACAGTCTAGCAAATAAATATTCTAGCATAGTTGAATGTACATATTTATGTATAAATTACATTTTAAATTATAATCCGGTGAAAAAATATATAAAAATTAATGTTTCGAAAAAAATTTAAAGCTTAATGTTCAAACTACAATGATATGAAGAAATTAAATACTTCAAATTGTGAAAACTTAAAGCAAATTATATTAAATTTATATTTATAATAAAACATATTTTATAACCTTCAATATTTAAATTTTTTTTATTTAAGAAAACTATAATGTTGCCCTTAGAGACATAACAAAAAATATAAACAAAATAATAAATTGTCAAAATCACTAAAAATATTGAATTGAACATTATGCTGAATGCCCTGTTTTACAATAGTGTCCCGCATATGTTTCCGCAAAAGAAAATATGTCATGTCTAAAATTTACATATTATTTTTCTCTCTGAATATCTTTTAAGGAAAAATTTTGTTTTTGATGATTCGATTTTTGTATTTTCTCTCCCTTTTTTTAATAAAAGAAGGCACATTATAGTACTTCCTCAAAAATTATGGTGACTGAAAAGTTCACCATATACATTTGATATATAGAATAGGATTACATTCGTATGTATGTAAAAGAATGAAAATGAAAAGCACCAGAATTTTGTGACATTTTTATAACATCTTTTTTGATTATAAATTCAAATTTACAACACAATTATAATAATTTCTTCTTTTTGAATACAACATTCTTTTTTTTTTTGTTATCCTTGTGCGATTTCCGTTTAAAATATAGGTATGTGATTCAAAAAATTGTATGTATATTTTGAAATAGTTGCTTGGTAAGAAATAAAAATTAGGAATTTTATTTTCTATATTATATAATATTAAACATATAGATCCACAGATCAGTTCAAGCTAGCATAAAGTTTAAACATAGTTTAATTTAAATAATAAATTAAAATTATCTAAATAATGCTTTTTTAATAATAAAAATATGTAAAAATTTTTGTACCCCAGCCATATTATTAAAAATTTGAACTAAACTTAATTCAATTTGAAATACGATTTTTCGTGGATTCCTGTCAATGATATTAGACGAAGAAAATTTATTATAAAAAAATATTATCTTGTTGAAAATGTCTTACTTAAATGCATATTTAGATTACATTTCTGTTATAATTTTTCATTAGGTACGAAAAGTAAAAGTTTTATTTCTATTTTTTTTTTTTTGTGAAGAAGATGCAGTAAGTTCTGGAATTTAAATTAAAAAGTTTTAAGTTCAAGTTTTCATTTGAACTTTTTTCATTTGACATTTCAAATTTAATGCACTCTAGAAATTACATCAAGTGCAATTTTTTTTTTTTTACTTTAAATGTAATTTAAATGTCTGAAAAGTTTTTATTAGAGGAAAGGGAGTTTAGTTTATTTTTATTTTTTTCATATTTCTAGATTTGTGCCATTTAGTTTTCTTTAAAAAGAATACAAGTATTTTTAAGAATATTCTTAAAAGTTGATATTATTAATAGTATATTCACTCATACATTTGTTCTGAATCCGCTGTTTATATCTTATTTGTTTATAGAAATATTTATACTCTACAATTCGTAGTATTTTTCCTTTATATTAACTTGATCGTATTGATTGATTGATTTATTGATTTAAGAAGTGTAAATTGAACCATTTTCCAGTCTTTCGTGGTCTACGACTATGCATTATAGCAAAATTTCAATTCGAAGAATTTCTATTTTTTAGAGTATTGAGGGTATTGACAAGGACAACAAATAAAAACCGTTAATGGATTTATATTAAAAACTTGGTTTTTAAAAAAAAATTTTTATTCATAGTTACGTATTCTGTTTACATGAATAAATTTGCACATCATTATGATTTACATTTATGACAAACATTAATACTGAATAGAATAATACTGCATTAAAGATATTTGTTCTAATTTTGGCACTAAATTTTACCAGTATAGCTAAGTGTACTTAGTTCTATTTTAGCTTTTTTTTTTAATATAATTTAATTATACAACAATACATAGTTTCAACTTATACATAATTCATAATGATGTATTTATTTATTTTCAATAGAAAAAAGTACATGAAGAAGCAATTTTTAATTTATTTAAAAATGTTGCATACAATTTTCATACATTAAGTTATAAATTAGGACCTAATTATAAGCGGAAGTATCAAAACGTATTTTGATTTATGATACAATAAATTGTAAAAAAAATCAAAAAGTGTAAGAATACAGAATTTTTTTATAACTAAATTCATATTTTAGATATTTAAAAGGATCCCAATTTAATGCCGCGTTTTTTAATAGAAATTAAACTACACATTATTTTCTTTTGCTTACAATTTCTGATTTATCTTCTACTTGGCTCTTTATTAAGAAGTAGGTACAAAAATTTGAACAAAAAGTGCTACAAAGCTAAGTTGGCACTTTTCCAGAATAATAAAAGACAACTATGTAGCAAATATATAGAAAACCATAGCATTCTATGATCCTATGTAATATTCTAATACTGATGAATTTATATTCACAGAACGTCAGAATTTTTTTGTTTACAATGTCACTATTATATCGATAGTTATATTCTTAATCCATTTTACTTTATACTCATAATAAACTATATTTATAATTCAAAATAAACTCTATAAAGTGATGTACATATATGAAATTTTTCCTTTTCAATTTATTTTAATGTGAGAAAAAATTAATTTACTTTATTTCAATAAACAGTTGAAAAAGAATTTTATTTAATTTTGTTTTAAATTAAAGCAATTATTTTATTTTGTCTGAAATTGTTTATCTCTCGTGCAATTTTTTTTTTTTTGTTCGTTTTCATAAAACAACATTAACAATTTTGCACTTATGCTTTTTATCTTATATATGTTTATTTCCAACAATGTTATGTGTTGTGTCGTCATTAAAACTGTTTTTGCAATAAAAAAAAAATAATAATAATCTCAAAGGGGTGAAAATTTTTAAAACAAACAAAGGGTTGCAAATTAAAAAGAAAATGCTAAAAAAATATAAAAAAAAAAAATTATATAAAAACCAACCTGTTTCCAATGTGCGTGCAGTTATGCTGGGCACACTTGAATATAACAAGGACTCTTTTGCTTATTTTAAATTTACTCTCAATAATATCCTTAAGGGAATATGTTGATGACTAATTTAATTTCCTAACTCTATATATATGAAATTGAAAATATTATATATAATATGTAGAAATACATCGACATGAAATGCAAATATGAAAGTAACTTTTTTTATTGTGAAGAGCAATCTAAAACTAGTTCACACGGTGAATAAATAAGATGTTATTTCAAAAGTCTAGATGTGCTTAGTAGATATTTGTATTCAGTATTATATAACAATATAAAGATCCTATAGAAAATTGTGTTATTAATTCCATTTACTATTTCGACACAGGATAGTCTGAAGATTCAAAACAAGTGTATTAAGCATATTTGATTATTTGTATATTTTTGATTCTTCGAGGTACTGAGCTGCAACCAACTTTACTGATTTGCTGAAAATAAGATTATTTTTATTTCAAAATAATATATCAAAAAGAAAGTAAATAAAATAAATTTCCGAAAAAATATATTTACTGTTTACCAAGCTCCTAAATACTTTTTCCAATACTTTGTAAGGAAATCGCAAGTTTCCAAACCCCAATAAAAACTAACCAAATTTGTACAATTAGGTCATTATACGATTTAGGTTTATATTTCGAGTTAATAATGCGAATAATTAAAGAAAAATTTTAAAAGAATTCATTTAGAATAGTTTGTATAATAAATTTTATAACTTTTTATTAGACACAATTAAAATCAAATTAAAAAATTCGTAATAACAAAAATATGGTAAATTAAATAAATATTAAAAATTTGTATTACAGAGAAAACAAATTTTAAAACCTAATTCTTGTACAACCGAAATATTTTACAATTTAAAATTTATTATAATTTTGCACATTATTATCGCAGGACAAACAAAATCTTTTCACAAGATTTCTTGGCATCATCGTAATAATTATATGAACTGTGTGTCCTTATAAAAAAGAAAACGCATTAAAACAAATAATAAATAACTTTGTGCATGTATTTGTGTTGTGTTATGTGTGTACATACTAACACTGTATGGGATATGAAATTATAACCACTTTTGAAATATTATGCAATTTTTTATACATAATTGAAGCAAAATCTCTTTTATCTTCCCATCATGTGTGTTTGCTTTTTTCATTTTAATGTTGATTTTAAAGATAAAAAATAAGGTGGTTACTTCAAGAAAAGTGGTATTTAAGAATTTGAATATATGATTCTACATTTCATTTGAAAGAATTCTATAACTCTTAATAAATTAAAATTAATACGTTTTGTAGAAAATTTTTAAAGTACATCATTTCACTTTTTCCCATCACATAAATATTATTTTAATTCTTCACTAAATCACCAGGAAAATAAAATAAAATTTCGTACCAAAAAACAAATACTGGTGAGAGAAACAAGAGATTTGAAAGTAATAGAAAATTAAGTAGAAAATATTGCACATACATGCTCTTATATATTCTTCGAATGCAAAAACTAGTTTAATAATGTGAGAAAAAAAGGAACATTATATTTAAAATCGGTTTTAACCAGATTGGGAAATGCAAACAATGATCAGTGATAGATTTAAGTTAAACAAGGAAATTAAAAACCCACAACGAACAGTTGGAAACAATAATTGGAAATATTCTCGAACTTGACAAATCCACAGGGTTTCTTTCTTGGTTTATATTTTTTATTTATTTATTTTTATTCGTTTTTATTTCGTATTAGTCTAATTATACTTAATTTTAGTTTAATAATTAAAAATCTTTCAATAACCCAATTTAGCTCTTGATTGGATTTTCAAATAAATAAATAATTTAAAAATTATTATTGACACGTTTCTTTTTTCAGAAATTCTGATTAAGAAATCATTTGTAGTTGCCAAATTTTTAATATAAGATGGCCATTCTTAAAAAAGTTTTCCTATATAAAATTTATAAGTTTTGCTATGATTGTCAGAACACATTATTCTAATCAAAACAAATTGCGTGTATTTATGAATATAATTTCCATAAATGTTGGACATCATTTATGAAAACGCAAATATTCTTCTCTATCCTTTTAAAAACATTTTTATTGAAAATTACCTGAGATATTATATACATCATCCTTGCCTAAAAAAAAAAAAATTAAAAGGGTTTTTTTTTTTCTGGAAATTCTACATAAAATTTTAAATAAAACATTAGAAAAATTCAAATAAGTGGAAAATGTATTTTTTTTTTTTATTTCATGCATTGCATTTAAAAGACCCTCCCAGGATATTATTAGAAGGATATATACGGATATACAGAAATTCTGTCATCAATATTTAAATAAGAACAATATATACTTTAAATGTGCATATAAAAAATTTTTGTTCAGAACCAAAAATATTTCTGGTCATAAAAGTTAAAGCTTTCTAAAATATTAAAAGTTTAATTTCTATAGTTCATGATATGTTTCTTTCACCTATTCGTAGATTATCGTTTAATGTGAAAAATGAAGCGCTGAAACATGATTTTACGATTGGAATTCTATTATTCTATATCTATTAATTATTTCAAGCCGTGGCTATCAATTTTTTTTTTAAATATTAAATTATTTTGTTTGTCATCTTTTTTTCAATTCATTATTTTTTTTTTAATTTCACTGTATACCATCACAAACTTGATTTGTGTTTTTCCAAAAACTCAAAACAATATAATGTCTCCTTACCTTATTTTTACAATCAATTAAGATGAATTTCTCCTAGGCTTAACCAGCCAACCGTTGTTGATAATTTTTAATGCATATTTAATTTTTTATTTGCTTTATTTAAAAAGATAACCAGAGGTTTACTTTTCTCCTTTTTATGGAATATTTTATGCAAAACTAAAATAGAAATTAGAAATCCTTGTCGACGACCTCTGTCTGAATTTAAAATAAAAAAAAAAATAAAAAAATTAATTTTAAATAAATTTTCGTTTTATATGTTTTACAATGAACATGTACGTATGGTCGGTCCTAAGGGATTTTATTTCCATATATTATATTATCCTTATTCGAAAATACAACTATTCAAAACAATATATATATATAGGATACAAATAATACATATATAAAAATTGTCAAAGGAAAAGTTGTGACCAAGATGCAAATATACATAATACAATATAATAGTATATGTGTGTGGAACAAAAAATTTACATATGTAATTTTATCTGACAGATTTGGAGCACAAAAATTTATTTATGTAATTTTATATTATGTCCTATCATTTTAAAATTACAGTTCAAGAATTCATATATTTATTAAAATATCATTAAATCAAATTACAAAATGTGGTTAAAATATTTCGTTGTCGCACTATCTTTCAAAATTAAAATTTTCAGTCTTCGTAAAAATTTAAAAGATTTTATTATTCAATTTATGATATTTAAGGAAAATTAAGTGTATTTATGAAACCTTTCAAAATCAATATGTAAGTACATCTATAAAATAATATCGTAGACTGATACGGCGCAGTGAAATAAGGCCGCGGGAAGTAAGGCCGCGACAAGTTTTTTGTTGCGGTCTTATTTCATTTTGAAAAATGAAATAAGGCCGCGAAAAAATCCTCGCGGTCTTATTTCATTTTGAAAAATTAAATAAGACCGCATAAAATTCCTCGCGGCCTTATTTCGTTTTGAAAAATCAAATAAGAAAGACCGCGACAAAAAAAAAAATTAATCGGAGGGCTAATTTCATTTTGAAAAATGAAATAAGGCCGCGAGGATTTTTTCGCGGCCTTATTTCATTTTGAAAAACGAAATAAGGCCGCGTAATCTTGTGAGGTGAGCACACAGGGCAGGGGGCAGCAGGGCGACAGGCCACTGACCAACCGCCCGCCCGCCGCCCTGCTGCCCCCTGCCCTGTGTGCTCACCTCACAAGATTACGCGGCCTTATTTCATTTATAAAAATGAAATTAGCCCTCCGAATAATTGTTTTTTTTTTGTCGCGGTCTTATTTCATTTTTCAAAACGAAATAAGGCCGCGAGGAATTTTTTGCGGTCTTATTTCATTTTTCAAAATGAAATAAGACCCCGAGGATTTTTTCGCGGCCTTATTTCATTTTTCAAAATGAAATAAGACCGCAACAAAAAAACGTCGCGGCCTTATTTCCATCCCCCGACTGATACATTGCAGAAAAAATTTTAGAAACTATGCATTATATATAAAACATCAATTTTCTTAAAATTTTTGAAAATGAAATTTTATTTAAAAAAAGCATAATATTATTTACCAAGAAATTTTTTATTTTAACATTCATGTAATTATACTTCTGTAAGCGTTCTTCGTTAAAAAAAAAAACTAAGTATGTCAAACAAACATTGGACAATATAAAAGACTTCTGATAATTTTACGAATTAGAGTATACGAGTATACCTACTTGAAAAAAAAATAATAATAAGATTTCTCTGCATCATAGTATTTTTATTTTAAAATTTAAATTGAATCTACTTCAAGAATAAATAATAAGAAAAATATGTAAATTTTTGAAAGGTATATATATAGTTTTTTATTTTTATTATTAAACTTACCTATATTTTTTTTTTATATTTCTAGATTTTAACAAATAACGAAATAACGCAATAAAATAAAAATTATCTTGTTTGTCTTTCTTAACTTTTTACTTTTAACTGAGAGTATCACACAGTCTGGAATGTTTACTTAAACTTTTTGGATTTATTATGTGAATTCCAATTGTAGAAGCGAAGTGTCTTTATCCAGTCTCATATCACTATCTTTAGGAAATTTAATTTTTCTAACAATATCAAGGCGAAGAGAATGCTTTATGTTTTTAGCAAAATGAGTAAACTTTAAAATTTTGAGTAAATAATTTAGAAAAACGGCTTAAAATAAAACCTATTATAGGGCTTCTTCCTTTATTATTTGTTCTCTTTATATAATATATAATACAAAAAAAACGAGCCCTTCCAAGAGGATTTTATCATTTGTTCGAATATTTGTTTGTTTTTATTTTTTTTTCAACTCAGATTTGCCACACTTTATTTATGCATAGGATAAAATGTCCTTTGTTCAAAAATTTAATTCTAAAATGACAACTCTTAGTGGTAAATATTATAAGTATTTTTATTTGCTTTTATATTCATTGAAATCGGATCCCTTTCACACAATTGTATAAAAAAAAAAAAACCGGATAAAAATAACTGTATAGTGAAAATGTTTTTCATTTGATTTTTCTTCTTTTTTTTTTCATTTTATTTAAAAAGGAAAAAAAAAGAAAAAAGCCCTTCCAGATATGTTTTCTTTTATTTTCTGTCTGTCCAAAGACAGAAAAACTACATTCGGAAAAAAATGTTATTCTTTATTTTTTTTTTCATCGTTATTCAGCTACAATATTCAAAAAGCTAAAAAAGAATTTTTTCATTTTCCTGGTAAATCCTTTGAGACTTACAATGTCACGGACAATAGCTAGCTACCACGAACAAAAACTAACTTAAAGTTTCATTTTTCAAAATAAATATATATATATATAGATGTGTATTTGATAATAAAAGAATACAGTTAGACTTAAAGACTTCTGGGAAAAATTTGTAGAAAGGAAACTTATTATAAAATGTTGTATTTATTTATCCTATACATTCCACAATGTATATATTGTTTTACTAAAGTAGAAAAGTACATGAATTCAATTTATAATTTCCTAATAGAACTGAGAATATAATGCAATTCCATAATGTTGGAAATTGAACAAATATACTAACCTCAAATTCGATTAAAATAAAATTGCAAAAAAAAAAAAATAAAAATAATAATAATCGAATTTTGGATGTGTTGATAATTTATAAAAAAAAAAAAAAGAAAAAACTAAAACTAAAATTTTATAAATTTTTAAAAATATTTCAAATAAAATAAAATAAATATAGTATATGAAACATTTTTAGCTGTGTTATGTACATAATTAATAATACACAATTGGTTAAACGCACACAAGAACTACTACCTCCCTAAAAGGTTGTTCATACTAAAGCCAGCAAAGTTAACTATTTGTAACTTAAATAGCCCATATATTCTAAACTTATCTAATCGTTTTTGCTAAGTTTGCATTAAGTTTCGGAGAATAAAATAATATATATTACAACCGTACTAACAATATGGTATAGAATATGGCAGAGCTATCTATATACATGAACTCATTAATTGAAATATTCGTAAATTCAAGATAAAAAAATTATATTTTCGTAATCCACAGCCGGGTTGTAGAACGATAACATGTTATATTACAATATAAATCATATGCATGAACAATCAATTCCAGCCTCAGTATTATTTCATAAAAATCACCGTATACGTATTATAATCTATGTTTGTTCTATAACTATTATAATTCCTTTCATAATGCTTATTATATCCATTAATTTATTATGAATATGATTTTAAATTTCTTTACTCTATTAATATTTTTATTAATTAGAATCCTATTTATATTATTTACACATTTAATGATTTAAAATTTATATTTATGTTTGAAAAAAAATTAATTAAAAATAAATGTCAACAATAATTTCATATGCAATCAACATTAGTGTTTAATGTTTATCGTCACTTGAAAATACTTTATCCGCCTTTCGCAGCACAAACAATCCTACATTAAAAAAAAAAATTGATTCACCTAAAATGAAAAAGTAAATATTTAATTTCAATTAAAATACAATTTATCAAAACATTTATAATCATATACAATTTAACAAATTTAAAGTAGAGTATAGGTACTTTTTTTTTTTTTAACTTCAAACCATTCGTTTTGGTAATGCAAATCAAATTCATCACTTTTTAAGTCTTATATGAATTAATAGAAGAACATTTTTGAAAAGCGAATATTCAATTGAGTTGAGATTACATAAATGAAGTTCGTGAATTTGAATAACTGGAATATATGGGGTTTTACTTTTAAGATACATACCTTGGTCACAACAATGGGCTGAACATATTTTTTAGGTTCCTGAAAGATATTTAATGTGTGAAACTTGCCTAGACGGATTTTATGTAATATTTTAATGATAGTAAATCTGTATAAAACAGAAAATAAATCAACTGTTTTTTTTTTTAATATCTTGACGTGTTATTCTTTACTGGGTATATTTAAATCATTTTACATTCATTTGGATAAATTTTAATAAAATTAAATACGATTATAGGGTTCCTTGATATTTTAAACGCTGCGGTGAAACATATGATGCTGAAAAAAGAACTATAGATCTAGAAGATTAATACAATTTTCAAGACGAAAATAACACTGATAAACAGGCTTTGGATGCGGCTTAAAAACAGTCTAAAAATGTGAATTAAAAACTGTAAAGAATATCCTACATACTATATATATACTAAAAAAAAGGCTTACAGCTTCCATTTAAAAATAACTTGCTTAACATTACTGTTTCCTTGAATTTCTACTTTAACATATTTTGGGTGTGAAATAAAGTAATTTAATCACAAAAACAAACAAATCTAAGAAATAAAAAAAAAAATAATAATAATAATAATAAGAAAATTCAAATAAATAAATTGTGTAGGTTTTGATTAAAAACAATTCTAATTTTGGTTAAAAAGTTTTCAACACTCTTTCTTTGTTTTCTATGAATTAATTTACACAGTCTGTATAACGATTTTTCAGATTGTAATAAACATCAACATAATTTAACTAAATACCTGAAATTTAAATATTTTCATTTTTATATACATTTGTCAAAGCTGTTATGTTAAATTTCCATTTTATTTCTTTGACACGTAAAAAGGTATTAAATTTCCAAATTAAAAGAAAAAGAGAAACAAATATAAATAAAAAAAAAGAAAAAAAAAATTGGAAATTGCTTAATAAATGACAATATTTTGATTAAGCGATATTAATCAATATTAACCAGAAATTCTTTTTATCGTGTCAGCAAATCTGGTTTTTTTTTTTTTTTTGTCAATGTTATATAAAAATGTTTTGTTTATATTTATAGATAAATTAATAAAGATTGAATTACCATATTATTAGTAAATGAATGCTGTAATAGATTTCCTCTGAAACCAAAATTGATTAGTTAAACAAAATGATACTATTTATAAATATTTAATTTTTCGAATGTTTAATTCATTTCAATAAAGATTTTAAGATAACATCAATATAAGGTTTCATTATTATAGTGTTGTTATGTTCTTAAAATATGTGTGTTATGTACATACATAATGAGAATGATGTTGAATGAGATAAAATTATAGATATCAACATGCTGACCTACATATATGGAAATAAAATCAAGAACTTAGAGTAAGAATAAAGGGCACTAATAGAATAACTTACACGAAATTTCTCTAAATAAGAATCTTTGATATTATTGGTTTTTCCCCAGGTATAGAAACAAAAACTTCGACGTTGGCCTACTCATTAACACCGTTGTGGAAATTTATAACAATGCCAATTCCAATCAGAGAAACAGGATATAGAGAATTTTTTTGCCAATTTTTAATTTCAAAATCAATTTATAGGTTTTTAATTAAAATTAAGTTCTGTTTACTGTCACACATGATTAGTAACACGAAATAAATGTAAAAAAAAATAAATCTGTTGCGTATTTTGTAAAAAAAAACGAGATATTCACATCAAAGATTGCTACTCCAAATCTATATTTTTTTTTAATACTGAATTTATGTTGAAAATATTTCTCTTTTTGATAGGAAAATTTTAAAATTAATTCTGTTTTTGCAAAACCGGATCTGTCCTTAATTTTGCGATATTTATTTTAATAATAATGAATAATGATTGTAATTGAAGTAATAATGCGAATAAACCTAAAAATTAAAATATTTTCAACGATGTCATTATTAATTTGTGGAGAGTGATGAAGCCTGGTTCAATTTATTAAATTTAATGATGTCAAATAAAAGTATTGGAGATCTTTTTTAATTTAATATACTGAAGCTGTTTTTAAACGTCAATGAACCCATTTGAAATTTATCACGTTGCACATTTCTTTTTATTTGTGGTTTCTGAAAAATTTTCAAAATCTGACATATTTCATTCTGCAAATACACGACAGAAATACAGTTTTCATACTTTTGATGTCACTTTTATAAATATTTATGCAACTATACGAAATGGATATTTTTTTTAATTTTCTCAATTAATGTGGTTTTATGTTTTATTTTCATTTTTATTTAATTTTTTGTTTTATTTGTTTTAATTTTTATTTATTTTTTAAATTGATAAATAATTAAAAAACCAAAATAAAAAAAAAAATAACCGGCATATACATAAAGAGAAACCAATTGATATTGATGTTGGGGTCGGTAAAGATGATTCCATCGATGTTTTATTTTTCAGCTTACTTTACGATGAATGTATGTATTTATTTTGAATTCGTATCATGGCAAATTCAAGGCCGACGACACGGCCTGTTTATACTAATATTTTTTTTATCTATAATGTATTTGCAAAAAAAGGAAAATAATCTAAAAATATTTAAATGAATATGAAATGATTGTCATTTATAAAATACATATATACACATAATACTTTGGGAATTTAATTTTATGTACATATAATAAACAAATTGTTTTCCTAATTTTTAGTCGATTAAATTTTCACTCATTATATTAAATTCTCTTTCATGCATTTTATTTTTATTTATTTTATTATTCAAATCCGATATAATAATTTTACAAAATTTTAAGTGTCAGCTCTAAAATTTCGATTATACATACCTACAAATAATGTAAATATATACTTGCAAATCGAAATGTTAAAATGAATATAGAAAATTTTAAAAGGGAATAATTTTGTACTCTGAATAATTATTGTTATTTCTTCTATGTATATAAAATGTAAGAAGCATTTGCATAAATTGATATTTCCTTTCCTATTTTTCCCTTATTTAATATTGTAAATTATTTTAAATTATATTATATATATAATTTTATATACAATAATTTTATTTATTATTATTATTAAAATAAACTTTCTTGTTTTATCAATGTTACACATAATTTTAATACTATTTTTTCTGTCTGAAATTTAATCTTTAGACTAAAATTTAATTTAAAATTAAAAAATATATATAGGTAGGTTAAATCTTATTTTAACAATATCATCAAAAATCATAGTATTAATTTTTTCATTGTAGGCGGAAACTTTTATAATTAGTGTTTATGCCAAAATTAACAAATTTAAATTTTATTTTATTTTTGTTTACCAATACTATAATAAAGGCAGTATCGAAGCATTCGAATTCACATTATAGATTAAGCCATTACAAGAATTGTTGATACTGTATAATATAAATAAATTAATTTCGCTGTATCTAATAAATTAGTATTCGAACACTATTAACCATAGTGACATTATGTTCTATTTTCATTTTTATTTTAACTATATATATTATTAGTTCGATAGTTAAAATAAGACAAGCTTAACTTTCTGGCTTTTGGTATATTTGCTCAAGTTTAATTGTTTTATATGATAACTATATATAGAAATTATAAAAACAAACTGTTTGTTTCGCACTTATGTACAATTGTACAATACATATTAACACAAAGATTTTTTTAATGATTATAAATTTCCAATATAATGTCCCATTTCAATATTAAAAAACATTTTTTGTTGCGCGCCCATCAATCAACTTCTTCAATTATTTATTAATTAATTGTCAATGATAACATTAAGATCCATTTTACTACGTTTGCAAAAATAAAAAAAATAATATTATTTGTCATTTGATAAATTGTCAAGATATGCTTCTAGTTTTTTTTTTATGAATTTTTCAACTTACTAAAATAAGTAATTTATTGAAATTACTATATTTATACATATATATTCTCATAATAACTTTTATACAGAACAGAACCAGTATTTATCTTTTTTTATTTTGTGCGCACATCTTGAAGTTCATAATATCTGTGGGATGTTTTATTTTTATTTTTTTAATAAAAAACAACTCTATATAAACTGCAAATAAAAAAAAAAAATTAAAAAAGAAAATAATTATTTTATTTTGAAATACTGATCACAGTAAAGTGAATTCAGTCAATTAAGAAGTTGTAAAATTAAATTTGTATTACTTTTACTAGACTAAATCATAAAATATTTTTTCAGAAAATTGTTCTAATAAAGCTTAAATTATTTAGCTGCAATGTGATGAATTTATAAATGTTTGTTGATTTTATTCAGATTTGTGTGCCAGTTCCTAGTTATAAGGATACTCATAATAAGAAAATTAATTTTCCCATATGCAATATTCAACTGAATATTGGATATGTGCTTGTTAGAATAAATTGAGACATAATAGGGTGAAAAGAAAATTTCCTTGAATTTTACCAAACTTTTTAGGTATAGTTAACAAAGTCACATAGTTTTCACAAAATTTATTATTAATGAAAATTGTGTAGGTTTTACGAAATGTTTATCCAAATATATATATAAGTTAAGTATGTTTATTTTACATGATAAATCCTTGAAGATTAATTCTAGTTGCAAAATTATCTAAAATTCATTAATTTAACATTAAATCGAGAAAAAAAATATTATGAAAATATATATTTTAAGCTCCATTTATTTAATCTCATAATTTTATAACATTATATCCTTTTTTTTTTTTGTTCATAATATTTGATATTTAAAAGTAAATTATTCTCTTTAACCAACTTTAATTCTAATAAAAAAGAAGTTGTAAAACATTTTTTATGCATTAATTTAAATGTTGAATATAAATTTATAGATTTATTCCCAAAAATTTATTAACTTTTTTATTTCTGCACATAATTTTCAATATTTTCATTTTCACATAATAAAAAACACGCAGGATAATATTTGTTTTTTTTTTTTTTTTTTTTGTTTTTTACTGTCAAATATAGGGGGGAAAGAATTTTAGGCTCAGATTAAATTGAAAACAAATGACAACTTTTATGTATAAATCACAAATAAGAAATTCATTTTACATTTTCAATTTTTCCTCTAACTATCTATCTATATTCAATATTCTTCCAATTACATTATTATAACAATATTTTATTTTTCCTGGAAGTTATACCGGAATGAGAGAAATACGAGGAAAGAATTATATCCTTTAATATAAATTCTGTTCTATATAATTTTAATTTGTATCAATTTTAAAAATATATAAATTATGAAGTTAATGTTTATGTTTTAATTTTGTTATTTCGCATTAGTATGTATGTATATGGCGCGTAATATTTAATCAGTACACAGCGCATAAATTATTAATGATTACTAGAATGCTAGAGTATTGGAAAACTTAAAAAATGTTAACAGGTGTTTATAATATAATAAAATTTATTCAGACAAAATATGTGTAATTTTCGAAAAGTCAAAGTGATTTATTGTAAATTTTCAGCATAAACAAAAAAAAAAAAAAACTGAAGTTTCATGAGGAAAAAAAATTGAAATAAATAAATTATTATTACATTTTCACATATTATATTATGAAGAAAAAAAATCATGTATATGAGTATCACAAGCTGTCGAGTCCAATAAATAAACGTCAACACTAAACAGCATATTTTGTAAAATACAACCAGACACTACGAATTAATTTTCAGTAGAGAAAAATGAAAGAAAAAAAAATATAACTTTTTTTTTTCTTATCTGAAAATAGCTTTACACACAGAAATAAATATCCTTAAAAAAAAATATATATGAAGAAAAAAAAATATATAATTTATCTTAATATAACATTTTTATATAAAATATTATAAAAGAAATGAAAATTTTTGTTTCTAAGGAACTTTAAAAGGGTGAATTGATGGAGAAAATTGCAACAAAATGACTTTAATTTTTTCCTTCTTTTTTTTTTATGAATTTTTAAATGTTTACTTCAAAGTTAAATAATTTGGAAAGTTAAAGGAAATTACTCCTTATATATATATGTTTTTTTTGTTAGTCTATGCCAAAGTATATATTCAGGTCAAAATAAAATTAAGTTATAATGGCTTTTGGAGCCAAAATGTACATTTGAAAAATTCCAAAAACAAAAAAAAATAAAAGGACGACTAGAAAATTTATTTAGATAAATGCTAGTGGAATTTCTCCCAATTTTAAATTGAATTCCTTTCCTACTGCATTTTATTTTGGAATTCATTCTAATATGCAAAAAAAAAAAATAAATAAATAAAATACGCTACAATTTTATAATTGGATAAATTTATAAAACTTATGGAAACGTTTTTTGCCACTCAACCGCGTTTAATAAATGGAAAGTGTGTAAAATTGTACTTTAATTTTTTTTTCTTTAAAGTCATGCGGATATTTTACCAATATTCATTTACAAGGACATTATACACATGAGTGTAAAACATGACTTAAAAGAATCCATCTGCAATTCATATGTTTTTAAACTATATATATTGAAACAAGTAACTTAGTCATTTTCATATCATTGTATAAATGAGAACTCAACTTTCTGATTTTAATTAATTCAAGTTGAGTGTTACAAAAATGAAACAACAAAATTTTGTGCTGTTACTTAAAACTATTTTCATTAAGATGAAAAACTAAAGAAAATTTAATTTTTTTTTTTTTATGAATATTATATAAAGTGAATATGAAAAGCAAAATTTCTCATTTAAAGTTGTTTTTATGTTATTTTTCAGTTTTGTTTTCAGCTTTAGTTCAAAAGAAACAAAAAAAAATATTTTGTACAATACTTAAAATCAGCAAAAAAGTAATTAGAAAAAATTCAATTTAAATTTTAGATTTGATTATTTATCCATTCACAAAAGTAAAAAAAAATAAAAAAAAAAATAAAAAGGGTGCAATATCCTTACAAAATCCCTTTAACATGCTTTTCCACTAAATATCCCTTTTGCTATAAAAATTGCATATAAAAGTAATAACAAAACAAACATCAGCAAAAAAATAATACTCAATTTTTTTTTGGTTCAGAATTTTATTTCTTTTTTTTTTTTTTGCATGAAATAAAAAATTCTCTTGGGAAAATGCAGGGAAAACGTATCTGTCATATCTTTGGTGTTTTATGTTTTCTTTGAATTATTTATAAGGATTAAGGATAATGTTTTTTTTTTCCAGTTTCACGAAAATAAGAAATAAAATTTAGCATCAAACTTGAGCTTTTTTTTTGTTTTTTTTTTTCGTTGTTGAAATGAAATACTTAAGAAGTATATTAAATATAAAATTAAAACTTAATCCCTAAAGAAATTTATTATCAACTTGTGTGAAAAATTCAATTTTCTATAAAGCAAAAAAATTTTTTTTCTAGGATTGAATTTAAAACTAGGATTGAATTTAAAACTCGAATTAACTCTTCGAGTTAATGATATTTCTAATTTTTGGTCATTTTATTTTCGAAGCAAATTTTCATCAAGTGAATTATTCCTAAAGTAAGCCTCTGCATAGATTCCTTCTCTACTACATATTATTATATATTGTTTTGTGTATTATTTTTATTCATTTCTTCATTTTTTCATTAAATTTTACATGTACAACCTGTTCCTTCTTTTATAGTAACGTCAGGATAAAAATAGTTTCATACTGGACTCATGTCACAAAGTTTGGACACAAGATTTCACTTAGGTGTCAGATAGATTGTATTTTTTATTATTTTTTTTTTTCAGGCAAAAGACAAAAATTTAAATAATTTAAATAATTTCAAATTATTTGATGATCATCAAAGTGTAAAATTTCTATAAAAATTCTATTTTTTCTACTTTGGATTAAAAAAGCAGCAAAAAATGTTTAATTTAAATTTTTCATTCATTGTTTTTTTTTTCTTTTTTTTTTTAAATATAAATTCTTGGGACTTCCGCTTTCGTTTTTTTTTTTCATCTTAATTTTGTCCCATTTTGTTTCAAAAGATGGTAATGTCCTTTCATTTTTTTTTTCTGTCATATTATATGGTTTTTTTTTTATAAGGATCTCGTAAAAAAAAATAAAAATGGACAAAAATAAAAAATTAGATGAAAGTTACACACTAAAAATAGAAACAAAAAAAATTTTTTTTAGAAATGAAAATTTGTAATCTTATTTAATTAAAAATTAAACCCAAGGAAATAAAATGTTTCATAATGAAAATTTGGATGCAAATGTGTTATATTTAGGACTTCAATTTGTTTTTGGGTGTTAAAAGATAGGATAATAAACTTAATTATATTAGTAAAAATATAGTTAGAACATTTGTGATTATATTAAAAATTAATATATAATTGAATATCTGGATATTTTCTTTTTGTGTGAAATATTGGGGAGCTTAACAATATGGAGTTAATAATTTTTTTTCACGATTTGCATAATCAAAATATTTAGTACCTCTTAAGATAGCAACTAAATTAAGAGAAAGTTGAGTGAAACTATAATTTCAAAATAAAAAAGGTTAATATTATGAAGAAAATTTTACTGTGTGCACATAATATAATGAAAGTGTAAGAACAAAGACCGCAGAACAATTTAAATTAAAAAAGAATTAGGTGCAAAAGAAGAAATATTAGATGATTTGCGCACAGAAAAAAAAGATAACAAAATAATATAATAAGTGAAAATTTTATCACATTTCTACAATAAAATCGGTTTGTTCGAACAAAATTCATTTAATAACTTAATAACATTCTGGTTGATAAAAAATTAAAGTGTTACGCATTGTTTTTCTCACAAAAACATATACATATAGATAGACATATTACTTACTATATGGTAAGAAATTGAAGTCGAATACTGCTTTTCAATTGTCTCAAGTCTCTCTATACCATTAGTCGAGAGAGAATTTACGCAGCCTTAATGACATTAAGAGCAAGTATTGAAGAAACATATAAATAACAAAGACTATCAATTTGACAAGGCTATCGATCTAAAGCGGTTGTAATTATAATGATTAAAATTAATTACCAAATATAACATAACATCATATACATATTTCAATATATGTGCAAACACTAGATTTTACATGAAATCGTGATATTTGTTCTCTTGTTTCTCATTAACCCTCACATTACGTTTGCAATGCTTAATCGTTTTCAAACAAGAAAAAAAATTTCAAAAAAAAATAATGTTATTATCTCTGTTTTAATTTACATTGATTTAATAGTTTATAATTATTTATAGTTTTATAGATAATAATAATATTCCACAAAAATAACACATTTATCGCACGTAAATCACAATAATTATGGACATTATTCCAATATCCTAATGGAATATTATTCATGTTAATACCATCACGCTAAGGTGTTTTTTTGTTTTGTAGACCATTTAATATGCAGTACAAAGGTTGGGAACCTACTATTGAGATTCTTTTTTAATTATATTGTAGTAGAGGTTTTCGAAGAGTTATAGAAAGGTTTTCGAAGGGTTATAGAAAAAAAAATTAGCTAAATTTTTAATTAATTTAAAGCGTAGTGTAATAAGTGCTAGTACATTATATTTTATATTGCCAACGAAAGTTTTTGTAACTTAAAATTTAAATGAAGGAAAAAAAAGGTCAAATTTGAGACTATAGAATCGCCATAAACTTCAATAATAAAATAATGTTAACGCCCATACTTTTGCACTAGATATCAAGATTTTATTATTATTTTATAAAACAAATAAAATTCTCTCGCAACAACATTTATCTAGATTTTGACGGAGAAACGCAAGCTCTTCCAAGGTTTCAAATATACTTTGTAGTTGAAAAAATAATGTTACTATACAGAAAACTTTAATAAAAATTTCTGAAACAAAACTTTAAATCTTCAGAGAATCTTTTAAAAGTTTCCACTTCAGAAACAGAAAGAACATTTTTACCAGAATTTATCTTGTGGAAAAATATACGATGGGCCATAACATACTACTCAAGTGAGTAGTATATATAATTATAATTATAATATAGAGATAGATTTGAACACAATGTTTTAATTGTAGAAAACAAATAAAAATTATATTTCGAATTTTCTATTTCTAGAAATACATTATATGCGTAGGTAACTCTACCCATATGCTGATTGTTTTTCTACTAACGACATTTGTTAACAAAGACAGGACATGCGTCATATAAATCACATGAAAAAAAAAGGTGAAAGAAAACAGAACCACGTACCAAAAAACGTTGCAATAATAAATTCACTATTTTCTGGAATGTCATTTAGAAAAAATCAAATTACAATATATCAAATGGTCACAGTTTTTCCTATTGAAAAATCAAATGCGTTAATATGTCAATAAGTGTGTTCAATAGTTTTTAATATTCTCTACTGCTCTCGGTTAAGAATATTAACAAATTGAGAAATCATGTAGGTAGACATACAATAAAAAAAATTAAGGTTAGTTTATGCATTTTTTGGGTAAAAAAATTTAATGCATTTTGTGCATAAGTTTTATTAGTTATCAGAGAATTTTGGAAAATTACATTCAGCATAGTTATCGCCAAAAAACATATGAAGACAAATATGATTATTGTTTATAAAGATGACTGTAATAATTTCGCTATTTATTTAACTGTATTTTTTGTATACACCTCTTTTTTCCTCCTTTATCTGAACTAATGTTGTAGAGAAAGAAGAATTTTCCTTCAATTCATCCCAAATTTGAAAGTAAATGTAAACTAAATTGCTGACGGCTCGTTATTAAGCCTTTTGGACTGTAATAAATCTAACATAATGTCACTGTCCTCAAAGTCGTTTATAATAAACGTTATAACCTTCACTTAATCGACAATGACAGGCAAATATCCCAGAATTTTTCCAATTAAACATTTATTTCTTCAATGTAAGGACGTACGCTTCAAGTTAATGAAAAAATGAAATTTAATCGTAAAATAATTTTTCCAAGAAAAATTCACATATGTGTGAAATATTGAAAATGGATAAAAAAAAAATACCTAAATTAAAAACAATTTTGATTTTAGAAAATATGTTAACGGAAATTTTATAACCCTTTTCATTTTTTAGCCCCAATAATATATATTTATCTTTCAAATAAGATTTTTAAAATCTGTTTGAATTTCATTGATGTGGAATTATTTAAAAAAAATGTGTAAAAATGTATGTATAGATACTTATATACTTATTATATATACAAACATGGAATTTAAAAAATATTCAATTTATTTTGAAAATTCAAACCTTCAATTTTTTTTGAGCTATTGAAAAATTAATATGACTCATTTTTCCTAATTTTCCAAATCAGTAATCAAAATGACCAGTATATTCTCAAATATAAACGAAAATATATGTAGTATTGAAAAGGTTTTTTTTTTAAAGAGCAGAAAACATAAATGGGTATAAATATTTTTGTATGTAATTCATTCAATTACGATAACTTAAAAAATTTTTTCAAATATAACAGGAATGATTTAAACAAAATCCGATCTAAAACTGTACAGAAATAGAGTAGAAATAATACTTTTTTATTTTCATATCATAAGAGTAAACAATGGACGAGGCAGTAGCAGCCGAAAAGTAGTCCTAAATTCATGTCATTGTAATTAATAAGTGAATGTTTCGTTGAGTATTACATTTTATTTTATCATCCAACATATATTATATAGATGTTAAAGTATACATTAAAACAATAATTACTGGTTTTATTGCAGTAAACTGACTGAAAATTTCAATTTTATGTACAACTTAAACAAAGTCAGTTCTTTAAAGCTTTTATTAACATTTAATTTTACCTTAATTATTTTTATCAAAAACCATGCCCGTATATTTATTATTTATTACTTGCAATTTTTTGATAGCCATAAAAATATCATATATGTATACATATATTTTATATATTTTGAGTAATGCTAAAATTTCCTGAACTCTAAATACATATATAAAATATTCCATAAATTGCATATTAATGGAAATTCTAATAAAACTTAATTATATAAATTTATGCTTTTTAAGGACAATAACTCGTAAGTAAAATGCAACGAATTTTAGTTTCACAAAATAAACTGAAAAATATGTACCATTTATATATAATATACAATATATCAGCGACAATAATATATCTAATATTTTTATATATATATTTTTTAAATATATATAGGTATATCTATAGACCTTTATATACACATTGAATAATCAAATTTGTCCTAATTTCATAATATTATGTCCTGATGTACTGTTGTTTTTAACTTCCAATTTAACTAAATTATTTCTATTCATAAAAACCTTCATATTATAATAATGCGAAATAATAAAGTTCATGTTAGATTCATTAAATAATTTGCATTATGTTTTTAAAAATTATACATAGTGTTTAATACTACAAATATATATTTCATAATCGATTGAAATTTTCGAAATGCAAAAAAATTATGTAAAAAACTTTATTATTTTACCTTTGTGCCAAATACGATTGGTTAAATAAAAAATTAAATTCAGAACTCTGGGACTGAAATAGTCTTATCAAAAGATACTTTGATATCAATCAGAATGAGTTATAAATGCAACGAAGTTCAGTTTAATTTAGAAATCTATAAATGTTCCTAATTTTATATTTTTCTGATAATAACGTAATTCTTAATAATAGTATGTAAATTGTTAACCGGTTCTGATGACACTATAAATGTGATTTACAAAAGACTCTGTGTGTCCAAAAAATAATAAAATATAATTGATAAAGTTGTTGTCGTGGTTAAAGTTATTCACACCGTCCCTGGTTATATTCATTTTTATTGAATTATACAATTTTGGTGGCTTCAGTAATACATAACGTTCAAGCATAATTCCGATATTATATCCATGAATTGATTGAAATAAATTTAATAATATATGTAAATAGTAAATCGGTTATGACCTATAAATGTTATTTAAAAAAAAAAGACTGTAAAATCTAATTGCTCAAAGTATAGTTGTCGTGGTTAAAATTATTCACACCGTCCCTGGCTATATTCATTTTTATTTAATTATATACAATTTTAGTGGCTAATGTAGTACATAACGTTCATACATTTTGAGCATAATTCTGATATTATATCTTTTTGATGCTATTTTTGTATCTGATGGTGGTAAAATATTTTGAAATTTCGCGCGAAGAAAAAACATTTTTATTTTTTTCAACTATTTAATTTTAAGGGTATTTACCAATTTACAATAAATTCAACTAAACGTTACAAATTTTATTCAAAACATGTTTTCTAACATTTTTGAATTTCTTTTTTATTTTTTACTATGACGAGAACCATTTCTACCACAAAATCGATATAAAAGCTACTATTATGCTTTTTTTTGGTAAAAAATAAAATGAACATTTTCTATTATTAAAATTTTTAGGAAAATAAGGAAAATAAACGAAAAAAAAATATATAAGAATGTATAATGTATTGTATATAATGAAAGCTACATACAGCCTCGGAAATAATACTTATAGCAAGTCTTGTATTTTCATATTTTTATTAACATAGATATTTATTGTACTTGTGATAGTTCAGGAGGCATACAAAAATAGCAAACATTTATCTAATCATTGGAAATATTCATTGGGACTCATATTTTTGTAAATTTTGTTCAACATTTTTAATTTCTTTATTCTTCTTATTTTTATTCTTATTTTGAACCTTCTAACACTGCGTATAATATATACTTACCAGTAGCGCCATTTAGAAAGAAAACAAAAGTTCTATATTATTTTTGGATTTTTGAGAAATTTTTTTGCACAGTATGGCTATCAGTGAGAACATTTAAGAGTGCTAGAGTTATCTACATTAACATCAATTTCCTTTCTGCGATAAAATTATCACAGTATAAAAATGTTAAATAAAACATATTTAATAAAAATATAAGTCCTTTGCAATCTTTCCAGGGCTGTGACTGAATTTTTGATATTTTGTTTTTTTGAATGGCTGCTGAACTAACATAAGATCTGGTGGAATTAATAAAATTTATATTGGTGGTTTTAATACAACAAAAATTAAATGAAAAAATAAACAAAATGTTAATGTTTACAATATTTAACAAAACATTACCAACTCCTATGCTTTTGTTGTGCTTTAATTCTATTTAAATTTGAAAATATATAGGAGGATTATTTATTTCCCCAACTCTTTTCGTTTTATATAGCATGTTTTGAGGAAATTTTTAATTCAATAATAAATTCACATGTCGAAATAACTTTTAATATTTATACTTAAAAGAAACTTCTTTGATCTTTGGCATATACTCTTGATATTTAAACATAAACATAGAGGAGAACTCTTAATATATGAAACCCTAGTTTATTTTTCTTTTAATAATATTATATTAATATTTTTATAGAAAATAAAATATTAGGTAATAGTACAATCGAATAAAAAATAAGTATTTTCAAATTTTCATCATTCTGTATTCAACTTTGAAAGAAAAAACCTAAAAAAGCAAAGCATTGAATTTAAATTTTCTTTTTTAATTTAGGATTTTAATTAAATGCCCAATAAATTTTATTATATGCACACGACAAAAAATATGAATCAGCCATCATGGTGGTCGAATTTTGAATATAAAATTATGGTATAAAAACAATTGTTGGCCAATGTCCATCCAATAAATTGAAATATTTTGTTTGCTACTTAAAAAAAATTTCTGATTGAAAGTGTGATATAAATTGGAAGATGAAATTGATAATAAATAGGGACAAAAATTTTAAAAATCGAAAACTAGTATAGTTGAATGAAAAAACGTCTGTAAAAATATAAATGTAAAACTCACGTTATGCTACAAATTTGAATGCATTCAAAGTAATGGTTTCGTTTTCCGATGAAATTATATAGTAATATATTTATTTAAGACCATACAATTAATTATATTCATTTTAATCATTAGCGTCGTTTATACATTGTTTAAGATCTTTCCGAGAATAAAATTTTGTAAGCAAATAAATGTTGACTTCTAATGAGTGTAGTAAGTCAAAATTTAGCATCAAAAACCATATTCTTTCTCCTACCAAAAATTTACATTTTCACCTATGTTTCATCTTCAAATTCATTTTTATATTTATCATGTTCAAATTTTTTTTATTTTTTAATTTTTTTTCTCTCCACTGCGATTCACGTTTTTGAACAAGCAAAAATGTCATGCGAGAAAATCACAGGGTAATATTTTTTAATATTATTTTGGTCGTGGTCACAGAGAGCATAATCATAACACATATTTTTTGTTTTAGTAAAATATCAAAAAAAAATAATAAAAAATTATACCAAAATTTATATTTAAGTATTATGGCTTGACCTTATATTTCCTTTATATATTCATATCAAATTGAAGTCTTATTTTCTTGGATATGTAATATGTATACTATGGCGTATATGTATACAACATTATTGTACATAATATTATTGTGATGCAGACAGAGCAAAGAAAATTTTCATAATATGTCGAATAGAAAATTTATTTTATAAAAATTTGTTCTAATGTATGTATAGCATTAGGTCACTTTAATATATTTAAAAAGAACAAATAAAAAAAAAAAAAACATTTTTCTTAACAATAAATTTTAAAATATAAAAATTTTAAATTTCTTTCTCTATTTATTAACTCTATAATGTAGTCTGTGCGATGTTATAAAATTTAGTATGTGAGATTGTTTTCATTAAAGTATTAAATTTCAAACAAGTTTACTAAAATTCAGATTTCTTTGAACAATAAAAATTCATCTTAATTTATTATATTTAAAAAAAAAAAAATCATTTGATAAAATCAGTTTTGCAACAAACACATAAGTAGATTCCGATCAGACAGATTTGTCGTCAGAAATTATATTAATCTATATTTACGCCTCTTATAGTAAACGATTGGAATCGCTTCTCTTGAGTAGCGCAGACAGGTGGCTGACGTCATGTTTTCATCAAATTATTCATAGTGCTAGTACACACTCTAAAATTGTGTACGCCAACCTTTAGGGAAGGCAGTTTAGAGGTTCGCCACAAAGTTTATGTTCGTTTGAGCAGTTTTAAGTCGATTAAAAGAGTGAAATTATATTTGCACAAGAAAGGGAAAAGAAATTTTTCTAGTAATAGACTATAGACATTTGATATTGAAATGTATAAATTTATATTATGTGTGTAGATTATTTTAATCCGTGAATATAATATTTACAAATAATTTTTTTAATGCTTGATCTATGATTCTATGCTTAACAAATAAATAAAATAAAATACAAAAATTAAAGTGTATTCATATCTGAGATATTACTATTTATTATTTATAATTCAAGGTTAGAGACATCTTTATAATTAAATAACAACTTTGGGATTTCACTGACCCAAAATAATAATAAAAAAAATATAGAATAATTCCAAAAATTTAATTTTTAAATTAAATTTTGAATACCGAATATTTGATTACTAAGTTAAAAGTTACAAAAAAAAATTTTCTTTTAAATAAAAATTAACATTGAAAATAAATCAAAGAAATTATTGAATAAAAAAAAACAAGAACCCAAAAGTGTTTTTAAAAGCACAACTGTGTCTAACGGCGTTCTCAAAGGAAGTTAATTACAAAAAAAAAATCAAAAAATTAAAAACTGGTAGGACAAAAGTCAAAGCAATTAAAAAAAAATAACTTATTTTGTGGTGCGTGCTGGTATTCTTGTCGCTTTTGTTACACCACGCTTTATATAATTTTTAATTAACAACGATGGTTTTTATGGAAATAAATGAAGAATTATGGGAAAAAATTAAGGATATTTTTAATTTTTTCGTTTTTTTTTGTTTTTTTTTGTTTTATATATCTGCGTGTAAAAACCCATTGTACGCGAATATAACGTAATTTTTTGTTATTTCGGTTATTAAATTATTTAATTTACTTTCCATCATAACAAATTGGGTTTTTTTTTTGAAAATATGAATTAAAAATGCATAATAAGTAATGTTATCATAGAGTTTGTTGATCTAGCTTGTAGTCTTGTATTGGAGACCGAGAATAACAAAAAATGCTTTTCAGTATACATATAAGTATAAGTATACATATAAGTATACATATAAGTATAAGTAGATAAGACCCCAAGTTGTTGTATAATAATAAATTTTTAAATTTTTCATAGTCAGTAGAATAAAAAATTTATTGAATCTATAATGGTTGAGAAATTGTTAAATTATGTATAAAAAGGATAAAGAGATCAAAATCTTTGACAACTTTCCAATTTAATTAAATAACCTTGATTAGTTTTTGTAATGAAAAAATTCATCTTATTCATATTTCTCAAAATCCACAAGGATCTAACTTATATAGTCATTCTAGGTATATTTGTTTATCTTAAACGCATTATTCATATTATATTTATATGTATATTTAGTTCTCTGATTTTATTAATTGATATATTATTATATATATTGCACTTTATTACTATGACAAAGTTATTCAACTATAAATAATAATTCCAAGCCAGAACATTTTCCGCAAAACATTGAAACTTTTTTTAAAAAAAAAATTATAACAATTATTATACAAAAAAAAAAAAAAAAAAATGGAACAAAAAATTTATTGATGATATTATCTCATCAAAAGTGCCAATTTTCAAAATAAAGCAAAATAAAAATTACAAAAAAAAAATGTATCATCAGGGTGCCAAAAGAATAATAATAAAGGACTTAAAAATGGTCATGCATATCACCAGTCTTTGGTCTTTTTATATTCTGCATCAAACTCATTATAAAAAAAAAGAAACTTTAGTTTTAATGCTAATATCACGTTGCCACTGGAGTACCTGGGTTGTAAGAAACGGTTGTCGTCTAGGTAAGTTTTTCTGATCTTTATTATATAGAAGTTTTCAATATACATTATGTTTCAGTTATGAATTGAAATAATTTTTTGTCAACTTTATTAGAAGTAAATATACGGTTTTGTTGAAAATTGAAAAAAAAAATGTAGAATTATTAATGATGTGATTAATTTTAATTTAGTTAATATTTGAAATTGCATGAATTGGTGTTGATAAAGAGACTTATAGAAAGACTGATACAATATGATTAAAGTGTTCTACTTGCGGCATAAAAGTCGACTTAGTGCAATTCCTGAACAATTGTGGAATTCGCCTATTATAAACATTAAAATACTAGACTTGATATTTGTATTAAGTTATAATTGCCTACCAATGACATGAAATTAAATCAAAATAAAAAAAAATTTAAAACATTAACTACATTATTAACAACACTATTATATAAATTAGTAAAAATTAAGAAACTCTCCTGAAATAACTAAAATATGTGTATGTAATGTTTTATGCCTACATTATTCTTTGAGACACTAAACATTATATACAAAAATTAAAACTGATTTATAAATCTGACAAATAACAAGAAAACAATTCAATATTATGTCCGTATATACTAAAAATATTAAATTCAAGTATATGTACATAATAATTCTTAATTGCTGGAATTTATTTATTTTTATTTTTTTTTTTTTTTGTCGTTTCAAAAACAGACACAAAATGCTGTCCTTCCAATTGGCTTTAATTTGAATAACAATCAGAAGCAATTATTTCATTCCCCGTAAATGTCAATTAGCTAATGTATAACACTAATGAGATTTTAGGCTTTTGATTTTCCCATGGGAGAAGCAAAAAAAAAAAAATTCCCAAAAATTATGATTATTATTTTTGGCGGAAGAAATCCTCATTTTGAAAAATAATTAAATTTATGAAGGAAATTAATTTTAACAAAATTTACAGAATTTTATATTATTATTATTATTTTTTATTTTAACTTGAAATAAAGAACATTTACAACAACTTTATTTCGTTTTTCTTTGAACACAGATTGTTTTAATATTCTGAAATATTTAACATATTAATTTGAGGTTTTTTTTTTAACAAAATTATTCTCAATTTTCAATAAAATGTTATAGAAGCAATTTTTAACCTCAAGAATATTTCAATTATTTGAACTGAAGTATATTATGAATATTTAAAACATTTATATACCATTTTTTAGAAACATTTCAATAAAAGAGGGTAGAATATTTTAAATAATTTATTAAATTTTTACCCATGTTTTTACCCTTGAAATTTCAAAAAGTAGAAGATTTTTTCATATAAGTACTTGAAAATTCTTAAAAGATTTTTTAGTTTCCGGAAGTAATTTGAAATCTTTTTAGGTTATATTGATGTTATGAAAGGTACTCATACCATATCCAAAAAAAATAAAAACAAAATATTTTTACATAAGTTTAAACAATTTTAACATTTTAATTCTCAAAACAGATCAGGCAAAGTTATTACGGTAATAATAAAATTTCAAAATTTTTAACAATCTCAATGAGTTATTAATTTAAGAACTCCAAAGTTTAATTTAGGTGAACTAACATTCAATTATAGAAATCATTTCTAGAATTTTAATATGGTATTAGCATACTAAAATTACAGAAATAGTGGCGTATAATCAGTTTTCCCAGAAGTAGACATATTCTCGACATTCGTCCTCTTGCTTTGAAACAATAAGTATATATAACTATTTTGTTATTTCTGGTAACATTCTGATTTAATATAGATAGTGGAAACTTTATTACATCAATGTAAAGTGTTAGTTATGTTATTATGCAGAATAATATATTATAAGACAAAAACTTCTGTTAAGAAAATCATATTGTAATTTCTAAACATTAAAACAATCCCTTGACAATATTTTGTATATATACATATAACATTTAGAACAACATAAATATCATTTAAAATTGTTCAAAGAGTATGTACTTCAATATGTTTTATACTCCTATAAAATGTTACAAAGTTAAGTAAAGAAATCACTCAATTCTTCTATATATAATGACAATAAAAACATTACATTTTCATTTTATTAAAATTGTAAGAAATTAGGACTAAACAGATATTATATATGTATTGTATAAATATATTATATACTATTTTTTGCTTTTAAGCACTCTTAGATCGTTCATTTAGTTATATTATTTTTAAAATGTTTATATGTATATATAGCGTGTTCAAGCCTATATATAAATATGTATATACTATACATATATAAAAAAAACTAAAATAAATGCACTAAACAAGACAAAGTGAAAACAGGATTAGCTTTCAAGTTTATTAAATGAAAAACATAAACAAAACTTTAAAGTTAAAATATTTAAAAGCATCATGTGCAAACTATATAATCAACTAGAAAAGAAGAGCATTTTCTTTCATTTCCTGATGAAAACTTGCGGAAATAACTTATTTGCAATGTTTTGAAACAATTTTTTTTTTTCTATATATAGAAAGTTTTAATTTCATAAAATTAAATTATGTTGCTTGTTTATTTTTATTTATGTTGCTCCTCTTAGGAAATATCGAAATAAATTTGAAGTGGAAAAAAAATTAGGTAAAGTTTAAATACATAAAAAAAAACTAATATCAAATATTAAAGATTAATTTTTTTCAAACTTTTCGGTCAATTTGCATCTCATTGAAAATTTAAAATATATATGCGATCTTTAAATATGACAGTCAGTTTAAATATAGAAAAGAAAACCAAACAACTTATACTTTAAGTGCTATAATATATTTGAAATAAAATTGGCAAAATGCAATAAAATGGCAAAAAAAAATATTACCTCAAATATTTAGATATACATACTTTTAAAATAAAAGGATTTGATTAAAATAAGTAAAATCAGTGAAGCATTTCTTATTTCATAAAATTGTAAAAATATCGGTTGCATTTTGTTAAAATTTAAATTAATATAATTTAAAGAATCATAGCTACATGTATAGACAGAGAGAACATTTATTTTAGAAAATTTCATTCAATCATTGTTTTAATATAGATTATTCAAGAAGAGAATTATTAAATAAAATATGTACATGCCTTTTAAGAATTTAAGTATTTTATACTTACAATATTTGTCACAAAATATTTTCCCTCTTTACATTTTAATTAAATTAATTAACTTCATTTATTACTCTACTTGAAAAAAAAAAATTATTATGGATAATATTTTACTATCATAGTTTATAATTTTACATAACTTATGTTTAAAAAAAAAAAAAAAACTAAGTTAATTGGGTTGAAAGGTTCTTATAAAGTAATTTAATTATAATTTATTTTTTGTATTGACACAAAGTTTAATTAATTTTTCTTCTTAAAAATTATTGATATTGGTGTTATAATATTCGAAATAATAATAAAGTTATGATTGCTATATGCAATTCGATGTTTCAGCGAGCTCAGCTTTAAGAGTATATAATAATTAGTGCTTACTGCGCATATTTACATCAATTTATGTGTGCAAAAAAAGACCAAAAGAAGCGTTCGGCTTCAGACAGATCAAGACTATCAAATATATATGATTGTACTATTTCTATTTGTAACATAGTAACGATTACACAATATATAAATAAATAAATGTAATTTTTCAAAGTTTTTAACTAAAACAGAAAATATATACATCGTTTTATCCAATTTTGAATTAAGTTACAGAAAAAAATGATTATATACTTAGTCAATTGCAAAATATATAATAAATATAATATAAAATAGTAGTATATGTAATAAAAGTTCAAAAGTACATATTATAATGTAATACATATATTGTTTCTTGCAAAAAAATAAAAAAAATTTTTTTTTCAAATTTTATAAGTTTTGAAATTATAAATGAAAAATTTTATATTTAAACAAATTATACGAAGAAAAAATAAATTAATTTAACGTTTTTCTGAAAGAACAAGAAATTAAGTCATTCGAAATGAAAATGAAATTTTCTAGAATTAAAATTTTTTTTTTTCTTATTCAAATAAAAATGAATAAAACATTTTATTTTATGTTAAAAATATTTAAAAGAAATTTTAATGACATCAACAAAACAGAAAACTTGATTATTATTAAAATTTAAGAAATATTTTCAACAATGAGCAAATTTTTATTAATTTTTAAAGAATTTTCATTTTTTTTTTATATAAAAATAAAAATTAAAAAGGTATTTAAATTTTTTTTTCTTTTGCATTTAATTCTTGGCTTTGTTATACAACTAATCTCAATCTGTATTCTTATTCAAAAATACTTAAGACTTAATTTAAAGAAAGTATAAAATAAGGTTTTGTAAAAGATTGTCTGATGCCATAAAAAAAACTTATCCTTTTTATGTATATAGATATTGTATATATACCAGGATAGCTAAAATTCAAGAATTTTTTATTAATTTTTTTAATAACTTGACCTCCAAAGATTTCTGAAAATCAACCAAATTTCACAACGACAATTTGATTTTTGAGTTTCGAAAGATGTAAATAAATTGGCCCCTTTTAATAAGTTGTTAAGGAAAAATGAAAACTAAGTACTTAAATCCTAAAAAGTTTTATTAGGGCTGCAATTATTTTATTTTTTTCAGAGTTAATTATTATGTAAGTTAAAAATGCACCATTTGTGGTTCAGTATACTTAGTGGGTGCTGTTTCCCGACTTTTTTTCAATCCCGGGATTCGGGATTGAAAATTTAGGAAATACCGGGATTTCCCGAGAACCTGGAATTTTTTTCAAATCTAAAAAAAAATTTGACAATTTTATTTTCAATTTATTTTTATTAAAAAAACATAAATAAGTAATAAAAACATAAATAAAACAGAATAAAATATTAATGAGTCTTTTTTGCCTCTAAATTTTTAAAATAAGTTTTTAAAAAGCATAATACATCAATTGAGTGGTCTGCTAGTCCCACTCGTTTTTTAGATACGAAAGTGCCGGAAATTGAAAAAACCCGCTCCGATTCGGTTGATGTCGGTTTAATCGTCATTAATTCTTTATAAATATGCTTAAGCGTAGGTGTCATAATTCCAGCCGCCTCATATAATTGCATCTCTTTTTGTATGGATGTAAATTGGTTCAATTTTACTGGCTTCATTGTTTTCTGTGACGTAATTATTGCACTTGCCAAACTCCTTTAATAAATTACTTGTAGCTGATGGTGATGGCAAAGTTGTATCATTTCCGGATTTTTCATCAATTATGTTCGAATCATCATCTATTATTGGAAAAATACTGAATTACCAAGTTCTTTACTATTTTAGAAATCGCGGAAATTGATGACTTAGAAAAAAATCCTCCATAACTATGGTGGTCACATTCAATTGTGGCTTTCAAATTTTCCGGATTTTGTAAAAACATTACCAGTATTTTTTAATCCCGGGTTTTGAAATATGAATTCCCGGGAAACGGGATTATAAAAATTAACAAATTTCCCGGGAATTCGCTCCCGGGAATTCCTGGGAAAGACCCACAAACTTATAGCATTAACAACATGATAATATCATACATAGATATTAATGTAATAATATACAGTAAACTACCTACATTTTATTTACTATTTTTTTCATTAATTTTATGATAATTTAATTAAAAATTACTTGGATTTTGCAAACCTACAATTTTTTTTTGTTTTGTTTTACTACATTACATATAATTAAATTAATTAATCTAACCAAAGCTAACAAATCGATAGTGTTGGATATACAAAAGTGTATAGCTGATATTTATTTATTTTTTTCAATTCTAGTTCATGTTAAATTACAAAAACATAATTTCAAACATAAACAAAATATAAATCTATTTTTTTTTTTTCAAACAAAACAAATTTTAACACACTTATTGTATTCTGTATATACCTTTATGTATATAATTTAATTTGCAACTATATACAAGTAAATAATTGGTAGTTTTTTCAATAGATTAAAAACATAAAAATTAATTTTGACGAACCACGCTAAATTTTTTAAATCATAAAAAATAACATAATGCAGATTCCATGTTTTATGTGTTACGTTTTTTATTGTGAAAAAAAAATAAATAAAATAGCAAAAACAAATTTTAAAAAACATTCCACAAAAACCTAAACAGAAAAATCTCATAAAAAATTGTATTATTTTATGTCATTCTTAGGCAAAAAATAAAAATGTGTATAAAAAAAAAATTTGTTTTACTAAAAATGCTACTAGTTTTGGCATTTTGCCTTTAATGTTTCAAAAATAACATAGAGAAATGTTCTAGAACCCATTATAGTTTGATTTTTAACGTTAATAGATCTGCAAAAAAGTTCAATTTAATATTATTTGTATATATTGATTATTGATAATAAAAACTTTATTATGAACTTAACATATATATGATATATGAATAAATCTATTTAAATACTAATATTCAGATATCATATTATTTCATTAAATTAAAACTTATTAGCTTCGAACTATGGGTACATAATCATGTTATCGCGATAAAATTTTCTATTATAATTTTTCTTAAACAAAATGCTTTAATTTTAAAACTAACTAATAAGACCACTCTTATAAAATCCTACAACTAATTTTATATAATTTTATTTTCGCAAATTGAACAATTTTTCTGAATTCTTAATTAAAATACACTGCAAGTTAATAATATAATTTTAAGACACTTCTTGCGAAATTATAATGGTTTGCCTTGCTCTATTTTTTTTTTAGAGCACATCATCCTGCTGTGCCCATATTTTTCTTATAATAATTTTTATTTTTCATTAGCTGATCTGATATAGTATATTTTATTCTTAAAGTCATCATTTAAAGACTTTCACCTTATTTGTAATTCAATTAGATTATAATTTTCCATAATATGTAGTTGTATATGGATTTTCATTTCGGTTTGCAATGAAGTGCCACTTCAAAAAAAACAACAAAAAAAAGGCGAGTTTTAAGCTTAATTTTTCAAAGAGCAGATTATTTCAATTGAATTCGTTTTACCACACACAACAATTTATGCAACTTAATATTTTGTTGTATATTTTTATCATGTTTTTTTTTTTTGTTTGTATTACATTTATTTTTTGGCAAATTTATTTTAATCTGTAGTAAAAAAAAAAAAATGTTGCAATAAACAATGGAATTGCAATCGGTAAGGAGAATTATAGAATTAAAATTGTTTTCTCGAATAATAACACCCCCACATAAAATCTATTTATGTCTCTATATAAATACTTGTGGATAATGCCATACATGTCTTTTTTTATTATATAGCTACATTATTATAACAATTTAATTAATTTTAAACCAAGAAATCTATTTTTATGGATTTAATATTCCTTTGAAGAATGTTATTATTGAAACCACTAGAATTTCAATATATGTAGGTATGTAGTTTAAATGAATCCATTATTATCTAAAATTGTGAATGGACAAAAAAAAATTAGGATATTAAAAAAATTAAGAAAACAAATTTTTAGCAACACAAGAAGTTGGGTTTTTTTTTTTGTAAAATATCAATAATCTCAATTAGATCAGTACCATTAACATTCTTTAATGGTATCAAAATATTTATGCAAAACAAAAAAAATCTTTTTACAAGATTATCATAACAATTTCGCTACATAAATATATTCGCAGAAACAAAAATCGTCTTTATACTGATTCGAATAGAAGGCTGATTAACTTTCCAAATGCAATGAAATGTCTCTCAATATTCCAAAACTCAATTGCCATCATGTGGGTATAACATTGAAATTATAAGATTATGAAGATTTTCGAGAAAAAAAACTATTTACACAGTGCCGGATAGCCCATACGGACACTTTGGGCAGTTGCCCAGCGCCCACTTTTTTTTAGAGGGCCCACCAAATGATTAAACTTCTACTAAAATTATTTCTAATAAAAATTACATATTTCACATTTAATAACCTTTCTGCACTGGCAAAACAAAGACGTCTCAAATCAGTCTATTGATACACCGCCAAAAGCAGTTCCTTTGCACTTACTTTTGACAGAAAAAAAATATTTTCATTGCTTATGAATTTATTGTTCTCTTTGTTATTATTTTTTTGAAAAAAATAAGTACATATAGTTAATTTGATGAAATAATTATAAACAAATATTTAGATAGTTGCAAAAAAATTGTACGAAGCTTATAATTCTAAATTTTATTAAATTAACAAACTACATTCTCTTGAATACAAAAACTAAAATTTTGCTGAATAATATTAAACAAAAATTACAAATACAAAATTATAAACAATATTTCAACTAAATTTAATTTAAATTTTATTTTCTAAATTAAAAAAAAAAAAAGAACTCTAAAAATGAAAACGAAATAATTTTTTTTCTAACTACTGAAAATTTTTAATATTAATTCTCACTATACGAAAAATTTTACAAAATCTTTAAAAATAAATTAAACTAATTAAATATTTTTTAATTTAAGCAAAATTCCTTTCAAATCATTAATCATAATATATTATTATAATTTTTCATTCATGCTCTAAAAACCTGAAATTTTCATAAAAATCATAACACTTAACTATAACCATCGTACATTGTACGTATAAAAAATGTTTACTGAACGAAAAAAAAAAATAAAAAAAATTTTTTATACAAAATATTAGAACATAAAATTTTCTAAATAGGTAGATTTTGCAAAGTAAGCAATTAATCAATTCTTTGTATATATTTCCTAAAAGTAAGTAGATTGTTTATTATCTGGAACATAAAATTTGCTTTCATCTGAAGGTAATATCTTTTTTTTCTGTTTTGTTGTATGAAAAGCCAAAGAAAATAAAAATGTTTGATAATAGATTTGTTGTTAAAATGGAAATGAGCTTTCTTTTATAATGAAAAAGACATGAAATTTTCCTTTAAAAATATGCTTACTTATTGTATTTTATATATATATTTAAACTTTATACGGTATTTATACATATTTCGATTATGTATATATAAAATGTTTAGTGTATAGTTTTGTGTGTGGTACATAAATATAATATCCATGCAACATAAAGACGACGTATGAACTTTCAAAGTGTCGTGTCAAAATAATATAATTTAATGTTTAATATTTTCACATCATGTATATTTAAAATGAATATATAGTTTTAGTCTAACGCTAAAAAAAAATCCAATATTTACGTCAACTTAGGAGTTATCCATATGTTGCGTACAGTCAGACCATTTTTGTTGACAGATTCGTTGAAATTTGAAAATCTTAATGTATATTTTATTTTTGAACATACATTCTCGGGATGACAGTTGTCAAGTTGTGATCAGTTTTTTTTAGTCAGTTTCAATATATGAAATCATCTTTAGTTTACAATTTAAATATTCTGCACTAAATTAAAATTAAAAGCATTAAACAAAACAAAGATTTCAATTGACCTTTGTGGAAAACTTAGTTGTGTCTTTAATCTGGCTTGCAGAAGGTTTCTATATTATTTTTCGAGGTTTTTATTTATTATTTCGAATAAAGAACAAATACTTCTGATTGTTTTTTATTTGAATCGTTAAAATTAAAAACTACTGCCTTCAACATGGCTTTTGAATTGCAGTCTTACTAACTTTCATATTCAAAATAAATAAATTAAATTTAGATAATTAAACAAACATTTAAATTTAACACTCAAAGAAAAAAATATTCCAACAATTAGATATAGAATGACTAATATTTATTAGATCTTTAAAATACTAAATAGTAATATAGTAACTATATTCATTTACGCAAAAATAAAGGCAAAATTTTTTGTTTTGTCATCGAATAAATATTTCCTCATTGATGAGTTTTCTTTCTATGAAGTTTATTTCCCGTATTTTACCTTTATTTTATTATTATTATTATTCTTATTCTATACCTTTCAAAAAATATTTGCAAAGCAAAACATTTCCTTTATTGAAATTTATTATTTTGCAGAGAAAATGGTATATTATTCAAAAAAGCTGTTTCATTTAAAGAAAAAATATAAAATATATGTATGTAAAATATACATATATAAATAAAAAAAAAAATTATAGAAAAGGAGAATATTGTGCAAATTTTTTATGGACCATTAAAGTTTTCTATGGACATTGTGTCGCCAACGAAATAAATAATTTTTTTGTTTACTTTTCAAAAATTTCCCATATATAACTTTTTAACTATACATATTCTTACGTATATTACACACATATATTTTGTACTCTAACGAACAAATAAATAAAATTTAAGACATTTTTGGTTTTTACATATCTATTTCCTTAACATATTTTTCTAATAGATTTATTCATTTTCTTTACGTATATGTATTGATTTACTATCTGATATTTAATGTTGTTTTATTATTATTTTGTTTGTTTTTTTTTTCTGAATTTAAAAATATTATGATATAATAATAAAAAATGAACTTAGACAACATATTACAAATTGAGTCGTAATCGTTATTACGTTTTCTATGCATTTTTATTTTATTTTCCTATGGAACCAAAAATAAATTATATATATGCTTTTATATACGTATTTGTAATACTTAGATAAATTGAAATTTACATTTTTCAGTATATACTTAAAACAAAATTATGTTTAAAATTTTATTACCAAAAAATTTTAAAATAACTTCTAAAAAATAAAAAACTAGAAGATTTCGCAATTTATTAAATAAAATTGGTAAAGTTTTTGTGGCGATAAAACTTATTCCATTCAATTGAAAATCAAAATCGATTACATCATAATAAAGCAAATGTTTTTTATGTTTCAAAATAACATTTTTCGCATTCATCTTTTTAACAGTTTTATAACGAAACTACTATATATATATAGTTAAAATCCTTTGTGGTTAATGTGGCTTGATGATTTCTTGAGATAACTATGTACTACACATGTATAAGAAAACTTAAAAATATAATAATATATTTAAAATTCAAAAATTTATTTTATTTTCTTCATAATTACGAAACATTTGGAAGCATTTTGTGTTCGTTATAAAAAAAAATTGATATGTTGCTTTTTAATTATTACCAAAGTATAATATAATTTATGTTATCTTTTCACAACGATAAAACATTTATACTAAGACAAATTTTAATATTTCTTTTGTAAAAACCGGAAATAACTTATTATTCATAATTTATAAATTTATAATTATTATTTTTATATGAAAACATTGCTTCATAAATATAGTTATATGTATATATAAATTTATAAATATATTTATCCCATAAAGCATAACAAGTACTGCATGCAATACCTGTCGGCTAGAAAATATCCAGTAATATAGCAAGAGCCTTATTTCTTTATATCCGAAGCTATAAGCTTTATATTTATGAAAAATAAACTATTTATTAGGTTCTTTATTTTTCATTTTTGGTTTTTTAATGTGCCTATATTTTTCTTTTAATTAGAATACTACTTAAATTTCTTTTATACTTTTATACTAATGAAAATACATAAATTTATACATAAATTTTCATTTTACGAATTTTATTAAATTTCTTTGGAGCGACATGAGGTTAACGTTATCATTCTAATAAAAGAAATTTTATCCTTTATGGATATCGTAAATTTTTTGGAAGAAAATTTGCAAAAGGGTAAAAAAACATTGACCAAATAAATTTTTAGAAATTTCATTCGAAGAGTTAAACTGCTTAAATTGGTTGAAACGGTTCAAACGGTTAAAACGGTTAAAAAGGTTAAAACGGAGACATAAACATGATAAATTTGAGTTAAAGTGAAGTTGTTTTTCAATTACTACAAGGGGTTATAACAAGTAGATGCAGCAGTACTTTCACTAATACCAACTACTATCTTAAAATTTAAATTATAAAGTTTATTTTCCAAAATTAGAGTTATAATAAATTAATTAAAGAAAAACTTTATACTTATCATATTATTTTTAACAATCTTCCTAAATATAGATATATTCCAAATTAAATGTAATTTTTATTTTATATTCATATGAGTTAAATTTATCCGATTTTAACTTAACAAAACAAGTTATTCCAAAATTTTGTGGGATTCATCCATTCAACTAAATTAGTTTGGTGGCATGGACTTTTAAATGAAATTTTCTATGAATAAATAAGTTTCTATGTTTTACGTTTATTATCAAAAATTAAACATAAAAATAAAAATATTTAAAATATTATTATTATTCCATAGGAAAAATTTTTGCTTATTCCCTTTATTTTTAAAGGAATAATCTTATTTAACTTTTGCTATTTGTTTTATATATTTAGTTTTTTGGTGAGAAAAGGGTTTGAGAAAAAAGTTTTTATTTTCTATTTTATTTTCTAGATACGTACATATATATTATTTTGTTTTGTTTTTTGTATTTAGTTTCGTTTTCATTTATATTATTTTTTTTTTGTTTTTGTGTTATTTTTTCTTTTTCTTTTTGGTAAACATAAATAAAATATTTGAAAGATTTAAAACTTTTCCGTATTTTAAGAAAATATACCTACCTAGTTTATTTCAAGGAAATAAAATAACGAATAAGAGAAAAAAAACTATTAATATCATGAAATCAGTAAAATAAAATAAAAGTATGTTTTAAATGATTAGATTTGCAAACTTATTAAAACACAAATTTGATTTCCAAATCTATGACGTACAAAAAACACTGTTTTACGTGTACGAGATCATCATACTTTGTTTTTGTTTTTCCATTCCAAAAATAAGGATTCGTGAGATTGTTTGTTTAACTTCATAAATAGATCGCAACACAAAATTCCAAATGTAAAAAATCTCAAAAAAAAAAATTATTGATCAAAACCTTTAAATAAAACGAAAAGTTTGAACTGACGATAGGTTTGTGAATGTCTTATTTTGCAGCCAGCTCGCTTAAACATCGAATAGTAATCAGAACTTAATATTTATAGACTGTTTTACAAACGGAGTTTAATTAATTTTATGAGATAAAAAATATAAAAAAAATTATCATCTCGAGTATATTGCTCTTCTATGATGACATACTATATTAAGTGTGCATTATTATCGAATGTATACACATATAGCATACATATATTAAAAATATTTATGAAAAAAAAAAATTTTCGATTTAAAGATATCTTTATCAAAACACATTGTACATTTTCCTTTATCTATCCTCTATATATTTTATTAGTACAATAATTATTATATGGTTGGGCTTGAAATGGAAAACAGGAATATCAATAATATACATATGTATTATATCTATCATCAACAACATTCCTATTCAATTCATTGTCACTTGAATAAAAAATTTCATTCATCAAATTTCTATTCACTAATTTTGTTTCATATAGTTTGTTGATATTTTTTTAGTATATATTTTTAATTGTGTATATTTGCGAATATAATTGCACATGAAATTTAAGTTTTTGTGTTTTCATTTTGATAATTTTATTTTTTTTTTTATTTTATTTATTTTTTTTTTTTAATATAAATTTCTTCTTTAAGTACATAACAAAATTATGCATATTTGGATTTTGTTAAAAGTTTTAATTAAATTCTGAATAAATTTATCTAAAAGTTTTTAACAACTATAGTAGAAGATTTCGACATCAAATTGAAGTAATTAAGCCTGCTATATTTACGTTAATCATATATTTCAAATTTTATTAATTAGTAATTTTAATCAGTTTGGATTTTAACAATTTTATGTTTGGAATAGTATATGAATAGTGTATGTGTACATTAGGGTGGTCCTTATTATGGATTTTTCCGAATTTCTTTGCTCCCAGGGGCTTAAATGGTTCCAAATACATAAAAAATAATTGCCTCAAAATTCTAGCTCATAATATTAACTTTAAGATAGTCCGCATTCCAGTCAAATTTTCTCATATAAATAACATGGGAAAAATTTCATTTGTTCTTTAGAATTCCGTAGCTCTGCGACAAATGAATCAAAAGTAATTAATTGCGTCTTGTTTATTGTAAATTAAACGCTCTACAAAAAAGGTATTTTATTATTTTTCGCTAAATCTATTGGCTTAAGAGTTATTCGAACTCAAAGTTTAATTATTATATAATTATTAATATTATCAAATATAATTATATATTTATTTATTTTATAAAATATAAAGAAAATTTCTTATAAAATTATTATTTATGGTCAAAAAAAGCGAATACAATCTTATTCTTGGAATTGTAGTTAATATGTGTGATTTTTCAATTAATAAAACAGACAGTCCTTAGAGTTTGAAAATAATAAAATAGAAGTACAGGTGAAATATGATTTAACTTTGAGCTCGAATAACTCTTAAGCCAATAGATTTAGCGAAAAATAATAAAAGACCTTTTTTGTAGAGCGTTAAATTTACAATAAACATGACGCAATTAATTACTTTTGATCCATTTATCGCAGAGCTACGGAATTCTAAAGAACAAATGAAATTTTTCCCATGTTATTTATATGAGAAACTTTGACTGGAATGCGGACTATCTTAAAGTTAATATTAAGAGCTAGAATTTTGAGGCAATTATTTTTTATGTATTTGAAACCATTTAAGCCCCTGGGAGCAAAGAAATTCGGATAAATCCATAATAAGGACCACCCTAGTGTACATAGATATTATATGAACTTGTATGTTAGATTTCCTAAAGCGTGTAGTTAGACAATTAACTTTTTGAAAAGAATGTCATGGCGTGTAGGGTTTAATGCAGATTTACCCATGTTGCCTTGGACCCTTCACATTCTGAGAGAAATTATTTGTACCTTCAAGTTTTTAAATAAGTTACTTTCAAACTACAGTTGCAGGCAACAATTGAAACTATATGCAGTCTCAGCTATTTTAAAAAACATTTATTTTTTTGATTAAAAAAAAAATATAAATTTAAAATTTTATTTTTATTTTTTTTTTTTCAAAAAGAAACAAACTTATCCTGAAGTCCTGAAATAAAATGAAATTTGAATACACCAGAATATCAATTCAAATAGCAAATATTTTTAATATTCTTGAAAGTAAAGTAAACAAAATTATTTATTTCGTTTTTTTAACAAAAGATAATATAAACTCAAGTTTGGGGGAAAAAAAAAATAATATATATATATAAAAATATTACGACAAAAATTTTTACAAAAATAACATATATTTTCCATTCACAATAACTATTAAAAAAAAAAAAAAAAATTTTCCCATTTTGAAATGTGTAAAAATAAAAACATTTCATTTTTATTTTTTTTTATTTATAGTGAACAGAGTTATAGAACTAAGTAATATTATATATTTAATGTTTATTTGAAGCCTATAAACCGTGAAATTCTTTTTGCATCAGGTACACAAATAATATAAAAAAAAATAATAGTAATAAGCCAAGTTAAGTTGAAAAGAAACTTTAACGGCTATGTCAGACCTTAAGATTACATATATTTATTTTTACTATTAAAATGTATACAGCGTTTTCCAGTTTACTTATAAACATTAAAAAAGTAACTCGATTAAGTTCGCGAAATACGTTCTTGATGAAACAAATTTTTATTTTCAGGAGTTTACAATAAAAATTATTTTCATAACTCTTTTGGAGCATGAAAAAATTTATTATTATATTTATTAATATTTAAAATTTAGAAATAATAGAAACAAAAATTTAGAATCTTTTTAAGGAAGTATAAATTTTGGTGGTAAAAGAAAAGCTTTTTTTTTTTATTTCTGTCGTCGCCTCGTCGTATAAGATTTTCTTCAACTTTCTAGATTAACCTACGCTTGAAATAAGTTTTATTTATTCAAAACTTTAATGATCTGAATAATTTTGAATGGTCCAAAGGATGTAAGTTGTAAAAACTTTGTTATAGTACTGAACAACATTATATGCATAAAGAAAATAACATTTGTGCAAGAAAAAAGTTTAAATCCTGTTTTTAATATTCTTCTGCAAAAATTCAAAAGAGTCACATTGAAAAAAAAATATCACTTTACTAGCACTTTTGGGAATTTTGTATTATTGAAAAAAGCATTTTTGTGTCAGTTTTATCTTGGAATTTACTAGTATGTCTTTGTAGTCACGAAGACGACCAAATATATATTTCTTTTTTTTTTTTTTCTGTATGCTCATCTAAACTAAAACTAAAAGATTATCTTTTTTTTTTTGTAGCTTGGTTGAACATTATATACGCGAATTTATTTATTTTTTTTTTAAATTTCATATACATATGATTTCTACAATTTACGTGAATTGTGAAAGAAAACTTTGATTTTTTTTTTTTTTTTTTACTTATACAATTTTTGTTTATTTATTTATTTATTTATTTATTTATCCTGTATATTTATTGCATAAATGTATAAAAATATTTAAATAAAGTCTACAGGGTGATATAAGAAGGAAATTTTTAGAGATAGAGTTTGAAAAAAAAGGCCAGAAAGAATAAAAATCATAATCATTATTATGCTAGTTTTTTAATAAGAATATTAACTATCATCCTTCATATATACGAAAAAAATAAAATGATGAATCATTGATATGATTATATCATTAAAAATGATCATAAGAAATTATCAAAATTTATTTTTATAAGAAATGAGAACTATATTACAATTAAAAAATAATTAAAAAGCAATATTATAAAATTGAAATTTAATCTATTGAAAAGTCTCCTTCAATTTTTCTTTCACCTGAAATTGTTTTCTCACTTTCAGATTAAAAATAACCACATATTTATAAATAAATTTTCTGTTTATTATGTTGCAATTCTTAAAATTTTTTACTATTTGAAAAACAAATAAAAAAATATATATATTCATTTCTTTTGTGGTATTTGAAATAAAAGATATGTTAAAAAAAAAAAAAAATAACACAAAACACCGAAGGTCATAGGTTAAACTTCTTAGCAAAAAGATTATTGTTCAAAAAAGATTTTACATTCAAAACTTAAGACTTATACGCTTGCTGTTTATGTTTACCTTAGATAACTAATAATATATACTTATCTTTGTATGTACAATGTACAATCAACATATATATATTTTAAGAATAAAATTTATGACATTTTAGTGGTAAATGCTGTATTGTATAATATAATATATGATCATTAATATTACATAAAACCAGCATTTGTATAGAAAATTTAGATAAATTGTTACAGAATAAAGACAATAAATATAAAATATATATGTACAAGCAAACTATATTTTTTATAAAGATTTTATTTCTTAAATTCAAGTACCTATATCTGAATATGTTATATACCAAAATTTGAAGCATTTTCAGCATAAGCAATAAAATCATTACATTGGCTGTCAAAGCTTAAATTTAATATATTTTAATATTATATAACTAACTACATACTATATATAAGCTAGTTCATTTTCTATAAGGATGCCAACTTATGAAAAACACATAAGACAAAACAATATTGGAATAAAATATATTTTAAATCATTTCAATCTAAAATTGTATTTTAAAATTTACATTTGGAAACAAATGGACATAATATCATAAGAGAACACTGTGTGCATCTGTGCACAAATAAAATTCTTAAGAGATTTCCACCTCACTATATTAGAATAATACATATTTACAGAGCATACCTACCCTAAATGTATATTTCAGTTGTCTCATCGTTTTTAGTTTATGCTGTAAATATAATATACATAAAATATAGAATAGTTGGAAAAATATATATTTTTAATTTTTTTCTTCTTACTAAAAATATTAGATTCCTTTTTATCTTTCCACTTCACTTATAATTATTAAGAAATATTTTTGATAAAGTCAATTAATAAAATTCAATTCCATAACTTTGAAATATAAGAAAAAACACCAAATTGAGTTATTAAGTTGGAAAAATAAATATGAAATTATTGATTTAGATTTTAATTATATTGTGAAGAAAAAATATAAATATTTCTAACTTTATGTATAATAATAAAAATTCATATAAAAAATTTATGTAATATCTTTTTTCCCCAAAAATAAATTTTTTTTTATAACAATATTATTTATAAATGCATATATATGTATATAACTATATTGGCAACTCATCACATATTTTTTTCATTACTACACAGATTTATTACATCAAAACTTTGATTTATTTCCGCCATGCATTTTATTACATATATTTCATGTAACTCTAATAACTGATGAATTCATCAATATCATCATCATCATTATTATTATTATTATTATTATCATCATCATCATCATCATCATAAATAAACTAGTCTAAAAATAAAAATAAAATAAAATTAATAATATTTTATTTCATATTTTCTCTTAAAACATAAATAATTTTCTATTGTAGCAAAATTTGTTGAAATTATTGAACTCAATCGACTGTCAAATCATTGAATTGTTGTGCATTCATTTTTCTTTATTTCTCTTTTATTTTTACTCATCGTCAATATGTCAGTTCAATATGTCATTATTATAACTCTGACTTGCTTAATTCTATTTTTCATTATAATGATTTCAAAAGTGTATATATACGTTCAAAAATTATATGGTATGATTTTCATTGAAAATATCCTTCAATATATACGATTTTATTTATTGATTCTTTTTTGACATTTTTATCCATTTTGCCAAATAATTATACAGATGCTTTAAAGAAGTCTTGAAGAAATTTGATTTAACATTATGAACAAAAAAAAAGTTACATCAGCTGATGTATATTAAGTTATAATAGAAAAATGGCATTAGTCACGTTCATATGTTTTCGAAATATGGAAAAATTTCATTGCTGTCAAATATATTTTGTTTTTTTCATTTTTTTTGTATATTTTTCAAAATATTCTTAACAATAAGAATATTGTACAAATGAAGGATTTTAATAAAATTAAAGCTTTCAAATACAAATGTTAAATAACATTTCTGCAGCACAATGTAATGTAAACTTAATAGGAAGAAATGTCTTCTTCAATCATTTTTTTTTCTTTAAAATTGAATTGAATTGGATTGAAAATTATTTATTAAATATTTCCACGGAGGTAGCTAGGATAGGTAAGTTTACATATGAATATTATAAGTTCATTAAGGCAACTATGAAACTTATAATATTCATTTCTGTAGCTAGCAATAAATAAAAAACTTCATAATAGCGTTTATATCAAAAACAAAGTAAATTTTTACATAAATGAAAAAAAAAGCACAAAACCCATAAATAAAATTACATGGAAAAATTTTATTGCTTTTTTTTTGTTTTTGTTGTTGCCTTGGTGGATAATGACGAAATGAGTTTGCATGACAAGCAAAATTTTAAATATTTTTATATGTATGAACATAAAACATATACATATTCTACACGATTATAAGACCCCTCTCCATTCTGCTTCCACCTAAACTTTAGTTTTCTAAGGAATTGAAAAAAAAAATAAATATATATATATAATATATTTTTCCTACACATAAAACGGATATGCTCTACTCTAGTGATAATGATTTTGCACTTATTTTCCTTATCCGAAAGAAAATTGAGTTATTTTTGTTCATTATTCTGGAAAATTTTTATATATGTAGGTACCTACGTATACATTACACATTAGTACATAAAATTTTTCTTACAATTTTTTTTTTTTTTTTTTTGTTAAGAAAATATAGTTATAAAAAGAAAGGAATTTAATAAGAAAATTAAAGGTATGAATTAAAATCCTTAAGCCTGTGTTACCGTGAAGGTTGCATTAGGGTTTAAAAATTGTCAATTAATTTTAATTCGTGCAAAAAAAAAAAATATATATACGCACTTGACAAAATTTTAATACAAAAATGCATAATTGACATTTTTAATTCTAATGCAATTCTACACCGAAAACAAAAATTCTTTTGGCAGTATGAAATTGTTTTTGTAAATTTTGATTTCAAAAACGTATATAAACGGTGCAATTTCGAATGCAGTTTCATACCGTCAAAATTATTTGACCAAATAGGTAAGTGCTTACCTATATGCCTGGAGCTAACCAGCTTTGGTGGAGTGAATCACTCCCAAGCTAACCAGCTCCAGCTGTCTTTTTCCTTCTTGCTGGAAGTGACCAGCCTGGGTTAAAGTGGTATCCACTGACCTAGACTGGCTACTCCAGCAAGAAGTCTCTCTCTCTTCTTCTTCTTTCTCTTTAGGTGCTGGAGCTACCAGCCGAAACCAGTGGAGTTTACTTCACTGGCTTGGGCTGATAGCTCCGGCGATGGTTGGTATTGGAAGCGAGTCTGTTTTGCAAACCGCTCCAATAGGCAACCTAACCCATCCTGTCCTGGTGGAGGATTCTTGGACCTATCCAAGAATCCGAAGCTTGGACTCGCTGTCCGCCACCTGGTCCCTTCTGCTTCTGGAGTGGATCTTCAGGTCAAGGCTCTGCCATGACCAGGGGATTCACTGTAGAGGTAGAAGAGACCAAGATAGGCTGTCGCGATGTACCCTGAGTCTCCGTGTCCGGGAGCGGCTCCAAGCCAACGCCACGGCGTAGCTCTGGGTCTCACCATGGACATAGATGACTCTGGATGCATTGTGGCAGAGAATCTGGTTCCTCCTGCTCCGGAGTGAATCCTGGAACCACGAGTTATGTTGGTTTTGGGATTTATCTTGGACATGGATGACACTAGGTCACCTGGTGGTAATGCGTCTGGTCGCTCCCACTGTACGAGCGGATGCAAAACCAACTAATGGCTTGGTTTTGTAATTCGTCGTGGAGTGGGTGAAACCAGACTGCATTGTGGAATGGCCCCGATCACTTGTCCTTGGTTCCAACCCATTCGTGCGGTTGCCCGGTTGGACCAAGACGAGTATACACGTGATCAGGAACCACCACCTTGGACAGGCATATGTACTTATGTGCATATATGTGTGCATATGTAACCATAGGCACAAGCATCTGAATGCTTGTCCATATGCACATATATGTGTACATACGTACATATATAATTATTAGATATTTTTTTGTTCTAAACGCCACTTTCTATTTTTCTTTTCTTTTCAACTTCAAATTCGAAATTTTCCTTTTAAATTTTTTTTTTTACATTTTTTTTTAATAATTTTTTTTTCTCTCTTTTCAATTTTTTTTTTTATGATACCGTCAAAATTATTTGACCAAATAGATCTTCAAAATTATTTGACCATATAGATCCCTTGACAAATTAATTGATATTGAATCATATCAACAGGCAGAACATCGTACGTAAAATTCAAGACATTATCATCAAGTAAACAAAGAAACAAATCATCAACATACAGACAAATTTAAAACTAGTAATAATACTAAAAAAAAAAAAAGTATGTACAAATAAAAACTACTTAAATGTATTAGTTACCTTCTAGAAAATAAAACTGTATACACAATTTTTTTTACTTATGATATTCTATTTAAAAACTACAAAAAAAAAAAAACAAAAGGAATTTTAGAAAAATGTTAAACTAAACTTAAAACTAAAAGTTAACATTAAAAGATATAAAAAGATTTTATATATTTAAAAAAAAAAAAAAAAAAAAAAAAACAAAAAAAAAAAAAAGAAAAGAATTACAAATAATTCTTAAGAAACTAAATAAAAAAGATAAGAAATTTTTTTAAATTGTTACAACCAGGATAATGATAGCCAAATATTAGTATATACTTTATTTTTGTTAAATAAAATTTTTTTGTAAAAATTACAAATATGAGTTATTTCTAAAAAAAAAATTCCCACAGGTCCTTAAATAAAAAGATATGCCAGTGTTAGTCCCGACTTTAGGTGGCAGAGGCCATGAGTCGAAGCTAAAACATTAATTTTTAACCTATATTTTCTCTGTAATTGAGGAGTTGGGGTTACAACATATATATTCCTCTTCTGTAAGTAGACAGGTAAAAATGGTGGTAATTAAGAGAAAATTACCAGCATTTTTTACCTTCCCAAATCTTTGATTTTTCTTTTTTTTTGACATCCGATAATATTTGTTATGAACCTCTGGTGTTCACTGTCACGAACCTACCCACTCGGCGAGCTTAGACCAGGCCATTGAAAATGGATGTCAGACAGTGGACTCGGCACCAGATAAAATTCGGCTGGTAGAGCACCTTCTTTTGCCTCTACCTTAGCCACTCACTTTTTATCATAAAATTTTTATGATAAAATTCTCCTAAGTTCAGTTTGAACTCTCACTCTTAGTATTTTTATACCACCCCCCCGTTTTCCTCATAAAATAAATCATAACAAAATGGCGCCCAACGTGGTGGGACTATGAGTCCTACCCTAAAATTTTATACTTTGTAAGGTAAACACCTTACACGACCCTAACTTTCTAAGTAGAAAAAAGTTGAGTTAAGTAAATTTTATTGATTTTACCCTTACATATTTTGTAACCCCAATTACAATTTAAAAAGCTCTATAAAAATTCCTCGTTAATATTCGGAGAAGATTTTCACCCTGCAGTGCGAGTGCAGTTTAAAATGTAGGCCCGGTCTACACTGGTACGCACTGGGGTGAACATTTTCAGAACAATATTATTTCCTTTCTGCTATAAAACTATTCTTTCTTTAAAATCTTATACTATACATTCCTCCTGATATTTTTCCTTACAGTGTGAGTGCAGTTTAAAATGTGGGCACGGTCCACACTGATACGTGCTGAGGAACAATTTCAGGAGAAATATAAAAATCTATTTCTAAAAAAAAAAAAATAAAATAAAAATTCAAAATCGTACAGTGTGAGTACAGTTTAAAATGTGGACGCGGTCCACACTAGTACATGCTGCGATTTTGAATTTAATAATGTACATGCAATCATGAAAATTGCAAGTACAAGTTTCATGCAGGTTTCCTTCCTTACAGTGTGAGTGCAGTTTAAAATGTAGGCACGGTCTACACTGGTACATGCTGGGGAAGGAAACGCAATTGAAACAATTTTCTTTTCTATCTATAAATCCCACTAACAAATAATAGAGCTTTCTATAAATCATTCTTACCCTAAATTTTCCTATCTATCATCAAACTACACCAGGCAAAACAATTTTTTTATTAAAGGACCTACATAAAAAAAAAATAAATAAAAAAATAAAAAAATAAATAAAATCTTATAAAATCTTTCAAAAATTTGTTTTGAAATAATAAAACAAAATACTTCTATTTAAATAAATAAAAACTTAAAAGTAAAGTTATCATATAAAAATTTTTTTTATATACAAATACAATGTCGAAAAACGTATATCATATAGTCCCAGAACATCTGGAAGTCGTAGAATTAAATTATGAATATGATAGGCGTCAGATTTCCTATACAGACCCAAACGCTATGTCCGATTTAACAGAACACCTAATCCGTGAAGCGCATGACCCACAATCTCGTTTACGCTGGAACTCGCGAGGTAATACCCCTCGTTCCTCAACTATTATTAATTCCGCTGTAAGCGAAGCAAAGAAAATTATAGAAACAACAATAAAAAGCTTGAAACAACCTTCAGTAGTGAAGTTATCAATACTAAGAAGCAGGTTATTACACCACAAAAATAGAATATTAGATATAGCAGAATCAGGTGACATAGGCGAACAAGTATTAAGCAATCTAGTAAATAAAATTGACACCTATCTAGGTCTAATAGATTCTGAACTGAACAAGTTAGGAAAAGATAAAGCTACCTGTTTTGAAGAAGACCTAACAAAAACTCAAAACCCAATAATAGGGGAAAGACAAGAACTTCCTTCAGTCCAAGAAGTTCTAGAAATTAGTCCGGAAAAGACTCCAATCAATGAAAAAACTACCAAAAAAAATAAAGAACTTACCCCACCCAAACAAACACATCAAATAACAGAAATCATAGGAGGAAACGAATTTCCAATCTTCTCCAGACAAAATCAAGTAGAAAGCACAATTTTAAATTGGCCTCAACTAGCTCGTCCAAACCCAAATAGAGTAAAAACAAATCTCTATAATAAATACGATTTCCCACCAAAAAACCAAAATGTAGAAAAAACGAACTTAAATGAAATGAAAGAAATGAAAAAATCAATAGAAAATATAAGTAAAGCAATTTTACCATTAGTGAAAGAACACTTAGCTAAACAACCAACCCCACCTGAGTGGAGAGGACTTCCACCAACTTTTAATAGATCTAGCATCCCAGAGCCTGATTACGCAAGTTCCCAGTCTTCAATTATAAGTCAAAGAACAAGATTCTCAAACCCTGAAATCCGAAGACAAACTCCAGAAAACCCAAGAAATAATCCCCCAAGAAATCGAGACAGGCGCAACTCCGTTCCCAGAAATACAGCTGAACGGCAAGTCAGATATTACGAACCTCGACTATCCAAAGAAATAGACCTGAAAAAGAGATTCGGCTTATTTTTCAATGGGGACGAAGTTGAAAACTTCGTGAAAGATGTAGACAACCAGCGAATAGACCATAATATTTCGGATAGAGTCCTTATAAATAACTTCCATCAATTACTCGATCCTACTGTAAAAAAATGGTACTTTGTCTACTTTAGGACCCATAATAAACTAAACACAACTTGGAGAGCACTTAGCGCAGCTCTAATAAATGAATATGCAGATGCTTTGGACGAAGATCTGAAATTTACAGAACTAATAAATAGAAAACAAAAATTAGGAGAAACATGGCGAGAATTTATTCAAGCCATGATTTCACTTAATCAGAAATTAGAAGCTCCATTAAGCGAACAGAGATTAAGTAATAGAATTCGACTAAATACGAGACGCGAATATCGTGAGCCCTTGCAAACAGTCGATATACCTAATCTGAACACCCTCAGAGCCAAACTTAGAATGATAGACTCCAATCGTGAATCTAGGCCAACTTACAAGACTTTCTACGACGAAAATCAGTACAGTAAGCCATTCAACGACCGGAATAGACATCGCGTCCAAGAAATTCATTACGAGGATGAATACTACTACGATGAAGATCTTGATAATGAATTTTATGAAGTAGACGAGCTACAAAATCGCAATAACCCATCCTTTAAACCCAACCAACAAAACAACTTCAAAAAGAGGTATGAAGAGCCCTCAAGACCCAAAACATATCCAAATCCAAGGCCAGCTACTCCAGAAAGCAAATTACAATGCTGGAATTGCGAAATGGCAGGCCATGGATACATGGACTGCCCAGCCAACTTTAGGCGGATATTCTGCTATAAATGCGGAATGGCTAATGAGATCTCCCCTACCTGTAAAAATTGTAATAAAACAGTTAGATTCCAGGGAAACTAACTCAAGAATCTGTAGACAGGCCAACTACAGATTACAACCCAGGCCAATTAAATTTATTCCCTATAGAAAATAATAGAAATAATTTTAATATAATAAATAATAATCCTAATACTATTAATAATGAAGTTGAAGGTACTCCTATAAAAATTTTAGAAAGACCTAAAAATATAGAAATAGAAACCAAACCAAAAAAGCATTGGCCTCCATACCACATAAGAAAAAAAGCCTACGACAAAAAACGGGCGGAAATAGTAACCTATAAAAATATTAGCGAGGTTAGATATAATATAAATAAAATAATGAGATCAAAAAAGAAAAAAAAGAGTTCTTTACGAAAGAAAAACTTTTATAAACAAGTAAAAATCGATAAAAACAGAATATTATCTTCAGTTATTAAAATCCCACACGATAACCGACCTTATGTTAGAATTCAATTAGGGAAAGCAACCCTTGAGGGATTATTAGACTCAGGTGCTTCTATATCTTGCCTAGGAAAAACCACGAGATGGATATCAGAAAATACAAATTATAAAGTACATAAAATTTCCGACTCTGTTATAACAGCGGCCGGTAATAAAACCGAAATTATAGGTTACATGCTAGTACCCATCACTTTCAATAATATTACAAGAACTCTAAAAATACACATAGTACCAAATTTATCTCAAGATCTTTACCTTGGGGTAAATTTTTGGACACAATTTCAATTAGCTCCCCAAATTTTTAATTTAGTTTCCGAAATATCACAAACCGATCCCAAAGTTCATGATTTAAACAATAAAGAACAATTAGAGCTAGATCGTATCAAAATCATGTTTCCCTCATATGCTGTAGAAGGATTAGGGTGTACCCATTTTGAAGAACATATAATAGACACAGGGGAAAATGTACCAGTAAAGCAAAAGCATTACCCAATCTCCCCTGCAATCCAAAAATTAATGTATTCCGAAGTAGACCGAATGTTAGAAATGGGTGTTATAGAGGAAAGTAACAGTGCTTGGACTTCCCCAGTAGTACTTGTAAGAAAACCTGGAAAAAACCGTCTTTGCCTAGATTCAAGAAAAGTTAATGAATTGACCAAAAAAGACGCGTACCCCTTACCAAATATCCAGGGTCTTCTCGCGAGAATAGACAAAACGAAGTATATTAGTAGTATAGATCTAAAAGATGCTTTCTGGCAAATACCCCTAGAAAAATGTTCGCGTGAAAAGACCACTTTTGCAATACCCGGAAGACCTCTCTATCAGTATACTAGAATGCCGTTCGGACTTTGCAACGCCGCGCAAAGAATGTGTCGACTTATGGATAAGGTTATTCCCCAACATCTAAAAGAAGAAGTTAAAGTCTATTTAGATGATTTAATGATCGCTACGGAAACCAAGGAGCGACATTTCCAACTTCTGAAAGAAGTAGCCTCCGCTTTAAGAAAAGCGAATCTTACCATTAATGTCGAGAAATCCAAGTTTTTCATGAAAGAAATAAAATACTTGGGATACTTAATAGGCGCGGATGGCACAAAACCTGACCCAGGGAAAATAACAGCAATATCCGAATACCCTGAACCAAAAACACCAAAACAGACTAGACGTTTTCTTGGAATGACGGGATGGTTTCAACGCCTCATTAAAAATTATTCTACAATAGTCTCTCCCATAACCGATTGTCTTAAAACCAAAAACAACAATAATAATAAATTCGTTTTTACAAATCAAGCAAGAGAAGCTTTTAAAAAAATTAAAGAGATACTTGTTTCAGAACCAGTTTTAGCTCCCCCAGATTACAAAAAACAATTCTTTATACAAACTGATGCCAGCAAATCCGGTATCGGGGCTGTGCTCTTTCAATATGACTCCGAGGAAAATGAACACCCTGTAGCTTTTATGTCAAAAAAATTCAATGACACCCAAAGCCGGTGGGCAGCCACAGAGCAAGAGTGCTACGCAGTGGTTGAAGCAATAAAAAAATTTAGAATGTACGTGGAGGGAACTAAATTTACGGTCCTAACAGATTGCGCATCCCTTCAGTGGTTAAGAACATGTAAAGACCACCACGGTAAGCTATTCAGATGGTCTCTAAAACTCCAAGCCTTTGAGTTCGACGTACAACACCGATCAGGCAAAAAGAACGTTGTAGCCGACACTCTTTCGCGCTCATTTGGCTTAGAAGAAATATCAGTACGGTGCCCAGATTTAAATTTAAATTCTGAATCATTTGAGTCTGAAAGCTACAAGGAGATTCGAGAAGCTATCGAAGATAACATTGATAGACTTCCTGATCTCAAAGTAGTAGATAATAAGGTTTTCAAAAGAGTTGATTTTAGACAAAACGAAACCACTTCAGAATTCAACCTCTGGCGACTTTGGATTCCGGATGAACTTGTAAACGAAGTAATAAAGAACAATCACGACCCTCCCCATTCAGCTCACGGCGGGTTAGGAAAAACTCTTTACAAATTAAGAACAAAATATTTCTGGCCCCGCATGTTCACAGATGTAAAAAAATACATATCCAACTGTACGATTTGCAAAGAAACTAAACCCTCAAATCAGATACTGAGACCACCCATGGGAAACAAACCCATCCCCGAAAGACCCTTTCAAAATTTATATATAGACTTTTTAGGCCCTTATCCAAAATCCAAGTCCGGAAACACTTTTATCTTCATAATATTAGATTCATTCTCAAAATATGTAATTATAAGACCGTTACGTAAAGCGACTTCAGCAAACGCAATTAAAGTGCTCGAAGAAGCTTTCAATTTATTTGGTTGTCCTGAACAAATCTTAAGTGATAATGGTACCCAACTTACTTCTAAAGAATTTAAATCCTACTTAAAAAATTATGAAATCGAACACAAACTAACGGCTTTCTATTCCCCGCAAGCAAACGCTAGCGAGCGAGTTAATGGCTCAATTCTTAACGCGATACGAGCTTACGTCGATGATCAACAAACCAACTGGGACGGTGATCTTGAAAGCATAAGTACAGCCCTCCGTGCCACAGTACATGAAGCCACTGGCATGTCTCCGTACTATATCCTTTTTGGTCAACATATGATAACTCACGGTAGCTCCTTCAAATTACTAAAAAAATTACATATGTTAGAAGGAGAAGACGTAGAAATATTACCTCCCCCAGGTTCGTTTCAAATAAATAAGGAAATCGTAAAGCGTAATCTAGAAAAAGCTAAAGAAAAAGGAAGAAGGCTTTACAATAGGAAATGTAAGAACATCAAGTATAAGATAGGACAAACAGTATATAGGCGAAACTTTGCTCAGAGCGACTTTGGCAAACATTTCAACGCTAAATTAGGAAAAAAATTCATTCCTTGTACAGTACTTAAAATAATCGGTAACAGTATTTATGAAGTAAAAGATCTAATAGGCAAAAATACAATAGGACGCTATCACGCGAAAGACATCAAAACATAATAGGAATTCTGAAGTTTATCATACGTTTAAACTGAGTGACTATTTTTAAAATTTAAAGTATTTTTTTTATGATAACTTGAACTTTCGTGAAAGTAATATCCGTTTAATTAATTTTTGAATTTTTTTTATTATTTCAGTAATTCTGAACCTACAAAAAAAAAAAATCACAATTAAAGAAATAAACAAATAAACATTGTAAAAAAAAAAAGAAAAAAAAAAGTAAGTTCCAAAACATTGGAAAAGCAATTTTATTAAAATGAGTTACAATTATCGTGCTAGATTCAGTGTGGGCCACAGAATTATATGTAATTTCCACACCAGATCAGTACGAGAATACGCTAACGAAATGCTAAAACTTTTAGATGAATTAAATACAATTATTGAAAATGAGCAAATTGAAACCAACCTAGAAAAAATGAGAAAAAGCACAGAACTTCTAGTCTTGCAAACTTTCCAATACAATTTGAAAAAGAAAATTTCAAAATTAGTAATCGCCAAAAATCCTGAAACACTCATGGAAGCCATAAACTTAGCTTTAGAATTTGAAGAAGAACCATTTTAATAGAAATGCTTTACCAACAAAAAAAATATAAATAAAAAAAAAAAAAAAAAAATTTTTTTTTGAAAACATATATAATAGATGTATACCTATATTAAAAAAAAAAAAAAAAATTAAAAATGTACAATTTAGTAATCTTTTATTCTTTTTATTTCTTTCAGAAAATTGTAACAAAATCAAAAAAAAAAAAAAAAAATTAATAAAAATAAAATAAAATTTTATATTAGTTAGATATTATTGTAATTAGAAACTAAACTTAGAACATATAAAATTGGAACTTATTATAAAAGAACAAATACGTTTTTGTTAAAAATATAAAAAAAAAAAAAAAAAAAAACCTTTTGTTAAAAATTTCAAAAAAATACAAAATAAAAAAAAAAATAATAAATAACACATACTTAGACAAACACACATACACACATCTTAACACAACATAAACAATTTTTTTTTCTTCTATATATTATGTGTAAAGACTTATTAAGCTGCATCGGGATATCTATGTCCTGGATGACCCAGCCAATAACTTTCTTTTTATATTTAACGGGATCTATAATTGCACTTTTCCTTCTTTTATTTTTACTTCTTGCTTTCTGTCAAATAAGAAATTACTGTATGTTTAGGCGAGTGTTGTTATTGTCCGCTCTGACTCAAAATGTACAGTCTAGCGTTGTAATTATTCAAAATATATACAGACCTGTTTATGACCAAACTGAACTAAACATTTACCCATTATACGAGAAAAAGATAGAAGATTACGCGACAAAAATTTTAAACTATAGTGATACTTACCCCATATTTGGCAAACCCCTCACAGATATTAACTTAATCCACAATTGCAAAGATGGTATCTTAGTCCCTCCAATCCTGACAGCTAATGTCACCACTATTCCAATTAATAATGACAAAATCAACCCCCTAAGTTTAATCTCTCCTTTAGTAAGCATAAAAATATACGTAAAGAAATATGAGATAAAACTCACCCCCAATGAAAAATTAAATATTAAAATGCTTGAGTCTATCTATCCGGAAACAAAACAATGGTCTATTCAGCCAATTCTTTCTAAAGAAATGAATTTAGAATGGTTTTGCGAAGAGCCAAAAATTGAAATTTTGATAGAAAACTTCAAAATAATTGAAAAATTTGAAAACCTACCACTAATAGGTATGGTCAATTCTGTAGAATTTAAAGAAAAATTTAAAAATTGCGAAACCTCTCTGTGTGAAGTTGGACTGAAAAATCTTCTAGACCCTTACAAAAATTTAAGACGACGTCCTCGCAAATTTAAACGGGAAGCCGAAGAGCCAAGTAGTTGCACTTCTTTTAGTATTTTGGGAAAATGGGGAATCAACTTCAACAATTGCAACATTAATTTAGATTTGTTTAAAAATGACTTAGAGAATACTAGACACGAACTAAATTACTACGAAACAATTTTGAAAAATCAAACTGAAATAACAAACGAATTATTTCAAAACACGGAAAAAATAATAATTAGACTAAACTACCAACAAGAACAATTAGAAAAACATCTCCATAGTCAATACCTATCAACTCAACATACAATCCAAGTTATAAAACTAATTGCCGATATTAAAACTTGGAAGTTAGATCAGAAAAGTCAGGTCAGAAACATTATTTCCCATACACAATCTATGTCTTTAGAATTATTACAATCCCTGAAACAATCCTTATCTCTACACCAATGGGTAGGGAAGTGCATCGCAACACAAGATTGCGTTGAAATCCATAAATTTCTCAGTAGCAAAATAATCTACTGGAACGACTTACTAGCCCACAACTTTAATCCCCATCCAACCCTTATGTACCATCAATCCATCCCTTTCTTTATATTTACAACTCCAACCGAAGTACAGTGGAAATACCTTCCCACATTAATCCTCCCCTCATTACAAATTAATGCTGGCTGTCACTCCCTAGAAAATTCTCTCTTTCTCTGCGAGAAATGTTATAAACAAAACTTCAAGTTCCTCACTTTGAACCTTAATAATACAAATAAACATATAGAACCTAATAGAAATATTTCAGTTTTAATAAATAATATTGGGTTAATGGAAAAATGTATATCTGAGCAAGGCAATACCAACGTTAGCCTAAAAATTAGGGATCAATGTTTAATCTTAAACTCGCAAGGACTACAAATTACAGATAGTACATTATGTCAAAAAATTGGAACAATTGAGTCAGACCAAATCCTAACTCAATATCATTCTCAAGACATTCCTAGTATATTTTCGTTTCAAAACCATTCACTCGATATGCTGATTAATTACAGCATAAATGGAAAATTTAAATTTCTGCAAAATAATGTCACATATCATAAGCTAGTCAGCTCCCTAACTAACAAAGCAACCCAATTAAGTGACCTTTCTCAAAACTTCAAAACTCACATCATAGCAGTACATAATACAAATATGTTTCTCAACACATTCAATTTGTTATTACTGACATCCTTTATTGTCACCCAAATATTGACCCTCAATTGGGAAAAGATAAAGAATAAAATAAGACCTAGACAAGTCCCCCAACAAACTTCAGACACAATACAATATTCCCAAAACAACACAAAAAAAGGCTATCTTCTAATTTTCCAAGGTAGAGAAGACAATACCGACAAAACAAAATTGTACAAAATTGATAGTCAGAGTGGAAATAATTACCTCCTCCAAAACAATGTCCTTATAATTCAGAACGAAACCAATAAGTCACTTCGACGATTTTCACAAGTGACAAACTTCAATAAAGTGGATGCTTAAAAAAAAAAAAATTTTTTTTTAGCTTACAATCTAATTTTTCAAATATAAATTATCCTGTAGATAAAATTTTCATAACTAAGGTGCTATTTTCTATCTTTTCTAACTTTTGCATGGGGTACAAATTTTCAAAATAAAGCAACAATAATAACGCTATTCATTTCAATTTTACAGATGGAACAGTTAGGACGTAAAACTTTCACGAAAGAGGACTGTGAAGAAATGTTGGCGGCGTATGCTTTTCACGATCCCAACTATACTCAGCCTGATTTGCGGTGGTACACTGAAGATCAAGGTCCCAAACCGTTAAAAATAGAACGTTTTCTAAAAAGACAACCATTTAGGGAACCAGAAATTCCCAAAATGATTGAGAAGCCAAAATTAGATCCGCTAGTTCCTCCATCGATACCGCGTGTACCCGATGAGGAAGGGCTAAATCCTCCCGCCACTCTAAAGGCGATATTCGAAGGAGTTGAAGTAGAGCCCACGCGGAAGCATTATAAGATCAGGGTGAGGAAGCAGGGTCCGATGTCGGTCCTGCAAGCCACTATCACCAGAAAAAAGGCTACATTAACGTGTAAGCAGACAGGGGCCGTTAAGAAAATTAATTTCGAGACAAACGTGGTTCAAATTTTTCCAGGTACCACCGAAAAACAGCTGAGTAACCCGAAAAGGAAGAGATATGATTAGCGGTAAGTTATGAGACTCTTATCTCAGGATCGGCTTCGAGCCCCTTTTTCCTTCTTATTCTACTTTCACCTCCTCCCTTTTTTTTTTTTAGAACCTTCCCTTTTTTCTAGTTTCAATCAGCCACCTTCTATGAGCTCGATTGAACCTATTTTGTTACCGTGAAGGTTGCATTAGGGTTTAAAAATTGTCAATTAATTTTAATTCGTGCAAAAAAAAAAAATATATATACGCACTTGACAAAATTTTAATACAAAAATGCATAATTGACATTTTTAATTCTAATGCAATTCTACACCGAAAACAAAAATTCTTTTGGCAGTATGAAATTGTTTTTGTAAATTTTGATTTCAAAAACGTATATAAACGGTGCAATTTCGAATGCAGTTTCATACCGTCAAAATTATTTGACCAAATAGGTAAGTGCTTACCTATATGCCTGGAGCTAACCAGCTTTGGTGGAGTGAATCACTCCCAAGCTAACCAGCTCCAGCTGTCTTTTTCCTTCTTGCTGGAAGTGACCAGCCTGGGTTAAAGTGGTATCCACTGACCTAGACTGGCTACTCCAGCAAGAAGTCTCTCTCTCTTCTTCTTCTTTCTCTTTAGGTGCTGGAGCTACCAGCCGAAACCAGTGGAGTTTACTTCACTGGCTTGGGCTGATAGCTCCGGCGATGGTTGGTATTGGAAGCGAGTCTGTTTTGCAAACCGCTCCAATAGGCAACCTAACCCATCCTGTCCTGGTGGAGGATTCTTGGACCTATCCAAGAATCCGAAGCTTGGACTCGCTGTCCGCCACCTGGTCCCTTCTGCTTCTGGAGTGGATCTTCAGGTCAAGGCTCTGCCATGACCAGGGGATTCACTGTAGAGGTAGAAGAGACCAAGATAGGCTGTCGCGATGTACCCTGAGTCTCCGTGTCCGGGAGCGGCTCCAAGCCAACGCCACGGCGTAGCTCTGGGTCTCACCATGGACATAGATGACTCTGGATGCATTGTGGCAGAGAATCTGGTTCCTCCTGCTCCGGAGTGAATCCTGGAACCACGAGTTATGTTGGTTTTGGGATTTACCTTGGACATGGATGACACTAGGTCACCTGGTGGTAATGCGTCTGGTCGCTCCCACTGTACGAGCGGATGCAAAACCAACTAATGGCTTGGTTTTGTAATTCGTCGTGGAGTGGGTGAAACCAGACTGCATTGTGGAATGGCCCCGATCACTTGTCCTTGGTTCCAACCCATTCGTGCGGTTGCCCGGTTGGACCAAGACGAGTATACACGTGATCAGGAACCACCACCTTGGACAGGCATATGTACTTATGTGCATATATGTGTGCATATGTAACCATAGGCACAAGCATCTGAATGCTTGTCCATATGCACATATATGTGTACATACGTACATATATAATTATTAGATATTTTTTTGTTCTAAACGCCACTTTCTATTTTTCTTTTCTTTTCAACTTCAAATTCGAAATTTTCCTTTTAAATTTTTTTTTTTACATTTTTTTTTAATAATTTTTTTTTCTCTCTTTTCAATTTTTTTTTTTATGATACCGTCAAAATTATTTGACCAAATAGATCTTCAAAATTATTTGACCATATAGATCCCTTGACAAATTAATTGATATTGAATCATATCAACAGGCAGAACATCGTACGTAAAATTCAAGACATTATCATCAAGTAAACAAAGAAACAAATCATCAACATACAGACAAATTTAAAACTAGTAATAATACTAAAAAAAAAAAAAGTATGTACAAATAAAAACTACTTAAATGTATTAGTTACCTTCTAGAAAATAAAACTGTATACACAATTTTTTTTACTTATGATATTCTATTTAAAAACTACAAAAAAAAAAAAACAAAAGGAATTTTAGAAAAATGTTAAACTAAACTTAAAACTAAAAGTTAACATTAAAAGATATAAAAAGATTTTATATATTTAAAAAAAAAAAAAAAAAAAAAAAAACAAAAAAAAAAAAAAGAAAAGAATTACAAATAATTCTTAAGAAACTAAATAAAAAAGATAAGAAATTTTTTTAAATTGTTACAACCAGGATAATGATAGCCAAATATTAGTATATACTTTATTTTTGTTAAATAAAATTTTTTTGTAAAAATTACAAATATGAGTTATTTCTAAAAAAAAAATTCCCACAGGTCCTTAAATAAAAAGATATGCCAGTGTTAGTCCCGACTTTAGGTGGCAGAGGCCATGAGTCGAAGCTAAAACATTAATTTTTAACCTATATTTTCTCTGTAATTGAGGAGTTGGGGTTACAACATATATATTCCTCTTCTGTAAGTAGACAGGTAAAAATGGTGGTAATTAAGAGAAAATTACCAGCATTTTTTACCTTCCCAAATCTTTGATTTTTCTTTTTTTTTGACATCCGATAATATTTGTTATGAACCTCTGGTGTTCACTGTCACGAACCTACCCACTCGGCGAGCTTAGACCAGGCCATTGAAAATGGATGTCAGACAGTGGACTCGGCACCAGATAAAATTCGGCTGGTAGAGCACCTTCTTTTGCCTCTACCTTAGCCACTCACTTTTTATCATAAAATTTTTATGATAAAATTCTCCTAAGTTCAGTTTGAACTCTCACTCTTAGTATTTTTATACCACCCCCCCGTTTTCCTCATAAAATAAATCATAACACCTGTAATAATGTTAAAAACATTTTTATTATTTAATAAAAATTTTGCTAATAAAAAAGCTAAAGAGAACAAGAACAGAAAAAAAAAATAAAATAAAAAAAAATAAAAATTTATTAGTTTAAAAGAGGTCTTATATTTTATTCATTTTCATGAGTACTTATTATGCGTATAAGAAACGTTTTTCTGATTTTAATGCCTTTTCTTTTAGTATACATATAAAGTTGGTAATTTCATAAATATTAAAAAAGTTAATTCTGCTAAGGACTATGCTAAAAATCTAAATATTAAGCTGTACCATTCGGTTTGACAAAAAAATATGAAGCGATATTATTCACTTTTATCTAAGCCTAATGATCAGATAATGCGATTCTAGGTACACCAGATTTCGAAGCAAACAATGAAGGAATTTAAACGAAATGTTTAGAACCCAATGTTTATAACCAGGTGGTTATTAAATATGTTTAATGGATAGAGCTGGATAGAGCTCGATAAACGTAAAAAAAATGCTAAACACGAAACTATTTTAAGTCGAAATGTGAAAACTTTATTTATTAAGCTCATATAAGGACATTTTATGTAAATATTTCGACGGTTTTATGTTTCCATATTTTTTTTTTTTCCATTCTTAGTTTTATATCATTTTCCATAAATTGTATATATTATATTTACAAATAACTAAAAAAAAAAAAAAAACTAAAAATCCAATTCAGAATTATTATGTAAATGAAATTTTTTTTTATTGAATTTTTATTTTTTATTATTTTTTATTTTTTTTTTTTTGTTTTAATAATAATAAATTTTTTATGTTATTTTTATAGTATGTTTGGATTGAATTGATAAAATAAATTAAAAATAAATTAATAATTTCTAAAAAAAAATAAAAAAATAAATTAAAAAGAACAAAATTTTATTTGTACATTAGAAAATAATTTAAAAATAAAAATTGATATTGTAAATTATTGTTTTAAATTAGTGTTTTTTTTTTTTACACAGTACAAGTACATAATTTTAATTAGTATTTTTAAAATTTTTTTATTATTGATTGTCTTATCAGAAAGGAGATTCATGAAATTCAGAATATATAATACAGTTCTTGTTCCCACATAACTCTTCGGTTATAATGATAATGATACATTTTGTATATTTATATGATATATTTTGTATCTTCTTGGGTATACACTGAAATTATTCATTGAAAAATTAATTTATTATAGAAAAAGTTCTTATGTGAAGAATTTTTTTTTTGTTCAGATACTTTAATTTTAATAAGATATACATTTTAGTTCTTGTTTTGTTTTTTTTTTTAGAAAATTCGTGTCTTTTATATGCCAACAAATATTCGCCTTGAAATATCGTTTTAAATTGAAGGGCGGTTGTTCAATTTATTTTTTTAGAGATATATCCTTTTCGCTTAAAATTGTAATAAAAGTTATAGTTTTTGTTAAACAAGCTTATAGTAAAAATGAAAAAAAAAAAAAAAAAATACATAAAAACAAAAAAAAGCTCTTTGTTTGTTATCTGAATGTTGTTGCGTGTATAAATTTTAAACATATTTTTCTAAGTCATAAAAAATAAATCATATATAAAGTACATAATAGTTATGATGTATTTATTTTTAGAAGGGAACAAGAATAACCTCGAATGTAAGGTATATATAATTCAATATGAGTTGTAAAAAGCTCAACATTAAATTAATTGTCTTAAGTTAAAAACTTTTATTTATATTCTAGATATTTTATTTTTTACCTTCTAGTTTCGAGGTTCTACCTCAACTTCTGGGCAATTATCTATATAAGTTAAGAAAAAAAAATTTTAATATAAAAATGATACAAAAGTTATGAAATTAGTGTTGAATCGATCTATCATACAAAATCTTTGGTATTCCTCTTCGACTCCCTATATATTGCTAAGCTGAAAGATTAGTATATGTTTATATAATAGTAATTTATACTTTTCAATTTTGATTGCCTTTTTTTTTTTCTTCGTTATGTTTTTTATTTGAAGAACTAGGTTTTTTTTTTTTAAATTTGAACCAATTTATTTCTAAGAATAAAATAACGAGCTTATTCCCCCAAAGAGAAATAAACAGAAGAACTTCTTCATTCTGCTTTTATTTTTTTTTGTTTACTTTTCCTTCAAATTTCTTTGGTTTTTTTTTTTTTTTTTTTTTTTTTTGATAATTTCAACTAAAAATTTTATGTCTCTTCATATTTTTATTTCTATATAAAATATATACCACAAAAAAAAAAATGAAAAAAAAAAAGAATTTAATTCTTAAAGTTTTTAATATTTTTTTTTTTTCGTCTACTTTGTGGTTTTATTTCTCATTAGAGGAAAAGTAAGTTTTTATTTTTGCTTTTATTTTTGTTAATTTAAAACTCGTTAAAGATAATGAAAAAAATATTTTTGTTATTTTTTTATTATTAAGAAATGATACCAGCATTATTATTATTATTATTATTATTTCACGAAAATATAAAAGAAACAACAAAAATTAATGTACATACAAACATACCATCCACTGTTAGCAGGGATCTAAGTAAATTTTTTTTTTTTTTTTATTTTAATTCACAGCATATTGGATTCAGAAAGTAGAATACCTTTCAAGGTTGTAAGTTCATAAAGGTGTACCAAAAAACTAATAAAATTGAAAAAGAAGTGTACACTGAGCCAAAAAAGGCGTATATACTAAATTTTAGGACTTTTGGCATTAAATCAAGTTCTAGTATTTTTATACACAAAACAACAACAAATACATTTTTTTTATAAAAAAAAAACAGTATTTAAGTTCTTTCGGTATCATATCAAGTACAAACTGCTCTAAAATCGTAAAATTAATGCCCAGAGGCATAATTTTTAGTACTAAGAGAATTAATGTTATTCCGAAAATTCTTGAATTAAAATATTTGAGGTTCAAATCCCGAAGAGGGCATAAGAGAAATAAAATAAGAAATTAGAAATAAAGAAAAATAGAAATAAATAAAATTAAAAAAAAAAATTAAAATAAAAATTTTTTTTTTCTCTCTTTTAAAAAAATTTAATCCCAAAAGGCATTGATTTTACTAAAACCGTCATTGGACGGTTTTTGTTGCGGAAAATACATGGTTTTATGCATTTATACATGATTTTAGCACGTTTTTTATCTCAGTGTATATACATCTAACTAAAAAATTGTTACAGTGGCCTTCATGGCTTACATATATAACTTTAGTTTAAAATTAAAACAGGAAATTGCCTAAAGAAATATAAAAATTAATTTCGACTATGGTTAATATTGAAAAAATTAATTTGTAAAATTCCAGAATTTTCTTTATTCAAAATCTAATAACTTAAAACTAATCAATCTAGAGAAAAAAAAAAATACTGTTTCCTGATTCTTTGAAACATTTTATTGGTAAAAGTTTTTTTTTTTCTTTTCCTATTACCTCTAATATTATATATTTAATTTTTATTACTTTCTTTTATTTTTTTCTTGATGCAATCGGAATTTCTAATTCATAAATCATAGAAGAAGAAAAAAAAATAACTATTATTTGTAAGCATAACTTTAACAAGGTAACCATATAATTATAAAATCAAATTTTTGCATTTGTAAGTTTTTAAAATTTATTTAAAATTATTGGCACTTTTTTGTTGGTATTAAAACTATTCTGAATGTTTGCTTTGACAAACGAACCAACCAAAAATAATAAATTACTAAGCTCAGTAGCGGTTCTAACGGGCGTCGCACATTTCGGTCGGCAGGTGCCCCACGATAGAAGGGGCCCATTCAGGACAATGAGACTAAAAATTTTCCAAAAATTGTGACTACTATTGTATTCACAATGCCATGAAAACATAAACTTTTCAAAATATTTACTATACGCGTTCGGCGTTCATCAAAAAATGTTACAGAATTTCGTGTAATATATCAATTGAAATGTAAAGGTCAATAATCCTACGACAATGGGTCTGCAAGCGCGCATTAAGCAACATAGTCCAAAAGTGCTTTACTTAACCCATTGCTTAAATCTGATAGGAAATTATTCAGCTGAAAGTTGTAATTCTATGTTATTTTTTAATTTTTATTATTTTTTGATAATTTAGTTTATAGAAATAATATTTAAATTAAACTATTAAACTGTTTTTTTTTTAAGTTTTTTTATTAAATTTTAATTAATATTGCTTTTTTTTTTTTCAATAGATGTTAAAAATAAATCAAGCGTATTTTTATTAATTCATATAATTTAGAGGGTAGGAGCCCTATTTTTTTCACCGCCATTGGGCCCCGACACCGTTAAAACCGCCTCTGACTAAGCTCTAGATCTGTATCGCAATTATCTGACGCTTTACTGCAAATTTCAAATTGAGAAACTAAAATTGAATAAAAATAAATAAAATTCGAACTATTCTGTTTTTTTTTTTTTTCAAAAGTTTTTAAATTAAAAATTAATTCTCTTGTTCTTCTTTTTTTTTTTTTGAGAGATTTTTTTTCAACTAGTTGGTCACTTTATACTTTATAGTTAAATAAAACTTATATTTATTTTTACTTAAAAAAAAAAAGAAAATTTAGAAAAGTTTTCTTCTTTTATTTTTTTTTTTTAAGCCACTCTGAAAACGTTACAACGATGTAAAAATATTTATATATATACCAAGTGCGCTATAACTACATATACAACATAAAAATAAATAAAAAAAAAATATATAATTCTGAAAAGTTATTGTACCACTGAGAAGAATAAATTAAATTTTTGTTGCAAAAATAGAGGCAATAAAATTTTATTATTAAAACTTTAATAAATTAGTTTTTATTAAAGTAAAAGTTAATTAATAATTACGTTTAATGTTTGCGGGTTTTTTTTATTTTTTATTTTTCTTTAAATTTGAAAATAATGAATAAAAAAATTTAGTTATTATAATAATTATTTTCTTCTTTTTTTTTTTTTGAAGTAATAAAAATAAACTAAGAATGCAGTAGCCACATAACCATATATCCTATTTTAACTCAATTTTTTTTTTTTATTTTTTAATCGCATAACATGTATAAAAATTTTCTTTATGAAATAGAAATTGTTGGAAATAAAATGTATTTAATTAGAATCATGTGTTATATTTGTTTTAAAAAATCATTTAAGTAACTATATAATACATACGTATTTGCTTTAATTTAATTAAAAAAAAAAATAATTTTTTTGGTCCAAATTTCCTCAGGCAATACCTTTGTGGTATTATGTTCCCTTTTTAGATATATATTATACGGAAAAACTGGTATTTATGAATCCATATGAATTTATAGAACTTGTAAGAACAAAATTTTTTTCTTATAAAACCTGGAATTTAAAAAAAAACTGTATTAAAGACCAATCGTATATTAGAAGAATAATAATAACTCTAATGCAACTGCAAATGTTCGATTTATTTTTATAAAAAATATATGTATATCCAAATTTTGTTATAATTTCGACTCTAACCGCTAACATGACCATCAATAGTGTCAATAATTTTAATAAATAATTATAGCTCGACATAAAGATATAAAGATTGTAAATTTAGCTTTACGAATCTTGAATCATTAACTTTGATTAAATAAAATGTTCTAATGTTGATCTTTTTGAATTTAGTCAGTGAACATTGAACACTACCGTTAATTCATATAAATAAGAAAAATTTAATTTATAATTAAAATTCCTTTCCATAGAACTAATTGTTGTTTTTGAGCCTAATGCAAATTTTTAATTTAAATCGAAATTATGATTAATTTTTTACTAAATATTTGAAAAAATATATAATGCGTTTATTTTGAAATTTAATATTTTGATGTAGTCAAATTCAAATTGTATAAGAATTTAAAAATATTGAACAAAAAATATATGCGAAAAGTGTCCGACCACATCGTTGTTAGGGCTCATAAGATAATTTCGCATGATATAAATCCCTGAATTTAATTTTAATTCAGTATATCGAACAAACATACTCAAAAACCTTTTTATTTTTTTTTTGCAATTTTTTTATTTTTCTCTTTAAATATTTATTTGTTTTTTTTTTTTTATTTAGTTCTTTAAAATTTATCAAAAATAAATTTTAAATAATACTTTGTTGTGGTAATTTTCTGTGTAGGGATTGAATTCAAAATTAGTAATTTCTTTAAAAGGAAATCCTTGAAATCAAATTGTATAAAAAAGCAACAATATTTTCACACATAATAAGCATTGAGCATAATTTATTTATAAAATGTACTCTTGTAAGTGTTGAAAATCAAAGTGTTCGTAATGTAGTCATATGATTGAAAATATTATGTATTATGGAAAAAAAAGTATAGAATTAAAGATTAAGTTAAGAATTACAGTTAAATATTATGTTGATTGATTGATTGATGAAAATTGCGAAAATTTCTAAAAAAATAAAAACTGAATTTTTCATTGCTTATATCCTTTTTATATACTTTCCATGGGTCAAGATTAATTTTGGAAATAAAATTATAAGTTTGTGATGAACCTATATTTTCAACTCCAAGTATGAATATAAATAGTAAACATTACTATATATTATTATTTAAATTACGAAACTATTTTAAACTCTTCAATTGCGTAAAAAGATAATTTCCTATTTTCTAAGTTTTATATAACTATATTTTGATTAACGATAAAAACAATTTCCACACCTTTCAATCTTTTTATGCTCTAATTTTCAATTTTATCAAAAGAGATATATGTAGATGTTTTTACACCTTATTACCACCAAATGACCGCAATTTTTTTCACGAAACATTTATATATGTCGGTATATTATGTATTAAAAAAAATATATATACGTATTATATAATATATATAAATATAATATTTATAAATATATATATATATATATACATAAATTTTCTTTATAAACTTTTTCAAACAGAAAATCGTTTGCAAAAGAATTCTTCTTTTTCTTATATACATGTATATATATAAAAAAAAAAAAAAAAAACGTGAATTTATATTATCAAGTTGAATGAAAAGAAGCCGATTTAATTTTAGATAAGCGCCAAGTCGTTTTTCTATTTTTCTATTTAAAGTAATATCGATGTTACCAAAAGATTATTATTTTTATATCCTTTTTTCAAGATTTTGATGAAATTTATACCTCAATTACGTGTTTATAAAGTAAAAGGAAAAGCTTTACGATTTTACAACAACTATAAAAATATAAGGGGTTTTAAAAGGCTCTTCAAGGATATAATTTATTTAAAAAAAAAATAAAGAAAATAATTTTTTTTTTTTTTTTTATATATCATACAGCTGGTTGTATAAAAATATGAAACATTGTCCGATCAGATAAATTTTAAAATAAATGTTTTTTTTTAATATATTTTTTTGCTTCTTGTGTTTTTATATTATGTATATGTATATACTATATACCTAATATTAAAGAAAAACAACTTTAGTAATGCAAATTATGGGTTTTGAATGGCAGTTTCTTAGAAACAAAAAAATAAAATTGTCTGACCAATTAAGAGATTGAGCACAAACTTGAGCAGCGAATTAAAAAAAATAATTAGTTAAATCTTCTTCCAGGATAAGTGTTTGATGTTTTTAATTTATTATTTTTCGGTTGTTCCGTACTAGATATTCGTATAAAAATAGTTTTTATCGTGTAAATTGATTATTCATTATTCAATTCAATTCGATTTTATTTAAGTTATAGTTTTGTTTTTTACAATATTTTACAATCTGAAGTTATAGATTTACATGGTAATCTTTACAGCATTAAAATTTGATATTTACTTCTTAAATTTTAACAAACATTAAGTCTAAGGAAAATTTCAAAAAAACCTTATATAGATATTTCAGCTTTTATTTAAAACCTAACTCTAATTCCTGATTATTCATTATATTCGTTTTTTGTTTCAATCTTTCAATGTAAACCTCAACTTACGATTACTATTCGAATATATAATATTCAGGGCTGTTTGCTTATTTCTTTATTTATACTTTTTGGTTGTTGAAAACAAAAAGCGACTGGCTTCAAAATCGTCCAGTGACAGATCAAGACTATTATATTTATTTAATATTCTAATCTTTTGATTTATTACTTTAACAAATCCATTCGCATGTCGTTGAAAGAAGAACCCAATAATTTACTTGAATATAAAACGTTGTGTACATTTACATATGTAAACACATAGTTTAGAACTAATTTTACAATTACAATAATTTCCACATATAAATAGCAAACAAATATCTGACATATTAATAAGCATTGTGAATTTGGTCTCATCTTTCTCTCTATATGAATTGTGCTGTTAACATCGGAAAACAAAACAATGTTAAAATCAAAAACTAAATTTCTCTCTTCTATACATATTATAAAATTAATTTTAAAGATGCTACACTATACCCTGAAACAACATTTCTCTGCATTTAAAATAACACTTTATTTTATTATATTGCGGTCATTTCCCAAAAAAACAAAAAAAAAATCTATAACAAAAATTTTTGTCTGAACATTGTGATAATAAAAAAAAAATCTTGAAACATAAATTTTTAAAATAAACTACTAAAAAACGTGTTCAGCTTAGTTACATCTATAATACAAGACCAAAAAAAAAAAAAAAAAAAGGAATTGTTACGACAGTTTTTTGTATCCATAATTTATTATTTATGGCATAAAAAAAAAAAAATTATAAACGTATCTGAAAACAAAATCTTTCATAGTGTACATATACGTAATGCATATATATATAAACTTTGGCTTTTATTTTGTAACAGTTAGGAGAGAAAAAAAAACAAAATCTGGAGTGTTAAGTAAAAAATTGGTTTTTAGGGTACTAGGACTTTGCTTTTGTTCATTCATTTTAATTTTAATTTTTTTTCTCTTTCCTTATACTTCCACTGAAATGAAATAAATAGTGACTCTCAGGAAAATGAAAATTGAGGAAAAACGCATAATTTTTCATGTGTAGGAAAATTATGACGCAAATATCTGGTATATATACAAAAATATTTTCATAAAATAGAATGAAAAAATAAAAAAAAAAAACAATCCGTATCTACAAGAAGAAAAAATAAAAATGTTTTTTTTTTTTCTTTTTTTCTATAACATGCAGATAAAGCTTTCATTTTTAATCTGATATTAAAACCAAAATAAATGATTATGTATGTATAAAAGAAAATGTAAAAAAAAAAAAAAAAAAATTTTTATATTTGCACAAATAAAATTTATATAATTTTGACTTATGAATATTTTATCTCGACTGAAACAAATGAAAAAAAAATTTTTTTTATTTATGTATTAACATTATTTAATGTACTTGTACATACATGTATAAAAATATAAATTTGTTGAAATATTTTTTAATTTTTTTTTTGTTTTATATTATGTACACTAGTTCATGACAATTTTTTTAATAAAACGTTTTTTACATCTCCTCCCATGCAATTTAATATAAAAAAAAAAAAATAAAATAAATTCAATTAAAAATAATTTATTTTCTGTGGTTATTTGAAATTTGAAGTTGTAAAATAAATTGAGGTTGTTGAAGATAGATAAATCCGAAAAAAAAAATTATATATATAATAATACTATGTTCAATATATCTGAATAATTTTATATTATGAAAACTAGTAGTAACTACAAATTCGAGTAGAAATAGTTTTTATCATGTATTACAGGTTAATTGATTACTTACTCAAATCAATTACTTACTTTAAATCTAAGAGGGCTATTCGATGATTAAGCAAGCTTGTTTTTATCTTCACTCAGCTTTATGAAGTACAATAATCAACGTTGCCTATAGACATTCATTTATTTATTTTTATTTATTTATATTTATTTCGGATCAGTCAGACAAGACACCATTTTATGCTAAAGTTAGGCGAAGCTAAAATTTCTTTACAACAAGAAACCAAAGAGAATTATTTTCAACTTTTCAGTTATGACTTAACTATTACCTAGTTTACATGGAGAGTTGAAACCGGGTTCAACTACAGTTCAATTACATGTAAACGGTGGTAGAGTTAACCTTGGGTTAACCTGATTCATCAACCCAACAAATTCGCTCGGATAAGTTAACTCTATCCATGTAAACGGTTAACCCGGTTAAAAATAAGCAACAGCTGTTTGTTTTGTTTCCACAGTTCAACCACATGCTTTATACGACTACATCATGTAAACACTTGACCTCTTTTCAACCACATTTCGACTCAACCACGGTTGGACTATCATGTAAACTTGGTATATGTAAATTCTAACTATTAATCGCTTAATCCTATATTACTAAAGGAATCAAAAATATTGGAAGCTAAAATCTACCAATCTAAAATTAATCAAATGGAATTGGTTAGGAAGTGAATTTAACATTATATACGAACAAACAAAATGAGAATTGGGATTTACAAATTTCAATACATTTTTCTTTTTTTTTTGTATTAAATTTTCATAAACAATAAACTTCGAAAATTGCCATGAATAAAACTTTATTAAAATTTATATCTCACTCATAGAAAAATAGCTCTATTGACCTTAGAGAATTATTTCGTTTGAGTTTACCAAAAAAAAAAAACTTTTGACCTAGAAATTTTTTATTTAATTAAAACTAAAGGTATTTTTGTATATATGTACAGCTTTTTTTTTTTATATACGTTTTTATCAAATTTTTGTTTAAAATAAAATTATTTTTTATTAGGTAGGTATATTCGAGAAAGTAAATTAGGTATATTATTATACTTTATATGTTTATTTATAGTATTAGGAAATCATCATGCAATGTTATTATTATTATTAGTGTTTTACTAATAATGTGTTCATTTCAGTATATAATAATGACCAAAACAATAATAAAAGTTTTAAATAAAATATTGATAACAATATTGACCTAATTCACACTGGTTAGCATAGAAAAGGTGGGCAGGCGGTAGAGAGAATAAGTTTCTGGCAAAAGCATTCCGAAAATTAATTTCAGAGTTTCCATTATATAAATATATATATTTATTAAAAAAAAATTTAAAACAGGAAAATTGTTTTCCACTATAAATATACATATATACTTAGTACATTGATTAGAATCGTTCAGTCATATAAAATTTTTTTTTATACTCTCATTTTATTTTTATGTATAATTTTTGTTTTGTTTTTTTGTTTTTTTTTTCCATAAATAAGGATGTTTATAATTTTTAATTTTTTCCTTTTCAATTATTCAATCAAAACAATAATCAATGTGAAGGGCCAAAAATTTTATTCAACCTAATAAATTTTAATTCATCGCCTGAAGAAAAAGGTCAAAAAAAAAAAGAAAACTTTTTTTTTTTTTTTCATTTTATTTTTAAAAATAATAAAAGAATATTCCACTAGACTACCATTTCTTTTTCTACCATTTGAATATTATTATGATAATATATATCTTAGGTATATTGCAAATTTTATAATCAATGAACCAGAACCACCAACTCAACTCCATATTATGGAAAATAACCATCGCTTCTAAAAAATAAATTAATATAGCAGCAACAAGTAAGATATTTTACAGGGATTTCGGTCTAAAACTTCAAATTAAATGACTGATTATATTGTTTCAGATTTTACTATTGATAAAGCTTGATTACATAGTGTCAACTCAAGTTCATATTTAAATAAGTAATATTCTGTCAGATTTAAGTTAAAATTAGTTCTTTTCATACAAGTTACACACACATATATTTTTCCTATTATATAAACTAGGATAAATCACTTAATTTAGAATGAGATAAAAAAAAAACCATGTTGAAAAGCATGTAAATCTTCATAATCTATTCAAATCAATATCGACTATTAGGCTTTATTTTACAATTTAAAGAGAAATAAAGCCTAATTCGGATATTCTTCAATTAGAGCTTAATTCTGTTTCAATGTAAAACAAACACAAGTATCTTGGATTAAAAGTGTTATATTATGAGTATGACAGTCTATACATAACCAAAAGTGTCAACCAGTTTTCAAAATATAATTTTATGTTTGTTTTATAACTTGCGTTAGTTATCGAAATTATTAATGACTTAAGTTATTTTTCCATAACGACATAGAATTTTTAAGAACTACAAAGCAACCTGCCCTTATAAAAAAATAAGATTCACAAAATTAAACTCAAAAATTGACCCATACAATATTTTCCCTTGAATGATTTTATTTTTCCCCCAAAAATAAGAAGAAAACAAAAAAAAAAAAATCTTTTTAGAAAAATAAAAAAAATAAACCCTTTACAATATAATATACATTCAACATATTATGATATTGTATATACTATATACATATATATTTAAGTACATATTTATTTTAAAAAATATTCAATAAAAATTTATTTAAAGAAAATACTAATGTGGTTTTAACTAAATATTTGCAATAAAATTTTCTATATTATATACATAATATGTATATTATGTACGTATATAAATATTGTTACATTCATCTAAAACCCTTAATTTCTATATACTTATATATATATATTTATATATATTTTTTAACACAAAGAAAAAGAAAAGAAAAACGAAAAACAAAATTTAAAACCTCAAAAGAATATTTTTAGTTCAAAAAAAAAAAAAAAAAATGGAAAAAAAAAAATTAAAAAAAAAAATAAATAAGAAAAGTAGAGAAAAGGATATGATTTTATTTTATTTATATTGATCCGTATTTATGCATGAATTGATAGTAAATTAAGTTTTTCTTTTGAAAGTGAAAATAAAGAAAAAGTAAAAACCTTTTTCGGCATAATAAGCTCGACTAACAAACAACCCCTAATTTTTAATACATTGAAAGGAAAACGATGCATACATACATATATAGGTACATTAAGTAAAACTCTTGCAAAAAGGTTATACTTAGTATATAAATATATTTATAATGATAATATTTTTTTTCTCGTTAAGAAATAAAAAAAATAAAAAAATCTCCAAAAATTTTATGAATAATTTCAGAAAAATCGTAAATATCGAAAACACATATTTCATTTTTAAAAATAAATTTTTGTTTTTTTTTCTTAAAATAATAATTTGGAAAAAATTGATCTAAATTATATGGAAATAAAATTCGTCATCGGACTATATTTAATCTAAAAATAAATCTGATCAAAGAAGTAGGATTTATTTTATCAAAGAAATATATTTAAATACGATTAAATCAAAATAATTTTTTTCTTTCTAATATGTAGAGTGGATGGTAATGAAAAACCTGATGCAATTCTAATTTATGAATCTTTATATTGACAAATAATTGATGAGAAAATAAATCAACAAGAACCTTTCAATAATTTCAAGTAAAAAAAAATTCAAATTCAAATTCAACATAATTAGAGATAATTTTAGGATAATTACATTCCTATATATATAATATAGTTATTGTAATTGTATATATAGATAATACACAGAAAGAAATAAATTAGAATAATTGACTAATCATAATTAAATGAATCAGCTTTCTTTAATTTAACTAATGTTTTAAACAAATTAATTACTTAAATAGTTGAAAAAAAATTCAAAATTGACTGATTTTTCTAATGCAAATTCATTGATTTGAATTTTAAAATACAAATAATTAATTGAAAGAATTATTAAATTCAATAGTTGTTTTTAACAATTCATTTATTTGAAATATTAAAACAAATTTGTTAAAATGAAAATTAAGGTAAATTTTAAAATTATTTAAACATTATGTGATTCAACAAATTTAATTATTTGATTTGAAATAAATATTTCAATATATCAACTACAAAAATAGTAGAATTGTACAATAACATTCTTTGACAATTGTAGAAAGTTTTCATAGAAACCGATTTTATATTGTCTATTAATACATTGTTGTATATCACTGACATAGCTCAGTGGAAGAATTCATAACATTGAACAAAACGGTTAAGCAACGCGTCGTTGTGATAGAACTTAGATGGGTGACCGACCAAAAAAGCTAAAAAAAAAAAAAAAGCAATGTCTCGTAGTGGATAGTACTTAGATGTGTGACAAACCAAAAAAGTTAAAAAAAAAAAGAAAAAAGAAAAAAAAAACAAAAAAAAAAAACAAAAAAAGTTAAAAAAAAAAAATTTAAAAAAAACCAAAAAAAAAATCAAAAAAAACATTTGAGTTGTTTTTTTGTATTTGAGGGGTCAAAAACGGATAATGCAAATTAGATATTTCATTTAAATTATTAAATGAATCAAATAATTACGATTTGTAGCAAATCATTTAATTAAGAATAGCTGGTTCAATTAAACAGTTTAAATGGCTAAAATTCAATCACAAACATTAAATGATTTTATTTAAAGTTTAGATGAAAAGGCTACTCTTTTTTTTCTGTGTATGTATTTCCCCTTGAACTTTGAAAATTAAATAAAAACTTAATAAAATAATATACAACATTTTTTTTTTCAACTAATAAATTCAACAGAAATTTTCGCTACTAATAAACAACTAAACCTATACATAGTTATAAATAACATAAAATTATATACTAATATTTTAGATATAAAAAATATTATTTAAAAAAAAAAAGAAGAATTTATTTACAAGTTTTATATTTTATAGTTAATTACAAAACTAATTTACTTTAAAATTTTAAATTATTCCACTTGAAAATACAGAAAATATTATGCTCAAAGATAAAATAATAAAATTTCCTACAACATTTTACATATTAGTACAGTACTATATATAAGTACATATTTATACATCGAACTCTTTTTCTTTTATTTTTTTTTTTTTTCTAATTTATTCCTCATTTGCAACTGACCCCTATTGTATTACAGAATAATAATAATAATAATAATAGAAAAAAGAAGAAAATACAGTTTTTCTTTCATAAAGTTTAGACATAAATTTGAAATATTTTGTATATTTACGTACGTACAGTTCATACATAATGTATGTATTTACGTTAAACTGTTTGCTTTAAAAGTAACATAAAAATAAGTAGAGCACTATCATTGAAAATTTACACTTTAAAAAATTATAATTTCAAACAATATTTTTGAATTTGAATTGCCTTAAAAAAATTCATCAACATTAGTTAGAACCATTTAAATTAACTCTTAGAAAACCAAATAAATTACCTTTTTTTGCGGATTAAGCTAGGTTTTCATGATCCATGTACACTTTGTTAAAGTCGACTTGGGCTCTTTTGTTGATCATGTAAACAGGGTTTCAAAGCCAACTTGGATGAAAGTTGAGTTGGACACTGCTCAACTTAGTAACTTGTACTTACTGATGATAGTGATGATGATGTTTCTTTACTCATAGTTCAACTCTAGAGTTAATCTGTCTTTTCATTGTTCTAAACTCTTTTTTATCCTGATTATCATTCGATATTCAATAAAGCTAGTTATCATTATCATAAATATTGTCAATCAAACTTTAATAGATCTCTAGTTTTCTAATATTTTATATTATTAGACGAACAACAAAATCAGATTAAAATCTCGAATTAACATATACTTAATCGGATATTTTCTTAGTGTATAATAATACAAAAAAAAAAACCCTATAGTTAACTTCTACTGAAATATGTATAATATTCTTAGTCCTTTTCCTCATTACTACAATTTTTCTTAATGAACATTTATGATTGTATTTATATGCAAATATTTACAATATTCATTTAAATATTTTAATAAATATTTATCTGTGTAGTTTTTTCTCTTTTCGGGGTAAATTTATATGATAATTGCCTCCACATCTGCTGCTAAATACCACCTATTACGATTGAAATGGAAAAGAAAAAAAAAATTCTGCTCAAGAAGAAGAAAATTGGGTCATAATTTTCAGTTTATATTATTTTTTTTTCTACTAAAAAAAAAATTTATTTTTTTTTATTTTTATATTCCATTAGCAGCACACAGAATGAAAATTTATTGTGAAATATATGTATATGCTTTTCAGATAGAAAAAATTCTTCTTCGCAGAAAATTTCTAATATATCCAAGAACTTGTCCTCATAACAAGGACAAGGACCTCTTTCAAGGAAATGGAGTAAAAAAAAATTGTATTATTGAGGCAAATTAAAATTCAGATTTTAGATTAGAAATAAAAAAGAACAAATACAAGAATCATAAAAATAACTTTCTTTATCTTATATTTTATTTAAAAAAGAACATTAATCCACTCCAAAAGATCTATTTGCGTTTTAATTAGAAATAAATTTATTTATTCATAGATTTAACATAAATTACAATATAATGTATTGACATAGTTACGTAGCATTTTGGTGTATTAAGATTTAATTAATATAAGTACCTGCATATTTTTCCATGCATTATTGTATCTATTATTTAATATGGACACACTAGATTAGATTTTAGAAGAAATTATATATGAACCAAAAAAAAAAAACTATTGGATGCAGGTTATAATTATTATCAATTTTTTTTTTTTTTTATAAAAATAAAATCAATAAAATAATTAAATGAAATAAAATTTTTTTTAACACTGTTCAATAAAATCCAAAAATAATTTCAAGAAAAATTTTTGTATATATTATAAAAAAAAATATGTTTACACACTGAAATAAATATAAACTATTTATATAATTATAAATACTTATAAATGGCCCATTAAAAAAAAATTCTATTTACGCATTTGCGACATAAAAATTAAATCATTTTATACTGGGTGAAAATATAATCAAGATAATATAAATAATCTATATGTACATAAGTCACGGAACATACTTATATGCCGTCGGCTGAAAATAATTTTATTACATAAGTCATTTTTAATTTTTATGTAAATATTAAGGCTATAATAATAAATAAAAAAAAATTACATGTATTAATAAAAGATAATGTAATTTAATGTTTATTTTATTTTGAAAATATGGAGCCCATTTTTATACCATTTCGATTTAAGATATTACAATTTTAAGATACCTTGGTCAATATCATTAACATACCATTTAGTCATACCTTATACATATATCATAATAATTTTCTTGGAAATTCAGACCCTGATCTGAATTCTTGGCCTGTAATAATTTTTTGAACATCTTCTAATCGACCTAATTTATCCACATACTAATTTTAATTAGAATCCATTTAAACTTTCATAAAATATCAAATTTATAAAAAAAAATTTATGAAAATTATTCAGACCCTTGGCTGGTTGAGAGCACCTAGTTCCAAAACCAGAAATGATAGAATCTCAACTTTCAGTATTCAAAGAATTTAAATCAGTTGGCTGGTTCATTATAGTTATAAGCTATAAGTTATAAGGACATTTATTGAAACCATAGTCCGTTTTTCATATAGTTCGACGAAATATGAGTAGAACCAGAAAATATGAAACATAAGTAAATAATGAACTAGATTCTTTTGCAATATTTTTGAAATAAAAATTTAAAATATATAAAATTTTTTATTTTGTTTCCAGAAGACTTGATTTTTCTAAAAATGGGCGTATAAAATATAATAATTGCTAGTTGAAATTCTGTACAATGTATATACAGTACATACATATTATAGCTAATTTTATTATTGAGAAATTAATAAATTGTTGAAATCCTATGACCGATAAATTTTAATAAAACAAGAAAATTGGAATTTAAATTTTTTCGATTTTTGATGGAAATATAACAAAATAAGTACATGTATAAATAATTGTATATTTATTATCAGCTAATCCTAATGTATCCATTAGGACTATTATAGGTATAACGTAACAATATTTTTAATTAAAATAACAATAATAATAATAATAATGAGTATTATAAAAATATATATATATATATATTATATATATCCGCTAATCTTTTAATTTATTTTTAGTATCATCATAACTATTGTTTATTTGAAATTATTCATTAATAGCAATAATTTCTTAATAATATATGGTTAGTATATAGTCAGTGAACATAATAATGTATTTTTTTTTTTCTGTTTAGAGAACTTAAAAAGTAATTAACTCTGTTATTGTAATAAATAATCTATTTCAATTCAATTCGCAAGAGCTATTTCCAACATTTATTTGTTCAATAATTATATTTTTTACTATTCGCAAGAACATTATTGTAGAGATATAAGGATATCCTCTTAAAAATTATTAATTTTTTTTTCTCGATTTTTTTACATAATATTTTTTAATGAAAGCTTGCTATATATACATTTCACTCTATTTTACTTGTCTGATTTTTGATTTATTGGCATGTTGATAACATATATAATATGTAGAAATAATATGTATCCAATGACATTGAAATGATGACATAGAAAGAAAAGAAAAGCGTTTAAGTAAGGGAACGCCAAATGATTGTTCATACCGACAGAATCTTCAGTAGAAGTGAAAATGGGAACTGGAAATGGATGTGTTTGATATGTCTTTCGAACTGCCTTATATACTACATAAAAGAACGTATATTTTCAGACTGACAGCCTCTAGCAAAGCAAAGAGTTTGATTGTACGGATATAACAGCCAAGAGGTTCACAATCGCAAACCTGTGAATAGTGCAGTGCCAGTGGCGGTCAACGTTTGTGAGTAAACTAAGTTCATTATAGAGGAATTAATCCACCAAAATCTTATAACTACGAAAAAAAAGAGTTTTTTAATGTATTTTCATTATGTTTTTAAGTATAAAAACAAAAATATAGATAAAACAATTAAATTCGTTGTTTAAAGCAAAAATGTATATATTCGCCAAGAAAAAACAATATTGTTTAAATAGTTTTAAAAAGTCTTTGTTTTTGTTTTTATCTAAAGGAATTTATCTCGTTTCAGCTTTTTTTTTTTTTTTTATATTAATTTTTTTAACTTCATATTTTTAATACTTTTTTTTCTGTTTTTTTTTTTTGCTTCAACAACGAAAATTTCATTTGAATACAATTTTTCTTCTTCTTTTTTTTTCGCATTTGTATCCTTATTATCCTTAAAAGCTCTACAACTGTGCTAAAGTTTTCCTATTTTATGTTTTGTCTTTATTTGATAACAAAAAACAAAACAAAAAAAATATACGAAAGAAAAAAGTTATATCCTTTTTTTTTCGCTTTAAATTCTTAGAGATATTTTCTTGTACTATTTTTTGTTTTTTTTTTTTTTTTTTGTACTTTAAATTTATTCTTTTTTATGTATATTTTATTTTTATACATATAAATTTCATCGATTTTATCTTTTTTTGTATTTTTTGTTTTTTTCCTATCTACAATGTTCACAGAGTTCATCCTGCAAATTAATTATGATACAAAAGGAAAAAAAAAATTCTATTTTTGGAGACTTTCTGTTCTGAACTGCTGAAAATGTTTTTTCATGAATTAAAAATTTTGAATTGCAGATATGTAAACATAATAATGATGTTATGCTATTATTATATACGAATAGAATTCAGCAATAAAAACATAAATCTACAGAATTTTTTTTTTCTGTTAAAAAATCTCTTAAAATCATAATTTCGAAAAACTAGGAGATAATTTTTAAATATGTATAAACAACAAAAAACAATTTATTCTGCTGATTTTTTTATGCTTTCCTTAACATTTTTCTCTTCAACAACACTGCAAGTGCAATACCGACAGCCGGTGAGCGACGCAATGAGAGCATAATTTTTGGATTTTTGGAGATTCTTCTTTTAATATTTTCTCAAAAAAATATTTCAAGTTCTGAAAATTTAAAAATTTTTTTTAAATATTTTCTCAGATAGTTTTTCTCATTAAACTCTCTCAGAAGAGAATTAATTCTTAATATTGAGAAAATATCTTAATTTGCAGTTTTCAAAATTAATTATACTAAAATTTCTCCGCTGAATTTTCTCCTCTTCGAAAATACATTTACTATATGTGCATGCATCAAATGAAAAAGAGAAATACTTTTTTTGATGTTAAATTATATTTAATTTTTTATTTTTTATTATACCTACTGTTTTTACTTGAATATGGTGTGTACTGTATGATGCATATAAAAATTATATAAATAACTTGCGGTTCAGATTTTATTTAAGATAATTGAAAATGAAAGTCCATAAAAATATTACAGACAAAAAGAAAATAAAAAAAAAAAAAAAAATCATTAGACAACAAAAATTTGTTGGATATGAAATTTTTTATATATTTATGTTATAAAATATATTATATATATATATGGAAAAAAAAATTATTATCAAACTGCGCTGTAATGCGTCAAGAATTTGTTTTTTTTAGTTTTTTTTTTTTTTTACTATGATGATGAATGGAGTACACGCGGGTTAAACTATAGACTTATATATAGTATTGTGAGTTTAACAAAAGGTTTTTTTGTTTCCCTCGTTGTTGGTGTTCATTATTATAGTTATTTTATTTTTATTATTGTTATTATTATTATTATTATACTATGGATAAAGATAATAAATAAATAAATCTGTAATAAATTAATCTGTAATATTAGCGTATATAGTGCGGCCATATAGTATATTACATAAATTCGAAAAAATATTGTTAAACTCAATTGGGAATACCTACTGGTTTTTTTTTCTTTTGTAAACAAATTCACTTTTCCCAACATTGACTGTCTTACATAAATTTAAAGAAAAAAAAAATTAAAAACAGCTGATTCGAGTATAAGTCTTAGGACAACCAATTTGGTTTTAATGTCGCTTAACTTCGAAGCTTTATTAAAGCCTAATAAAAATTTACATTAAAAATGTTTTTAAATAAAGTCTTTAATTAGCTGTTGAGAATCAAAATCATTCTTATCTCTTAGACTATAGTGCTTTTATATTATAAAAAGAAATGTAAATCAGGATGTTAAATAAATAATTTGAATTTGAATTAAATAAAGTCTATTTTTATGAAGCCCAGTAAAATATATTAGTAAATAGGACTTTCAAGGACACGATAAACTCAATTCTAATAATATATCTATAAAAAACCACTTATCAAATTAAACTGTTTATTAACCGCCCATTAATAGCTACATACATAATAATTACTTCTAATTTTAGAATAAATTCAATTCTAATTATAACAAAAGGTATATAGGAAACACTATACTTCACTTTGATTCCCAACAACAAAAATGATTGATCAACTAAAACTATTTTCTTTGTCGTAAAAGATTCATATAAGAACAAATTGGCTTGATTAACATTAAATTTTCATATATTTAACTTGAAAGTTTTGAAAGTATTTCTTCATTCAGGCTAAAATTTATCAAGTCCTTAAAACTTATATGCATATACTGATAAAATTATTTTCAATAGAAAATCAAGTTTTTTTTTTTTTTTTTGTAATATAAGTAAAAGTTTGTGGTGTCCTTTATGTGTAGTTCTAATATGCATCTTTATATACGTACACATATGTATACATCTTACATACCTATTTAAAAAATTTCAAAACGATATCCTTTATGAACGACGACAACAACGAACAAAATTATTTTTAGGAATTTTTTTTTTTTATTCTTTTTTTACCAGCAGTTCAAACATATAATATGTCTAGAATTCTCAAAAATGTCAGTCATGTTTCGTTATGTCCAAATATTTTATTTCAAAGAAATAATAAAAAAAATTAAAATTATACAAAAATTTTCAAAGAAATCTACAAAAAAAAACAAAAATTGTAAAATTCAAGGTCAATATCAAAGCCCTTTTAATTATTCCGCAAAAAAAAAAAAAAAACCTCTCAGCAGATCCCTAAATCAGTTCATTATAAATTCTCATCGAAATAATAATAAAAAATATATATAATATATATAAAAATAAATGTATATAGTATAATGAATATAGGGTTCACAAAAATGAACAACTTTGTTGTATACTTCCCAATGTAAAAAAAAAAGAAAAATAATAATATATAAATATATTCAGGTAGTGGTCAACGAGATGTCTAATTATAGTTTTTTCACACATAAAAATATTTGAAAATCATGCAAAAAAAGAAAGAAAAAAAAAAGCCATCATTAAAAACTTTATCAAAAATCAGCAAAAAACGAATCCAACTGTTGTTTTTTTTATTTTAATTTCCTTTTTTTTTTTTCGATTATAATTTATATATTCTTTTAGAAGTAGGTAGGCAATTAAAATTGATTCGCTGTATCTGTTTTTTTTTTTTTTTTCATATAAAAATTGAAGCAAAAAAATATATTTAGAAATCATAAAATAAAAAAAAATACTAAATTACAAAAAAGATATAGTTCTAGTTTTTTTTTTTCAATCGTCATTAATCTAACATTGTATATATAACTTCTTTTAATAACTACATAACCTAAAATGATTTATCTGAGAGATGATAAATTATGAATAGCCGTTTTTTCCTTCCTTCACTGCATCGACAAAATTCAAAGTGCCAGTGCCCCATAAATGAATTATCCACCAGTGCCCCATAAATGAATTATCAGCCAGTGCCCCATAAATGAATTATCCGCTCTCAACTACCAATTTTGTAGGAAATCCACTCACTGCCTCCCCTTCGCTTCTTTTGGCATAATTGGAGCTAATCATTTTATTAAGTTACTTCAATCTGTGGTACAACGGGCCAACAGGCCTAAGTGCGAGGGAATACAGGAATTCCCAACCCACAACAACAACAATCTACTTCAATCTACATCTGCTCATACTCCAATTTTCATGGAAATCCATTTTCAGCCCCTACTTCGAATCCTTGGTCTAGTTTACTTTTATAGACATCCATCTTATCACGTACAAATTTTTATCAAAATATAAAATTTAAAAAATGTAAAGTAATATAAATTTTATATGACAATAATTTCGATCTTTCTCTCCTTGAAAGCATATATGTAACTCCGTTGTCCTACTCGGAGAATCTCACACTTTGGCCTTGATGAAAGTGAATGGGATTGCGCTGGCATTTAAACGATTGAAATCAGCCAAGTACTTTAATGGTTATAATCGTTTAAGTACGCGACGGACGTACGGAAAAGCTAGTTTATGTATATAGCATTTTTTCAAATTTGGACTTAATTAACTCCAAAGTTTTCTACAGATTTATAAAAATTTGAAATGAACTCTGGTTTTTCTTTTACCTTAAAAATTCTATGATGGCATTTAAACGAAATTTCTAACTAATATTTATACATATAAAATAATTTTTGCAATAAAGAATTAAAAAGCAAATAAATGTTTACCAAAAAAAAAAAGGGAATCTAAAGTAAAATTTGGCAGGCATATCTGGTTATTAAAAAACTTTTTTCAGAAATTTTATTATATATATGTTATATGCTGTACATATAGACATCAATATTTAAATTTATAACATGTTTTTTTTGAAAACCTAACAAAATGTTAAAGAAACCAATTAACATAATGGTTGGTCAGGAGAATTAAGACTATAAACAATTTTTTTTTTTTTGAACATATCCTATTTAGTTTACATTATAGTTTAACAACAAAAATACTGATTAATAACTAGTTGGTTTTTATATATATGAATGTATAAGAAGAAAAAAAGTAATTCATATTCACAAATTGTTCTTAAATATGAAGTATTTTTATGCGATGATGGCTTAATATAATAAAACGGTAGGAAATTAATAAGTGAAGTTTTTCAAAGATAAAGTACAATGTAGGATTTTAAAATTGATAATATTGAATTTAGACTATCTGTAAAAAGAATTAGATTTTCAAAATTTCGCTCAAATTTAAAATTCGGCTCTTAATGTTAGAATAATCTGTGGGTGTGGGGCTTGGATAAGATTAGTTGCTTTCTGGATAGGTGTATCAATTATATACTTTTTTTGTATTATCTATTGAATCCAACTAGCTGCAAGGATCCGCAGTTTATTTTATTTACAATGGCTCCCTAAGATTGTTATGACATTATGTAAATTTTTTTTAAATTTTCGATAATAATGAAAAACATTCTTATCAGACAAGTAGTACTTACATTTATTGCCAATGTCTTGTATACGTTTAAAACTTTTTTATCTGATTTTTTACCTGATTAAACATTAATAAACCTTATTTTAAACCTAAATAAAAAATAAAAAATCCCATCTATTTTAATCTATCAACCTTTTTTTACCTTATTACCTGATATCTTAATCTTTAATAAACCTTACTACGACCTAAAATTGGAATATACATATAAATCCGTCCATTTTAATTGTGCTCACCATTAAATTGTACCCAAATATGTCAAAATTTAAATGTCCCTTTTGTGTCTGAAAAATCATTCGAAACTAAAATTCACGTATTATAGTTTTTCAACTACTTTATCTTTGACTACATATGCACCTTTAACAATTCAGTACAGGTATGTATGTATATTCAAATTTCTTAAAATAAAAGCAGGAAATATTTATTTGAAAAGACCAAAAATTCATATAAGTAGAAATATCATGTTTCGTTTAACTTTGAGGATGTAAATATATATAATGCTTTTTAACATAAATATACCCAATTCTTAAGCATAAAATCATACAGCATAAAATATAAGTTACTGCGATTAAGCAAAAAAAAAAAAAATCTTCAACAGTAACCGGTGTTTTCAAAACCGCCAAAAAAGTAAAAAATAAAACAAAATCTGCGTTTGCTCCATTGTATAAAATAAAACAAAAAAAAAAACAAAATGCTATACAATAAAACGACTAAATTTATGGAAAGCAGCACGGGACACAAAAAGATATAATGCAAAACATAAATAAACATAAATTTTAAGCAAATTTATTACTATTTCAATTTCATTCTACATTATTTTGTTTAAATCATATGTTTTAGTTTTTTTTTTTTTTTTGGCAAAAACTAATGTTTATCTAAATTTCTATTCATAGACTATAACACCTTTAGGGTTATTCTGAAAAAAAAAAAAAACCAAGTTCAAGTGATGCATGTTGTTTAAGTATATTGTCAAATATTACAAAATGAATAAATGTACATTACTTGATGGTTACACTAGCTAAAAACCAACTTTAGTTGAGTTTTTGAAGTCATCTAGAGTTCGAACTATTTCACATTTTTTGTTATATTTATTTTTAAAGTTAAATAAATAAAACACATATACTATATTTCACAAAAAATAATGTATTTAATTTTTTTAACGGATTCAAATCAAAGCTTGGTTTACTGTGTTATGTTTTCGTCCTGCCTATTTTGAACTTATGCTTTGGGTTTTACTCAACTTTTCTCACATAATATGTATACATTAAAAAAAGGGCTTAGTCGGATTGAATTTTTCAAATGAGTCACGTAACATTATACTGCTAGAAGAAGTATGGACAAGCTTTATTATGTCCTCGCCTGGCCAAACAACACGATGCGACGCAACAAACTTTCATAATTTTACACCTATTAAGGTGATCAAAGAAAATAATATACATTTCCATAACGTCTTATGTTTATGTTTTTCAATTTTTTTTTTTTTACGAATTCTACACAACATGATTAATATTTTCTTCTTTTTTTTTACGATTTGAAAATATTTCTTTAAAAAAAATTCCAATGTTTTTATTTTATTGTTTATATTATTTTATTTTATAACTTAAATCAAAAACTCGAAATTAAATGACAAATAATTTTATTATGATGTTCATTAATAATTTTATTTTTTTTTTTTTTTGTTGTTAAAGATTTTAATACGAATTCTCAAGATTAATATAAGATAAATGTTTTCCAAAGAATCTTATATTTTACACAATAATTTAAAAAAAATGAATTCACTGAATTCTGTGACTTAAAGTTTTATTGAAATAAATCCTGAACAAATATGAACAACTGTTTGCGAAAAATTTTTAAAACTATTAAGATATGATACGAAATTTTTGTAAATTTTTATTACGTTTTCAACATTCGACCATTTATCATTTTATATGAATTCTAATTAACTAAATTTTCGTTCCACTCTAATGTTTTTCAACATTTTGCACTCTTAAATCTAAGAAAACAATATTTCTTTTCTTGTTTTTTTTTTTTTTCCTTTAATAATTCATTAAATATACTATTATAGTTTTTTTTATAAGTATATATATTAAATTTAATTAAATTTATATATGTACAATGCATATAGTACTGTTTAGAGAATTCCTATAAATTATAGTGTATAATGTAACACATAAACGCATTATTCTAACTGACTTTTTGGACAATTCTTTTATTTTTCTATATAAATATACAACTTATTATCTTCATATATATATATATTTAACTCCAAAGAGCAATATATCTTTCACAGATCGGACATTCAACTATTCACGTATAAAATGGAAAAAAAAAAAATAAAAACTTTTTCTTTTTTTTATTATTTTGGGTAAGAGCAAAAGAATAAAAAACCATATGAATCAACGGAATTCATTTCTTTTTCTTGAAAAAAATATATAAAATAACACAAACTTTTAAAAAATAATACAAAACTTTAGCAACCAAATATAAGGATATAAATTTAGTTTTTTTTTTAATAATAAAAAATATATATATATATAAAAATAAAAAAAAATAAAAATATATATATAATAGAAAAAAGTTTTCAAAGAAATATTGCGATTTCAATTTCACTTTGTTTTAATTTTTTTTTTTTTTTTAACTAAATATCTTTTTAGGTTTTATTTTGGATTAAAGTCCGTTTTCTCTATTCTAAAAAATTAAAAAATAATTATTTTCAATAGTAGTTTGTGCGAGTGAGTCTAATTGAACCTACTTAGTTGGTTTTTTATCTAAGAAAAATTTACTATAGCACACATTCATTCTGACAAACAGCAATGTTACCAGGCTTTTGGAGCGGAGCTCGGATTTGGAGCTCGGATTTTGAGCTCGGATTTGGAGCTCGGAGCAGTGGAGCGTGAGCGGAGCGTGACCAACTATAAGGAGCTGGAGCGGAGCTAGAGCGGAGCAACCAAAAAATATTGCCGCTTCAAAGGCCTGAATGTTACTGACATTTATTTTATGAATGTAGATAGATCTTAAATTTAAAAACAAAAATAATTTTTTTTTAATTTAATTTTTCAATTTTTACGTAAATTATTCTTAATCTCCTTTAATATTAAATTATACATAATTATAATAAATGTTAACAATATTTATTAGTAACTATACAAAAGAGGCTTGCCTTCCACTTGAAGTCTTTTTTATTTCACAAATTATAATATTTTCTTAAAATTATAGTAACTATATGTACTTTTGCCACTGGATAATAAAAAAAAATTATTTCTAGTTAAATATTAATATCAATTGTTACAACTATAATATAATTTTGTAATAATAATATCTATCAAAATTCAAAATATGGTTTCGATTACCAAATAATATTGAAATTTAAACAGTGAAAAATATCTGGATCTGCCTTTTTATTATTACTTCTTTCCTTTTTTCATTTTTTCCTCTTTTTTTTTTTTTTTGCTGTTCAGGGTTCAATTTTAGTTTTGTCACGATTTTTAAATAAATTGAGTTGTAAATTGCTTCAATATTTTTGTTTTGTTTCGGTTATGTTATATTGCTTTACAAAAAAAAAAAACAAAAAAAAAAAATGTTTTATTGTTCGAACGCTTTAATCTTTTTAACTCGCATTAGGATACAAATGAAAATAAAAAGTAATAATATTATTTTATTGGGAGTCGAATTAACTTGATATTTTTATAATGGGAAATTTTTTTTTATATATACGATACATATATAATGCATTCATATACTATATATATATATAAAAATGAATCTAACAGTTACATATATCCAACTCCTATTTTGTTCAATTCAATCGATATTTATATTTTTTATGCATAATTCTATATATAAATATAATAATGTTTCTATTCTGTATATAGATAGTAAGCCAAAAATTGCACCAATCGACCAATCTATAGAAGTGTACATAAAAACTTGGTACTATTAATGGATGTTATATATACTTTACAAAACGAATATAAATAAAAAAAAGTTACTGTTGAAAAAAAAAAACTATTTATTGATGTAAAAACCAATTTGGATTACAAATGTGCGCTCAACATACTTTTCTTGTCAAAGCTTTGTGGCATTAAGCTACAATGTGCTATAAGTATACCTTTGAATAAATTAAAGCAAAAAATGTTTCTCAAAGTAACGACCAGTATTCTTCTCAGGGTTCAATATATAAACTGCATTTAAAAATAAAATAAACATAAACATTCCATCAGTCATAGTATATACACGTACAAACAATACATACATCAATTTAATTATGATATTAAAATTATTGTTATCACAAAATTCTTATTAAAGTATAATAAATTTAATTTCTTTGTCTTAAATGCAATCATAATGAGTTCAATAAAATTTTTCCCAAACAATATAAATTGTGAGATAATAAAAATTACTTGCAAGTTTTACTCGCTGTGTTTTCATCGTTTTGTTTATGTCAAAAATGTTTTGGAAAGAAGGGATGTTGTTCTCTTAGTCTTCCAACATTGTAGCTAAATAACAAAAAAAGATGACAGTCCCTTGTAAACTAAATAATCTAAACTTAAACTCAAATGGTAATGTAAGCAGGTAAGTAGGTAAGTTATTATTAACCATCGCGGTAAAAGAAGGTAAGTAGGTAAGTTATTATAAACCATCGGGGTAAAATTCCACTTTCTACATAAAATTTCTAAATTCTTATTTCTACACAATTTAATCTAATTTATATCTAGTTCACATAAGCATACTAAAAAAAAATATATAAAATTTATATATTAAAACGATGATGTCGTAAAAAATAACCTTAATGTTTTTTTTAACAAAAAAATTATTGGGCAAGAAATACGCATTTGAAAATTTAATTTAGAATTAAATTTTCTTCGTTTCATAAATAAAATTATAAAATTTAATAAATAAAAACTAACTGTACAAAATTCTCAATTGAATAAAGTTCTCACTTCGATATTAAAGAAAATCATAGGCTTAACAAAAATTTATGATATGGTGAAATGAGAACGTAAAGGGAAAAAAAAAATTAACATATAAATGTAACCTTAATTTAGATGGAAATGTTTTTTTTACACCGTTTACACCGCTCAATTTAATTTTATTAAACGTTTGTTTTGTTTTTTTTATAAATGTATTTTTCCCATTTCAGCTATCAAATATTATTTTTAATAATTCTTAGATTTTTTAAACACCAGTTTAATAAATCTGAGGATGTATAAGTTTCAAAAATGTTATTTGTTTATTTTTTTTCGAAATAGTTGTATCTTATCTTTAAAGTTTACAAAAGGATGAACAGAAATTGTGAAACTTGGTTCTTATGTTGGTTCAGAAAGATGCCTCCGGCTTGAAAAAATCGCGCTTTCGCACCGTTCTGCTACTTTTAAACACTCGAACAAACCCGCAAAGATTAAGTATTTCATTATTTCTTTATATTTAGTTAAAGCTAGCAAATTTAACCTCGATGAAGTAGTTAGTAAATAGTAGTTACATAATGTACTATTTCTGGATTTTGCAAGCTCCTGAGATTTGCAGATGGAGTGGACTAATGTCTTTTTCTCGTTTTTGAAACCGTTGCCTTTGCCAACCCATCTGTTTGTTCATATCCTACGTCGTCAGAGTCTCAGGCTGAGACAATTCTCGTCTGTATGATGACCTGAAAAAGTTTTTCCAGTTCAAACCCTATAAATTGTGTACTCGATTTGAATACAAATCAAATTCTTATTTAAAGTTAAAGTTAAGTGTTAAGGTCTTAATTATTGAACTTGATGGTTGTTTACATATATTTTCCTTTTTGTTGTTCTTCTTCTGAAATTTTTATTATGTATAAAGATTATGCAAAATTTTAGTTAATAAATTGATTGAAATCACACCTGCATAGTGTCGGTTTACAACAAGAGTTTCTGAATGTTTGAACCAAAAATCAATTCCCCTAAAAAAATATTGATAATATGTACATTGTACATAAGTTTGTATAAAATATTATAATTGATACACGCTCAATAATAATTTTAACAATATGCTAACGAACTAATTAGGTTTTATTAAAAAAAAAATAATAATAATTGCGACTTAATTTTGTTTATAAATAATAAAAAAAAACCCCAGAAATTTTTAATTCTTTAAAAATGAATAAATTATTAAAATTTTCAAGGATTTAGTAATAATAAATAAATAAATATTCTCTTGTTTTTCTTTATTTATTATTTCTTCTTTTTTTTTTGTGCTGTAATATTGAATAAAAAATTAAACACCCATTTTAATAGCAATTAAAAAATATTAAAATCATTTAGATACTACTTCTTTTCTTCATATTTTTACAGAAAAAAAAAAAACAACATCAATAAATTTTCTTAATAAATATTATTTTATTGTAACTACCATATCCACGCAATTGAACATTTTTGTTTCAGTAATTTGTGTATACGCTTTCAGTAATGTGTGTATTTAATTCAAAAGCCTTTAAACAATCAAGTAATTTAAAATTTTTCTATTTGTAGAAATACTACTTTCTAGAACATCGATCAAATTGGAGCAATTAATGGGTTCACAATCTAATCAGTTTTTAATTTAATTGTCTTTAACCAACGTTCACCCACTTTAATATATGTACCTTTATACATAATATATTTTTGGTCGACTCAAAACAAAAATGTTATTTATCACTAAATTAAAGTGACACATCGGGAAAAGCTGTATAGAGATATCTTTTACTAAAGAGATTTTAATCTTAATTTTATTACATCGATCGAAAAAAATTTATTTATGCAAAAAATAACATTGCGAATTAATAAAAAAAAAAAAGAAGAATTATTTTAATTAAAGTTTTGTTAATTTCGGATTATGACACTTGCGGATTTAAATGTTAAGATAAAAAGCAAAAGTAAATATGCAGATGCTTATAAATTTATATAAAATGTTAGTCTTGGAACATATATGTATAATATACTTAATATGTATAGCTAACACAATATCAAGATTAGGTTTAATTTAAGCTTTAATTTATTGAATATCACATCGTATTGATGTCAACATAAAGTCATTCATATATTTTCACTATTATACTTTATAGTTTATTTTTGTTGACCGATTATACTAGAAAGTTCATTACTCTACAATGTGATTATCGAATCCTATGAAAGTAATTTTCAATTTTTTTTATCTTTCTTGCTGAAATTATTGAAAACACCTGGAGCAACTTCTGTATCAAAAATAAAAAAGTCAAAATTAGGCTATAAACACAAAATATTTGATAATACGACGATGTACATATGTAATTCAGTTAATAATCATAATAATTATAATTATTGACATAAAAAAATTATCAAAGAATATTTTAAATCTAAAGTGTAAAGAATTAAAATTTTTATAAGTTCTTTTTCATATATACATACAAAAAAAAAATTCATATAATTTTCAGTAAAAATAATTTCCAAAAATGGAAACATAATTATTTAAATAAAACAGTGGCATTATATTATTCTCTTCTGAGTGCTATTTATGTAGATGCAGATGAATAATAATAATAAAAAAAAAAACCATTCTTCCATAAAATTTGTATCTGAAAATTTTCAAAACGGATAATTAGCATAATGATAAATATAATAATTTAAAAAATATATATTTTTTTTTTTTAACTTAAATCTATATTATGTATATTGTATATATTATAAAATATATATGTCGTTTCTTTGTACAAAACATAAATTTATATGTATATACAGCACGCATAATAATGTTTTTCCACTTTAATTAAGCCATAAAATAATAGAATTCAGTACACATTATAATATTATTATGATGATGATTTAATATTAAAAAATTATTTTCACTTTTTAGAACTACTGAAAATTATAAATTAAATTATTATTATCAGAGGTATTTTTGAAAAAAAAAAAAAAAAAAAATTAATTTAAATATTTTTGTATATATGAAGAAAAATTAATTAAATTTAAAATTATTGGAATTTTCGAAATTTTTCATGCAGCTACCTTTTTTCAAGTGAAAAGTATATACATATATAAATAAAAAGTAACCCTTTTTGAAATTTTCTATTTATTTTGCCTATATACTATACTATGTACATAATACATGTACACATAATATATATTTATTTATTCAAATTGTTTGTGGAATAGCAAATTTGTTTTGATGTTAGAAAATATTTAGATATAATTTTCTAAAAGACAAAAAAAAAATTAATTAATTTTGTGCGAATAACAACTTAGTTAATATGTAGTACTAAAATTCAGATCATAAAACAGAACACACTTTGTACATACTTTGATGTATAACTCACAAAAAACTTTCTGCTTGGATATATGGCTTAATTCTGTTGCTTGACGCAAAAAAGAAAAGGCGAAAATGGTTTTTATGTAGGTACAACCTTTTTTTTTTTTTTAATTTTTAATTTTTTTTTTTCGGATCAAAAACTCTTGATATTGAAAACAAAACAATAAATATATTATATTGCAAAAGATCTTTTTAAAACAATTTGATTGAGTCAGAAAGCATTAAATTTCAAACTTAACTTATTCATATATATATATATATATATAACATCTATGTTGTTATTTACATTTCCAACTGTTCTTCCTTATTTTAAAAATAATTGTTCATCTAAAAACAAAAAAAAATAAAAAAATAATAATTTTAAAAACATACATATAATATAATACTTGTTGTAATAAATACTTACAATGCAATGTTACAATTCTTGAATGTTTTTTAACCACTAAGTCCATTGCAAAACAAGAACATTTAAAAGGTTCACTCAAGTGTGGTCTCATTTTACATAAAAAAAAAAAAAAAAAAAAAACGAAAATAAAAAAGCGTATATAGTCAGTATAATTTAAGACATTAGAGTCTCTCTTGAATGGTGTATATTTTCATATATATTATGGTTGGATTTTTTGCGAAAAATTTAATTTCTATATATACTAAAACGTATAGTGTCTGTTTAAAAGAAAAAAAAAAAAAAACTGTAAATTTAATGCGTTCTTGTTGAGGAGCAAAAATTAAAGCGTGTGGGCAGGCAAAAGTTCTTATTTGGGTTGCTCTAAAAAACAATTCTACATAAATATATATTATGTTTTATTTCTATATATAATAATGTCTAAGTATCTGCTTATAGTTACATATTATACCATTTGTTGGACATTAAAGTTCTTTATTGTATATATTTTATAATACTTTCAACATGTGAATGTGATTTTGCATTAAAGGTTTCACTTAAAAAATAATAAGCGCATAAAAGAAACTTTATTAAATTGTCTTTTTTTTTTTTGTTTTTTATGTGCATAAAATTGTGTGAATATTGTATTTAATTTTTGCTGTTCAATTGAGAATAAAATTTAAAAAATAAACTTAATAAAATAAGACCCCCTTTTTAAATATACACCAAGTATTATATAATAGAATGCTTAAATGACCATGTTGAAAGCTTATAAGTTTGAATAGATATACCTACAATAATAATAATGAGCATTTTCTTAATAACATTAAATCCCTATTGTAATTGTTTTTTTTTATTTTATCTTGATTCCATAATAATATACAAATATTATATAGAGAGCTGAGCTACATGCTCTAATTAAAAATATGTTTTATTAAAAAAAAAACCTGAAGAAGTCATATATTTTCACGGTGTTTGACTAATAATTTATCATTATTTTATTGTTCTTTTTTTTTTAATTTTTTTTTTTATATTCATACATAAATCGAGATATTATGAATCAATTTTTAATAACTCTTCATAAAAATTTCCACTCATGTATATATTTTTGATGAACATTTGTTCATAAACCAGAAGCAAAAAAAAAACAAAAACTTATTGTTGTGTTTTTTTTTTTTTTTTGTGATTTATTGTCATTTTGATGAATGACATTTTTTATGCGGATGAATTGATATCAACAAAATTATTATGATGCAATGCGAACAATTTTTAGAATTCGCATATTCAAGAGATATTAGAAAACATTTTATGTAAAAAAAAATAAAAAAAAAAAATTAGCATATTATTTACATTTTTAATAGATTTACTTTTTCATTCAATAAATCAATATTAAACGGCGGCCTATATTTCTATGAAAAAAAAAAAAATTTTATGTTTTTTATTTCTTCATCCGTGAAAAATGTAATCATACATATTAATACATTATGTACATATTAATGGTGGTTTTTTTTTTTTTTTAATTTTAATTTACCAGAGTTCTATAAATTTATACTATACAATTAGGTATATAATAAAGTTATCAATCCTTTTTTTTTTTTGTTTGATTGCCAATATTTTTTCAAATATTCATCATACTATTTTTTTTATATAAATTTTGATTTAATTTGTTAATTTAACCATTTAAAAATCAAGTGTATTAAGTATATATTATTTTTTTATTTTATTATATTTTTAATGTTTTTCTCGTAGGCTATGTGGCGACCGGCAGATTGAATAGTTTTCTGTATATAATTCGAAGCTTACTAATGATAAGCTCACTCATTGTTTTGAATTTACTTTCAGTTTAATTTCTTCCATAGAAGTGGAAATTTATTTTGACCATAGAAGTGGAAAGCAAATTAAAAGAAGATACTTTATTAATTGTATTAATTAATTAACAGCTTACTCTTTCATAAAAAACCTAAAAATTAAGTATTGTCGGCCGTCATGGTGTAGTGGTATTGTCATTATCCTACAGTGTATTCGGTCGTGGGTTCAATTCCCACCTCGGGCTAGAATTTGTGTGAATTTTTCAATTGTCCACTTGAGCTAAGTGTTTGTGATGTTTTTATAGATATAAATGATTGTTAAAAATTATAAAATATAATTATGTGAATTATATTGATTAATATTTTTTTTTTTATATAAAACTTAAGAAAACTGAACATAATTTGGGCTAAAAATATGACTGAATGTTTATTCAAATTGACATATACCCAAGAAGTAAGAAATAATTATACATGTACATATAGTTATTAATTTGAATATCAAGATTTTATAATGCGAGCATTTGTTTTATAAATAGGATTAAAAATTATTTTTAGTGTAAAATATTTACGTGTATAACTACATACATCATAATATTACATTTGAATAATAATAAACTAATAACTTGTTAATGAGATGATATCAAAACGAATATTTAAGACAATAATTTAGAATTTCATAGTAACAAACAGTAGAGTAAAAAATTTAATTTTATAACATCTGTTTGATTTCATTAGAGCTAATCTGTGCAGCAAAAAAAAAACCTTGTTCGAAGTATAATTTAATCACAAAAATGTTTTTCAAATTGAAGATTAAAAAAAACATTTTGACTTCACACGTTCGTTGCAATTAGTATTTGATTGTTTTAAAAGTCATTATTAAATTTCACGAATTTGAAAATTTTAATTAGTAATTTATAAAATACAAGCTGATATCGGGTGCAGTTTTCAACGCCACTTAATGAAACTATAAAATTACATTAAGTTCAATTTGTCAATAAAATCATCGAATTTCAAATAAAACTATCGACACTTAAGATCAAATTTATCCGGATTACTTAAATATCAATTTCTCTAATTTTTTACCATGCAAAAATAACCATAGTCCCCTTTTTTATAAACTCTTAGAGGAACTAAATTTAAGTAGACTTCTATGTTCAATGCTCCAATTTTGATGTGATTGCCAATTATGACCCTGCCAGACCTTTCTAGAACTGGACAATCACAGATCAAATTTTAAATGCCTTCTAACTGAGAATAGTTGACTATGAATCATTAGTGATTATATTATCTATCTATCTATGTCTTAAAATTCGATTAAAATGAACCTTTTTTACTATTATAACTTTCACTTCAAAAATTGATATTCTTATCTGAACGTTAAAACCATCTTACAACAAAACAATAAAATTTATATTTAAGGAAATTAAATTTTAACTGAAGCTGTGTGAAAATAATGTACGTGGAGCCTTGAATAATATACGTGCACCCAGCGTGCATTTGTAAGACCCAAATAAATAAAGGTTTTCAAAGTTAGCGAATAAAACATTTTTCATTCAAACGAAATCAAAAGAAAATTTTCTTTGTCGCAATTAGAACAATAGAAATGAAAACATAATTTATCCATTTATTTTTATTTCAGATTTTTGTTATTCTTTCCTTCAACCAGAAATCTGTTTTTTAACTTTGTTTGTTTTTTTTTTTTTTTGGTTTCTTGCTTTTGCATGTGGACAGAACCAATTCCCAACGAATAACATTTGCCGGTGTAATTTTAATTTTAGAAGTTTTGTCACAATCAGATTCTTGAGAAAAATTAAAAACACACTCAAAAAATGTGAATAAAAATTTTAACCACATGACACTATATGGTGATGTAAAACTATATAATATATATATATATAAAAAACCTTTTGCTCGCATTGTATTCATATTCATATTAATTAATCGCAGTCGCAGTAATAGAATAAAGTCGAAGAACAAACTAACAATAATTTTGAAATGAAGTACTTACTTATAGTTTCGAATTTCAAATTATAATTATTTTTAGTGATTGTTATTCCATCTTAAGTTATATTTTTCCTTTATTTTAGTTTATATTACTTTATGTAATGATGTATAATATTATACTATTAAAATATATATTACTAAAATAACTTCAAACTCAATTTCTATTTGTAACTTTTACCATAAATTAAGAATAAAGAAAGTTTTATAGCTTCATACAACATTTTTTCAGCCTTTTTTGGTATTTTTATGTGAAGGTGTTAGTAAAACTAAATAAAATTCTTTTCATATTTGATAATTATCACGTATTTTATTTTGTTTTACTAACACATTCACATAAAAATACCAAAAATAATGTTGTATGAAGCTATAAATCTTTCTGTATTCTTTATCTATGCTTTTACATAAAACTGCAACATTTAAGTACTATGTATCTTTAAGACGGTCATAATGGAAAAAATAATTAATATAATGTCAAGTATAGATAGTTAGTAAATATATGTATTAACGTCAATATACAGTTTGAAAGCAGACAAGTTAAAGTTAATACTGTCAATTTGAACGGTGTAAAATATTTGCGATATTTTTTTTTTTGGTAATTAGCAGCTTTATTTCGGTTTCTACAATTTAATGTGCAAATTAAAGGATTAAGAGAAAAATATGTATGTAAAATATTTTTTATTTTTTTTGAATAGGTATTAACGTTTTATTTCTTTTTTTTTTTTTTTGTTTTGTTTTGCGCTTTAAATGTTTCATTTTACTTATGTTTTTTTTCAACATTAATTTTTATCTTAAATAGTTCATTTTGCATAAGGCTCTTAAAGACAAAACAGATATTCTGAAAATTTTTGTATTTAATTCACGACGAGAAACACTCTGTTGGCGACAAAAAAGGAATTTATTTTTAATGTTTAACTCCTTTTCTTTCAAAAATTTAATTCTTTTGTGTAAAAAATAAACTATATAAGTATCTATAAAAAAACTAATCAAATCATTACTTAAATTTTGTTTCATTGTCATTATGAAAATTTTTGAAAATTTAACACCCATATAAATAACTTGGTTATATTTTTTTTTTTTTCTTTTATTTTTCTTCATTCAATTTGAAATACCTACCTATACTTTAAATTTCGTTTCAAAATGTAAAAAAAAAAAGAATGCTATTGATTAAGTATTAAATTAAATATACTTTTTATGGCTGTTTCAATTTCCTGTGAACTCCATTCAGTATTTTTCTGTGAATTGAATTATGGGAATGCCGAATTAAGGTTATCCCATAAATATGAAGTAAACAATAATTTTGGTAAGTATTCAATTTAATACTTTTTAAAGCAGTCCAAAAAAAAAGTTTCAACTCCTTGTCAAATTCTTTCATTAATTTTTGGTAAGTTAAGTAATGAGTTCCATTAACCTACTACGATAACGATGATTATTATCAAGCACAGATAGTGCATGAAAATTAAATTACACATATAGTGTTTAATTTTGTTAATTAATATCATGATCGATTCATATAAAAGTTTAAAATAAAGTTGTAAAATATTGAATTTAATATTTTAAAAAAGAAATAAACTGTCATTTATATTCAAGTCAAACTAAAAAGATAACTCTGTAGAATTTTCTTTGCAAAAATATCAATAGAAAAAGATAATAATAAAAGAAATTTAAAGACTCAAAAATGTATCTTTGATTATTGCTATTAGCTTCAAATGAACGTGTACATTTTTTTAATGTCGCGCGCATATTTTTTGCCATTTTTTTTTTTTTTGCTGCGCCTTTGACTTTTATTCCATTTGAAAAGAAAAAAAAAAAAGATATGTCTTTTTAATTTTTAATTTTTGTTTTTTTTTTATTGAAAGTATGCAGAAAGAATTTTCACACATTTAGTGTTAAAAGCTGTTCAAAATATTTTATTTTTTCAAATTTTTCATCATCTAAAAAAAAAAAAAAATAAAACATTTAACATCGATTGGTTTTATTTCCTCGAAAACAAACAATAAAAATTTTGCTTTTATTACTATAAATGTGGTAATTTTATTAAAAATCTGGAAAAAGATCATATTTTATGGAAGCTTATACTGTCCAACGAACTTAAAATACTTATTTCTATAATCTAGATCTAGAGATTGTATATTTGGTTTTTTTAGCTGTGTATATATATAACTATGTATGCAAATTAATTCCTAAATCTTCAGAAAGTATAATAATCATATAGAAAGTTTCAGTTTTTTAATTACTTGACTTTAACTCTGATATTTTAGATTCAGAAATTTAAAATTCATCTTCAAGTTTCTTTCAGACGATTTTTTTTTTTTTATTTATTTGAATCTGATTTTAATCTGTCAGTTCTTATTATAATGATGGTTAATTTTATAATATTATTACGAAAAAAAAAAAATATATTTTAAAAGTCAAATTATACGTGTGACCAACAAGATGTTTTTAAAACAAAAAAAAAATAATTTTCTGCTCAGAAACCTAAATTTCGTTTTTTTTTTTTTTCAAATTTATAAAAGTATCAACATAAAATTAATACAAAAATATTTTAAGACACATATAAATATAAGTAGCAAAAAGTTCAAATTAATAAAAAAAAAAAATTATATAAAATAATAAACTGCCTTTTTCATCTGAAATTATAATTTTGAAAAAAAAAAACAAAATCCTCATCCAAAAAACTTTTAATGGACACTTTTAATATCTGCAAACAACTCATCAAAAATGAAAAAAAAAAAAAAAAGTAATTAAAATTTAAAACAAAAAAAAAAATTTATATGAATTTTTATTTATGAAAATTTTTCTTTTCTTATAAAAATAATAAAATATTCTCTCATGCATAAATCTAAAAGATCTTTATTTCAAGTAGATTTATATATATAAAGAACAAAAATACAGAATTACATTTAAAGTCTAATTTAATAAAAACTTTTTCTTTGAGGCTAATTAATAAACATTTCTTTTTTCGTTTTTTTCTTCTTTTTTTTTTTTTTGTAGAATACAACATTCCTTCAAGCTCAAATGAAATATTACATTAAAATTTAAGAAGAACGAAATAATAGTGAAATATAAATCTTAGCACTTCACCTTTAGTTTGTTCAATGTTCAATGTTTTTTTTTTCTCGTTATGTTAAGTCATAATGTAGATAGTTCTTGAGTGTAAATGTCAGAAATTGATTTATCAATCATATTAAAATACGCCTTTAGTAGTAGGTTATAATTTTTAATCTTTTGTTCTGAAGAAGCTTTAGTTTATGAATATAAAATAAATAAATAAAGGCAATATAACTTTGGTTATTTAATCACAAAATGTTCATTGGAAAACTAGGAAAATTTCAACTTTTTATTATGCTTCCGCAAATTATAGTTCTTAAAAAATATACCCAATACTTTTGCTATCAAATAGTGTAAGTAAAAGCAGAAAAGGGAATTAGTTTTACAAGATATGCTTATACGTGTTACATTGACGAATTAAAATATATTTTATTTTAACGCTCTTCTAACTGCGAACAAAAAATGAAACAAAGTAAAGTCATATTTTTTATATGTATTTTTTTTTTTTTTTAACTCAGTCTGTGTTGCCGTAACGAATTTTCTTCAATTTATCCTTATAAAAAAAAAATAAAAGGATATTATTTTTTGAAAGAATTCTCCAACAGCTTCCATACAGCAGAACAAAAACAAAATATTTGGTTGTTTTATTCAGTTATTATCTTTTTGTTTTTTTTTTTTTTTTGATAAAAAGGAAGAAAAAAAATTTTCCTTTATCAAAATATTTCATATTGTTTTTCACAGAGAAATTTTCATTACTACACTCTTTATACAATCCGTATATTCGCAGTGAAAAAAATGTCTAATGATTTTTCTGCATTGTTGTTTTCAATTATATTTTTATTTATTTTTCATTTTTAGTTTTGCTTGCAGATCTAGGAAAATGAAAACAAAAATTATGTTCCTAAAAAAGTAAAATTTAACATAATAAAAATTTAAATTTTTCTAGCCTGGGGGTATTTTATTCATTCATGTTCAGATGAAACAAATAATTATGTCCTCATATTCCTAACTTAAAAGTGTAGATTTTTCCCAATAAAGTGTTTTCTACAAATCAAATAAAATTTTGTTAATTTTGTAGTTTTCTGAAAATTTTACTTATTTTAATATCTTGAGCTAATATAATGTAGTATGTATATTATATCAATATATAAAGTTTATATATAAGATATAAAATTATATATATTTTTTTTCAATTTCTTGATGGAAACAAACTTCAACCTACATGCCGAAATTATTTATATTTTTATTTCGATTTGAAGTTTTTCTGTGCAAAAAAAAAAAAACGTGTAAATTTTCTGTCTGTTAGTAATTTTTATTTATTGGCTTTACATTGTTTCACAGTCAAGTATCACTTTCTTCCTTCATTCTGTCGTTTTTTTTTTTTTTTTTTAGAATTTTTCGAAGTAGATAAATTTATGTTAGTTTTTCACTCTTTTAGTTCAGGATGAAATTAAAAGATATAACATTTTTAATATACAAAGGGTATATGGCATGACGAGAATAGGAAAATAATTTCTACTTTTATAATGGCAAAAGTAATTGACTATGACGGCGAATTAATTGCATTCCATTTTTCTCATTTATTATGAATAAAAAAAAAAATAAAAAAAATAAACATAATATACAATACATAAACATACAATTTTTTTTCTCATTTTCGTATAGATATCACAAAAATTAAGGAATCCAGATGAGGATATTATATATAGATATTAACTTGAATATATTTATAGTTATAGTATATAAATATAGGATGAGGAAATATATATTAAGGATAATGATATTGAAAAATATATAAATTAACACATATTAAAGCGATTTTTATCAAATATTGCGTGTTAACTAATTAATTTTATTTTGATTTTACAGATAAAAAATGTTTATCTTCTTCAACATTATATAGAATATTATATACAGGACTTTTTAAATCTTTTTGAAGAAATAAATAAACATAAAGTTTAATTTTGTAGCAAGATCGCTGCGCTGTCTCGTCGAATTAATGCAAACAACATATATTAAGATAGTTTATTTCAACTTTTTTTTATTATATTTTCAATTCACGCCAAACACGTACTGCTTCAACGTCACACCCATATTTCGTCAAAATTCCCAGATGTGATAGAACGAGCTTTGGAGATTCGTTTTCAATTCGCACCTCCCTTCAAAATTGATCACTACAGCTGGCGGACATTTGGTTTACGACTTGCGCCGCTTTACGACTTGCGCCGCTTTAAGAAGAGTGTAAATGATTACCTACTGACTGTCCCACTTTTTAATCCCGTCTAAACTTCCTATCCCCATTATCAAATCCATACTTCTTTAAGTATAAAAGGTATCCCACCTAGTGATTTAGTAGCTTTAATAAAAAAAAAAAAAAAAAAAAAATTGGAAACCTCAGCTGGTTTTTGTTGTATAAACCAAAAAACAAATAATTTTTTTGTTAATCTTGTTGTATTCGAATTACTAATTTCAAGAATATAAGTAAAAAAAAAACTTAACCTTTAATCATGTATGTTCTTTTACTTAGGCTTGATACTAGTTATAGATTTGAAATATGACACAATAATATAACTAAACAATTTTTGCGTTTTTGTTTAATTATTTATTTTCACAGTCAAAAACACAGTTGAGACTTTACAATAAAAATAATTAAAAAAAAAAACAAAAGAACAAATAATTAATTTCCACAGCTGATAAACAAAAAATAATTTATATCAACATTATAAAGATATTGTATAACTATATATATTTATTTTTAGTTATAAATAAATCACATTTGCAATTAATCAATTTTCAATTAAGAAATAGCTGTACCTATAAATTTTTAGTTTTTTTTTTTTTTAATCCTTATTTCAGCTTTTCTCCAACATGTTAATTAAATATCAACAGCTGGAGTAAGTCGTAAAGAATATACAAACAATATATTTGTGTTTATATTGTGTTTGTGCATATTATATTATTAATATTCAATTTTATGCAGTCAATATCGAATGCAATTCTATTTAACTTTTATGAGAAATAAATGACTATAAAATTTTAATTTTCTTATTGAGTAATTAATTACAATAAATGATTAAAATTGTATTTATTTTGTTCTAATTGTATAATATAGGTAACTCCGAATGCACATAGGAACTTAAATATGTACTAGTACTTGTTTCATTATATATATATACATATGTATATATTTTTGTTAATTGTTTTATTTATTTTAGATGTTATTAATACCACTAAATAGTATAATTAGAAATAAATTTGACATCCTTCATCCACAATCAATCTAAATTTATATATAATATTAGTCTATTAATATGATCAAAGCTTTGACTTAATGAAATTTCTTCGATTCTCGTCAATCATTAGAAAATTACAAGAAGTATGATAATAATTTTATTTTTGCTAATTTACACCATCAGGGTATACATACAGGTTAACCTGTTATTTTGTATATACCCAGAAAAATCTAATTTGGCACAAAAATATCGTAACATACATTTTTTTTTTTTTTTGCAAAGGTACGCGTAAAAATTATTTACGAAAAATGTTTATTTTTTCTCTCTTTTCTGTTCAAAGTTCATTCTAGTTCAATTTCCTTGTTTTCCACCTTCAAAAAAAAAAAAAATTAAATGTCCCTAGGTTAAAAAACAGAAACACATTGAACCAAAAAAAAAAAAAAAAAAAGCAAGTAAATACTCAACTACATATTGTTTTCTTTTTTGTTCTTGTTTTTTGCACACATGTACCAAAAACTTTTTCAACTTTTTTTTTTTTTAATACATAGGAATAAAATTTTCATTTATTTTTCTTACATAAAAATGTTTTTTCATCACATTTTATCTCCTCCAGTCATAAAATAAATTTTATTTGTTTTGTTACAGTTTCGCGGTTATTCATCAAAATTGTTGAAATTCTCATTGAATTTATTTTTTTTTTTTTTGTTTTTCTTTTTAAATTCGTCGATGTCTTTAATGAATTTTCCCCAAAATAACCATGTTAGAAAAAAAATATAAATTAAACTAACAGCCGGAAAACCAACACAGAACCTTAATTTTTGTATATATATATATATGTTTTGATTTTTTGCGAATAATTAAAACTTTGATTAAAAACGATACCATATTGCTGGTTTTGCGAAAAAAAAAAAAAATTTTTAAAATTCTTATTTGATTTGTATTTAATTTAATGATAATAAAATGCAATGTTGTACAGGTCACAGGTATAATAGCTATGTATGTAAATATATAATGTAATATGAATTAACTCTACATTATATATTTAACTCTACATTATATATTTAGTTCATTATTTTATCTGTATTTTGGCAAAATATTCCACAGATAATTATTGAAATACTATAATTATAGATGCAAAATAAAATTTGAAATAAACTTGAATATTAAGAATTTATTTTAATTAAGCAAGCAATTCAGAAAACTTAAAGCTGAGGTTGCTGTATCTATTCTTTCGAACATATCACTTTTTCTTATCAGTACTTAGAAAAAAAACGAAAAATTCTTTCCAAATTCATTACACGTTCGTCCTCGAGCAACTATTTTCTTTAAAACAAAATTATGTCAACATGAATTTAGAATTGTGTAGTAACCTTCAACTATTATATGTGCATATTATAGAAACATAGATACAATATAAAAGAACTTACGATTTTTCCAACAAATTATGGACGCAATACTTTTCTTTTCTTTTAATAAACAGAAATGTATACAGCGAAATAATCATAAAAAAAAACGAAAATAAAATGAGAAAATGTATTTTGGCACTTTGTTAACGAATTTTATGTGCAAAAATAGAAAAAAAAAAACGAAAAAAAAAAAAACAGGTGTATCCTTTTTCATATATTTTTATTTATCTATTTTTGCACATTGTAAAACAAAATGATTTTTCTGCAGCTTTTGAAAATTCCAAAATAAAAAAAAAAAATAAAAACAAAATTTTTTTTTTTTATTTCTTTTTGTTTTAACAACACGAAATAAATGTTCCAAAATAACAAAGGCATATTTTCATTTTCCAAATAGAACTATTCAATGAAGTGGAAATATACATATTATAAAACAAAGGAATATTACAGAAATTATACGTTTTTGTTTTTTTTTTTTTCTCACATTTTGTATAGTATAATATTCGCCAAGTGAAATTTCTGCTGTGGAAATTTTATAATGATTATGTATATAAAATAATATTTTTAACAGAACTATAATTTTTGTTTAAAGAAAATTTCAAAAGAAAAGAATTTTCTTATACAATTTTTTTATTTTGCTGTTCATTAAATAAACAAACTTAAATCATATATTTTAAGCAATCACTTTTAAAATTTTACTTAAAGTTATTAAATTTTGTATCAATCAACAAAAATAAACTCTTCATTTTTAATGGTACACTATACACTATATAGAATAGTTATTAATTCTTATGTTACAAAGATCAAAAACAAGAATATTATAATACTGATTTATTTCAAAATATATTACATTGAAAATTTTTTAAGCCCTTTTATACCCTCAATTAATAAATTCATGGTGGATAAATGAAATTGACAAAAATTACTATTATAGAACATACTACTGGCATAGAAATAATTTTTATGCAAAAATTTTACTTAGCATTTAAATGAAAGTACTGTGAATTTAATGAGTTTTTTTTTTATACTTTTCCAAGACAATAATGCACAAAAAAGTGATCCTTTTTTAATCACGTATTGTGTATTTTTCTGTATTTTTTTTTTTCCTAAGGCGATTAATGAAATTAATTTCATAGTGTAGAAAAAAATAAAGACATATATACTTATACTTTGGCAGGTATTTTGTTTATGCAAAAAAGCCTCGCATTTAAGCATTGTTTAAGATTTTACTCATACATATTCTATATATTAGTTATAGGAAGATTTATTCTTAGTAAAAATGCTTTTCACAAAAAAAAAATTATTTTTACATACATTGCACATATATTAAAGTAAATTTTGTTTGTTAAACACAAGCTTTCACGAATTTACATATTTTTCCCTTATTAAAAAAAAAAGAAAAAAAAAACACTCAAATATGTCTTTTTAGATGTGTAAACACATACATTTTTATACTACTATATATATGTTATATCGAAAAAAAAATATCACTTGTAAAATTCAATGCATACTTTAGACAAATGTGTTTATTATCTACACATGTAGGTAGGTTCAGTGAATAATTCTAAAAATGTCATGTTGCTTCAAAAACCTCACTTTATCATTCAAGGAAATCCTATTGTGTGTAGGTATATATCCATCTTATGTATAAATTTGCTAACGTTCTATCCATATAAATAATCATGTTCCTAGACCATATTTATTAACCCATTTTCAAGGTATATTTATTCAACAATATACATGAACTTAATTTTTAAAATTTACAATAAAAAATATTCATTAACATTATAATCACATAAAAAGTATTTTTATTCGAATTGCAAGGGGGGCCTTGGCCTCCCCCTGGCTTTGATGAAGAAAATAAAACTTAATCAGCGATGAGACCTAAACACTAAACTCGTACAAATTAGAAACCCGATTTTAATTTAAATAATATTAGAATGTTTGTCATTTTTCAAACAAAAAAAAAACTTATTATCTCGCACAATAACTTTTTTATAAGAAGAAAATCATCGTTCAGTTACAATAAAAAAATAACTGTTCAGTTACAAAAAAATAAAGCAATTGCATTTCTTAATATTTATGGTGTAGAAATATCTATGGTGTATAAATATAAAAGATTATTTTTTTAACTTTTACGCCGGAGAAGTTCAATTTACGTGTTTGAGTATAATACGCCTCATAAAGTTTCATATAATGTGTCTTTTTTATGTCGCATACGTGCATGAACTACGTCTAAAATATCTTCCTTGGTTTTGTTTTTCTTCTAATTGGCGAGTTACTGAAAGTTTTGGAACGATTCGGAAGACGGAAGGTATCTGGTTTTTTTTTCTTTATATATGTATTACATATTATTTATTTTTTATTTGTTTTTTATTATCTAATCCAGCAAGTGAATTCGTTTATTAAAAATGTTAATTTATGTTTGTTATTTTTTACTTTTAAAAAGAAAAGATTCATATAAGATACATGTAACTTAATTCTCAACACATTTTTTTTATTTTCATCGTTGAAGAAAAACATATTTATAAGCTTTTTAAAAAAAATTTCTTGCCCCCCCCTAGAAAAAATCCTGCGGGCGCCTATGATTGTAGATACAATTTTGACACTACTGGTGTAAGTAGATATTTTTAAAGAAAATAAATTAGCAATTTAGTATATATAAAAATAATTACTGTGATAAATAAAAAGTTCATCAATTAACTATTTATTTTTAAGAAGATTTTTTCTTTAACAATTCGGGATCGATTAGTTCACCATCTGCTGCTGTCAATAATAGAGGTTAAGTAAAATAAGTAATTTTCTATGAAATTTATCGATACAAACACTTAACCGAAATTTTTTGAAAAAATTAAATCATGTAAAATTTACTTTTATAATAAGCATAAAAAGTAAAATAAAATATTTTTTATCATATTTCGTTAAAAACATAAATTTTAATTTTATGTAAAAAAAAAAAAAAAAAAAAAAAGTATAAGAAAAATTTTTATTTTGTTTACAAAAAGGATTTTTCTTTTGTGAAAAACAAAAAAAAAATGTTAGAATTTTGGAATATATATAAAAAAAGGGAAAAAAAAAAAATAAATTTCATCAACATCAGCAAATATGTTGGTGTTTTTTTCGTATTTTTGAAATATTTATGAGAATTATACATGTTTTCATCAGAAAAACAAAATATGTTTTTTTTTTTTTTTTTTTTATAAAAATATGCTTTAATAAAATTAAAAATTGGATTCCGCAAGAATAAATATTTAATCAGATATCCTGGAATTTATAAAAATAATTTTGAAGGCACAAACCACCTTCACATATGTATATATGTATGTTCAAAAATAAAAAAAAATTATGGGTTACGTTGAATGTTCATAAAAACAGACCACGAAATTGAAAATATTTTTGGTTTTTTTTTTTATTTTTTTTTTTGCTGTTAGAAAATTCAAATAGTATTGTACATTGAATGTTTTTGACTGCTTTAAAAAAAAAAATGTTTTCACTATTTACTGGAAAACTGAAGGTATATAAAAAAAAAAAAGGGAGCTTAGTTGGTAGAAGCACTTTTAATTTTTTTTTTTAAAACAACATTTTTTCATATTTTATTTTTAAACACTGACAGAAATGGAACCTTTTTGTATTTATTTTATAACTGCAAAATTACATAACATATATTTTATTTTATATATATATTATACAAATTTGTGTATAGGGAAAATTGTATATATTATTATTCTCTTGTTTCCGAATCGTATAAAAACTATGAGGACGTTAGATTTTGTTTATTCACTTATTGGTTATCGTTAAAAAAAAAAAATTGTACCAACGATTTTGATATTCATTTCAAGCTCTTTTCTATGATAATATCAAACACTGGAGTTTGTAATAGATTTTTAAAAATTACATGCTTATATGTTAAAAAATATCAAATACCGTAATAACGACAAATCTTTCGTATACATACAGCATTGAGGCTTGAATTTTAAATCAGTTGCATAAGCAGGTTATTTAAAATTTTTTTTTATTTGTATAATTTATATATTTATACAAAACCCCGAAAATTTTATTTTTGCTTAAAGCTTATCATTTTGTTTTTATTAAATATCATTTCGTAAATTTTTTTATTTTTTAGCAAATAAAAAATAAAAATCTCGTGACGCTGTATCACATAATATCAAGCAGATGGATGTGACAACCATTTAACGTATTTCAAATTATCTGCTGTATATATAAGCGACGTGGTTGCCTTAATCCAAAGTAAAATATAAAAAAAAAATAAAATATACATAATATAACAAATTTATAATGTACAATTTTTTAAAAATTTTCCCTACTTTAAAAGATTTATTGAATATAAAATAAATGCGTTTTTATCAGGAACATAGATAAATTTTAATAAAGCCAAAATTATACGTATATACATAAATGTATATTAAAAGCTGGTTTATTCAAATAATTTATTGATACAAATTATTTTTCATCCTTTAATCTTAATATCATATGACTAAAAAAAAAAAATCTCATCCATTACGTTGAACGGTTGAACAAAAAAAAAAAAAAAAAAATTGCAATAAAATAAATTAAAATAAATTTTCTTGTGAATAATTTTCAATAAAATTTTTCTTCTTGAAAATTTGAAAGATGTTACCACCAAAATTTACTTTTAAATATATCTTGATCTGCTACTGCACATGAAATAAAAACATCATATATTAATATATACACATATTTCTTGCATCTCAAAGCACTTGCACTATAGATCTTTCTGAATTAAATTTACAAAAGTTTAATCAGTTAAATAATGTTGTAAGGGATTTTTCATTTTATATAAATTTTTTTTTGATAAATTACAGAAACTGATTGTACCAACTGCTAAAGCTTCTACACGTGGATTCGTTGCTTTTATACACCTTTTTCAATCGTAATCGAAAAGCATAAGTTTCACTGTCAATGCATGATTTGTCAATTGGCCACTCGAAATGTATGTGTTACTAGAAAAAAGCCTCCACAGAAAAAATAGTGCAGGCCTAACCTAGAAAATATGCGTTGATTTTTGTCATTTCGAAAAGAATGCTTTTATTTTTTTATTGATAAAGTACGCCTTGATTTTTTTTGTTTACATTGTAAAGTTTTTATCAAAGTACGCCTTGCATTCAGTGTTGCATAGTCATTCGGTTATTTTATTTATTATTTACGTTTAAAAAAATAAATAAAGGAAAGTGCCAACACTGTCAAGGTCGTTTAAGAGGTGAGTTCACCTTTTATTATTTTAGATTTTCAGTTATTTAATTATTTTATATCAATCTTCATATGGTGTAGTGATTGTACATAAGTTCGAAAATTACACCGGGCTGGAATTTGTCTAAAAAAAATTTTAAATTGTCCATTCGAACTAAATTGTCAGTAGATATATTTATAATGTTCAAAATATAAAGCTTTCATTATTTGTGATATGTTTTTAAGAGTCTCTTCTTCTTCTCTTTTCAACTTCAGGTTCGTCATCTTACAATAATGTTACAAACAATAAAAAAAATGGAATATTTTAATATTCAATTCACACCATCACCACCACCGGCCTAAAAAAAATCAAAAAAACAATTTTGAACAAAAAAAGCACATATTACGTATTATGGCTATAAAGAAGACAGAAAGGATAAAATAAATTAATAACAAAAAAAAAAATGATCATATTTCAATTATTTTTTAATATGATTAATGATCAATCGATCTCTTGATATCGACACTTAAAACATCTGAGGAATTTTTGTTTTAGCTCAATTTCTGTTCCTTGCGTCCTCATTTTATTTTTATTTTTTTTGTGTTTTTAAAAATAAAATTCAAATTTATTATTGCTTAATGCTTTTGCAAAAAAAAAACAAAAAAAAAAAAACTAAGAAAAATTTAAATTCGGTCTCTGATATTATAATTTCCCAATGATCATTTAATAAAATTTTTTGTGTTTTTTACTTAATATATTCTCTTCTTCATATGAACGAAATTCAATGAACGTAAAGTTTTTATTGGCTCTTATGTCAAAATAATATTTTTTTTTTATATTTTTTGACACTCTGGTCTTTGAGTAAAGTTTAAAGGCAATAAGGTGTATTTAATAATTTTGTACGTTTTATTTGGTTTGAATAATAATTTAAAAGTGATATGCTTGACATAGGCTAGTCTAGAGATAGCTTGTATGTATGGTAGCTAGCAGTACGATTTTTGACGTTTTAAAATAAAAGTGGTTTCAATTATTTTTCACATTTTTCTATTAATTTCCTAAAAAACCGACATCAAAAATTTTTATAAAATGTGCGTGCAATCCTAGCCTATAGTTCAATGTATGTATTTTGTTTTTTAAATAAAATTCGAAAAAAAAGTATTCTGTCAAAAATTAATTGCTAATTTAGTAAATTCTAAATCTATGTTTATAAGTTTGTTAATATATTTTTTAATTAATTCAGATAATTATAAACTTTGTTATAAATTTCTTCAAACTTCAAAAAAAAAAATAAGAAAAATTATATTAGACTAAATTTTTAGGAATACAAACTGTATGTGAAAAAAATATTCTTATATTCACGATAAAATGATAAATTAAAATAAATAAAATATATTATGTATGTACTTCTTTTTACAATCAGGGACACAACAACGGCCAGTCTTGGACGTTATTAACATTAAATTTTATTACTATACAAATTCTGATTTAAATGTTTTTATTTATGCATTTTCAAAGTTTTTTTTTTTAATGAGAATGTGCTAACCAAAGAGACTGCTGCTCATCAAAAATTCAGATCACATGTCTGAAATTTAAATTATCCCCAATGGGGAATTTATGGATAATTTTCCATTCACATATATTGAAGTGAATTTTCGTTTACTTCTTTTTTTCTACCTTTTGACCATGATTTAGCATGAAAATAAAAGTTTTGAATTTTTTATTAATATTTTTGTACATTCCCTTTTTGTGTTGTGCAAATTACAATATATAGATTATTCGTATATATATTTTTTATTTTTATTTTTTTTTTTCAGATAAACTCGAATTTCTAATAAATCTTGTAATAATTTCGGAAAAAAATAAAAAAATTTATATTATTATCATAAATTATTATTTTTATTGATTTTTATAGGTCAAAAAACAAGTAAAAAAAGGCTTATAGTTAAACGATACTGAATATCGGATACTGAATATCCGATAATAAATTAAAATTCATTTTGAGTGAGTGCATTATTTTGACAATAAACTTTTTTTATTTAAAGGAATATAAATAAATTTAGCTATTGAAAATTAGTATTGCAGATAAAATGTGAATGATACTTACTAGATAATAATGTATATATATATACTTATATGAGAATATTCGTAAAATTGAATTTTGAAAAGAATTTAACTTAAAAGTTAAAGTTGATTTCATATTAATAACGTTACAGCAATTCTAAATCGAAGCGAAATAAGATAGTTCAATCTAGTTAAAAACTATATATTAAATTGAAAAAGTTTTGCCTCGAAAATTAATAACACAAAATATAAAATGTCAATAACAATAATGTTTGGTCTATACGCAAGAATTATAACATTGAAACTAAACTTGTCTAGGATAGAACACTAACTAACATAACAATCAATTAAAAATACATTATGTCATTTAATTTTCAAATAAATAGAGCATAAATAATTTTTTTCTTTTTTTTTTGCATTTCAGTTCTAACGATTTGATGATACTTTTACCAAATGATTATTTATTATTACTTCAAATGAACTTCATTTAAATTTTCTAAACATTGCTTCTCTATAAAAATTCAATTTTTTTTTTTATTCATTTATTTACAGAGTTTATTGATTATGTGTAAGTATGCAACGGTGACCAAATGTCCTCTATTTTAAATATCAGTCTTATTTATGTATTCTTAGTTTGAGAATAAGAATTTTTGTTGCTCAAAGTCTATTTTATATAAATAGCAATAATGCTTTTTATATATTTATAACGACCTATGAAGTACACTTAGAAATTCACACATTATGATTTCAAAATTATTTCTTTCACGGCATCACTGTCTTCTCCGAAACGGCTCTACTATGATATAGAGAACACCGAGATCAAACATTTTTCAGTCCCTTTTCCATCAAAAATTAAACAACGGAAGATGATTTTATTATTTGTTTTTCGTCCGTCCGTCCATTCTCCACTAAAATAAAATATGCGCTATTTTGTTAACTTTCATCCCTCCGAACTGAAGTTGAAGGAAATTTAACAAATATGTTTCACCCTTGTTTGGTACCAATATAAAATATTTTAAACCAAAATATAAAAAATGGGCTCCATCCAACAGTTATGAGGTATTTTTCTATAAATGCTACTGTTCAATGTAGCAATTATAGATAAACTATATTGTAGAATATAAAATATTTTAGAAAAAAATTATTCACTTATTTATATTTTTAATTTATGGTCCCTGTTCTGTATACATTTATAATGACAAAAGCCACAGGGTTTAATAATATGATTCCAATTTGAAAAATATTTTAACTATACTAAAAAAAGAGAACATGTTAAAAAAAAATAATAATTATAATACATTATAAGTATATAGGTATATTATAACGAACAAAAAAAAATTCATTGCAAAATATATACGAGCCCTGCATCATAAGACCTCGTACGGGTTTTTTTTTTTGAGTTTGTTCTACTTTTTTCCAGTTTTCTCCAGTTTTGTATTTTTTTCGTTTAAACCAACCTTTTTTAGGAGTTTTTGGTCTTTATAAAAAAAAAATGTTTTTAAGTTAAATTTTGAGAAAAAAATTATTTTCCAAAAGTCTACTTTTTCAACTTTTTTTATGGGCATCGCAGAAATTTTCGAAAGATGCATTTTGAAGGGCATTTGGGAGTAGTTAATTTTAGCTTTTTAGGTTTTGGCGATAAAATAAAGGAGAGAGCCAAAAAACGCCTTTGAAATTCCAAAAAACAGGCCAAAATTGCTATTTTTCGCGTTTTTGACCTGTTTTTTGGATTTTCAAAGGCGTTTTTTGACTCTCTCCTTTATTTTATGGACAAAACCCAAAAAGCTAAAATTAACCCAATGCCCTTCAAAATGCATCTTTCGAAAATTTCTGCGATGCCCTTAAAAAAAGTTGAAAAAGTAGACTTTTGGAAAATAATTTTTTTCTCAAAATTTAACTTAAAAAAAATTTTTTTTTATAAAGACCAAAAACTCCTAAAAAAGGTTGGTTTAAACGAAAAAAATACAAAACTGGAGAAAACTGAAAAAAAGTAGAACAAACTCAAAAAAAAAAAACCCGTACGAGGTCTTATGATGCAGGGCTCGTACATAATGTATGTAATGTAACATATAAAATTCGATGCAAATTCTCTTATATTGGAATTTTTTTTTCAGTATTAGTATTATATAGAATATTATAGAAACCACATTCAATGTCAACCAATAAGGTGAACATTGAGCAGTCAGTATTAATTCATTCTAATTTAATAATGGTTTTTGGTTTCAAAACAAATTATACCCATATTACATGTCCCTACATGAGATGAAGTTAGTGCATTAGATATTTATTTTTTATACCTACTTGCTTTCTCTGTTCTCATTTTTGATCCAAAATAATCTTTTTCATTATTATTTTTCTTTAATATAACCCATTATAGGAATATGGGTCCACATATATATATAACACATACATAATATATATTTTATATTTAATTAAGGATAAATGGTTTTTTGCAGACTGAAATTTTGGCACCCATTAAATTTAATTATTTTTTTAGTATTATGGGACTATGAACATGAGAATATTTAGAAGAAACGGGTTTTTTATATTTAATTTGATATAATAAACATACACATAATATGTATTGTATATATATTCAAAATATATTTTTTAATAACGATAATCTTAAGAAATAATATTCTTTTCAAAGGTCAATGAAAAAAGCAAATTACCGCAACTTCTAGACCCACTAGACAAATAAATAAACAGTATAAGTTCTATCAATTTTCAGGAATTTTAGTTTATAAATTTGTCAAAGTTAATTTTCTTTTACTTAACAAAATATATAGGAACGATTTTGATACTTCATTTACATAATACAGTTTGTACTGTCCTAAATTTTTAATTTCAAGCGACTGGATTTTATGGAATTCTCTTGGTAGGTACGATATTCTTTTTTGCAAAATGAGAAAATAAATCCGATATTATCAAAATTCATTTTATGTTAATAACATATTATCAATAACATTAATACCTGAGATGAAATGTTCATTGATATGATTAGATCTGCAGAAACACAAAAAATTGATTAAAAGTATCAGTACAGTATTATAGTACAGAAAATTGCCAAAATTAAAAAAAAAAAATAGATAAAAAAAATTGACAAAGTTTTTTTCGTTTTTAAACTTAAGTACAACAGTAAAGGAAAAAGTATAATATCTCTAAAGATAAAGGTGGGATGATATGTGAAAATTAATATAAAAGAAATTTAATAATACAACTATTTGTTGGTAAATGTTTGAGTATTGGATTTATGTGGATAGATAACTTCTATTGCTTCATATAGTGGTTATGTTTTTTGATGCTAACAAAGTGTATCTTAATTGTAATAATTCATTTTGAAAACTTTTTCATACATTAATGTGTGTGTGTTTTTTTTTTTTTTTTCAAATTAACAAACATAAGTACTTAGCTTTAAAATATTTTATGGGATACAATAATGCTGTTTGATATTTTCCTTCCGTATTTATATATTTTTATAATAATATTAAAATAATTTTGTTTTCATTTTGTTTCGTTATCCGACAAAATTCAACTTTTAATATTTATATTAAACACATTTTTCTAAAAAGAAATAAAATTCTAGGTTAAAAACTTAAAATAACAATATAATGTGTATGTATTTATATAAAAAAGTTCTAGTGCAAGTTCAGTCCAAATTATCATACATATAATAGTCATTAAATTATCATTCAAAAACATTCATTTTTAACAGAGAATAAAAAAAAAAAACATAATTTTTTATTTTTCTCTCAGATGATTTTATTATTATTTTTCTTCTTCGTTTTTTCTCTGTTTTTTTTTTTTTTTATGTCATTGCAAAATTACAAAAACAATATCATTTCTATTAAAAATAATGTTGGCCCAGTTGTAATTATTATATTTTCATAAAAATTCAACAATTTTTTTTTTTTTGTTTTTTTTTTATACCGACCGAAACAATAAACTTTATTCCCTGATGACATTTCAGAAAAGTTCTTTCCCTAACGAGAATTTTACAAAATTACTTTTTCAACTAATTTTCAAGAAACAGTATGAGAATTATAAATAACAAAAACAAAACTTTTTTTGTTTCTTAAATGCCCTATGACTTATTTAATTTAAAAGTCATTTATTTTCGGCCAGGGAAATATTTTATACATATATTTATGTGCCTATATACAGAAAAAAAACTTAAGTCTTTAAAATCATCATTATAAATACCTACTAAAAATTAATATTTCCATTTCTGAAACAGAACTATAGAACCGGCTGTTGAAATATATCGAACCGGTTGATAAATTATATCAAATGCCAAATTAATTTTGAAATAACAAAAAATGAAATATAATTTTTGCTTTAGGCTGAGTACATATTACATATTACATAGTACATTACATTACATAGTACATATTAAGTTAATATATATAATATAAGAATAAAATATGAAAAAAGGAACTAAGTTTGTTATTACCTTCTCTTTTTAAGAAATTGTTCATTGTTTTAGAATATTCTATTATATATACGAAAAATTATTTCAATTGCATGCACATATGTATCTAACTATTAACATATAAACATTATACATGTCACATATGTAAATCTATGTACATTTAAATGTGTATATGCTGTTTAAAAAAAAAAATTTTTTTTCATTAAAGTATATATTGCAGATAAAACAAAAAAAAACTTAAGTTTCGTCCTTTCTACTATGTGTATATATTTCTCGTAAAAACATCTTTTTTTGAATTTCAATTGTAAAATTCAAAAATGCATTATTTTTAGTTTCCACTAATTTTTAAGTATAGATGTTTTTTTTTTGTGTGTTTTTTTTCATTCATATTATTGTCAAGCAAGATAATTTCAATTCTTTCAAATTTAGGTCACATTTATTAAATTTTAAATACTTCAATTTTCAACATCAAACATAAAATTTTTTGTGTACTCATATAATAAAATAACGTAAATTAAAAAAGGCTTTCTTATTCCATTATTTTTTCTGTATAAGATATTTTTCAGAAAATATTGTGTCACAAAATTTTTCACGGTTTTTTTTTTTCATTATCTTTTCACTTCATTGTAAAAAATCTTGAAAATATATAGCTAGAGGATATTGCTTGAAGTATTTTTTTTTAATGAAATCAAATTGTTTTAACTGTATATGTATATTTTTACGTATTATACGTGTATTGTATATATATTTAAGTTATATACTTTGGTATGAATTTCGGATTTTAGAAAACGTCTTTTCAGTTGAAGATTCTATATATAACAATTTTTTTTTTTCATTTTCAAAGATTTTCTTCTACAAAATATTTGTTTAGAATATTTGCCGCAAACTTCAGACCTCCGGGACCCGCACAGTTCTACACATATATAAATTCTGAATACATTTCTATACAAACAAAAAAAAAACACATTCAATTATTAAAACATTTTCCAATAATTATTATTTACACTTGTTTTATTAATTCTAAAATGTAATTACTATTGACAGATTTATACATAACATATAAATTTATATATACATGTACATCAAATTTTTGCTTTACATTTACTTTGTATATAGGTACCTATCTACCTATAGATTTATTTTCCCAATTACGCAAATAAAATTCAAATTATAATTTCCACTTAATCCAATTTCAAATTCAAAACGTAAAGAGTAATTCAATTAAAATTTTCGACCCCTTAGTCGTATTGTTAATTGAATAATAAAACAAAACAATCTTTGTATTTTATTCGCTTGAAAAAAAAAACAACAATAATTTTATCATATACATTAGTGAGTTGAAAAGCTGTGCTACACCAAAAATATTAATACTTATTTTTTATTTAGTTATCTGTCTATGTATGATTTTATTTTTTGCCCGTCCCACACAAAAATGTTTCAAGTTGATAAACTGTTTGAATATCGGCAACGATTCCTACATTAGACTATTCCGAATTTTGAAGTTATAAGATCTCAAAATAATTTTCATTTAAAATTTATATAATTTAAATTTACTTTATTAATAAAAGATATAACATGTTTGTAATCTACTAAGTTATGTGGGTTGTTAGACCAATGACGATTAGAGAATCTAAGAAAATGGTTAATAAAATTACTTTCACCAATGATTGGGGGCTGACAATAGGTTTCCAAAAAAAATTGATATTTGAGTATAAATGTATGAGTTTAATTATGGCAGAACAGTTTTTACAAGCTTCGGTTTGTGATGAAGGATTCGAACCAGGGCCGGAAAGCGGATTCGATTAAAATAAAGAGAGTGATTGTAGAAATAATTTAAAGAAAATTTACCCGAACTGTTAAAAGCGGGGTCGATTCATCACTTATTAATTATACTGTTTTATATTCTTATTATTCTTTAATTTCAGTAGTTCTCTTTAATTTAATTAATCATTAGCAATTTAATTTAAAAAAAAAATAGAAAAATATAAAACAAAAAAAATTGTTGCCCATTATAAATTATAAGCAAAATTAAGAAATTGTTTTCTTACGACTGCACATATATTCATAGTTATAATATTTATTTTATAATAAATATATAACACTTGAAACATTTCCTATTATAACACAGATCGCAGTGATGTGAAAATTATTTAATTTTTTATTTGAGTTATAATAACAATTATAAACACTCGTAAATACACACAAATAGAACATATCATAAAAACTTTAAACATTTTTATTAAGCTTGGTATTTGACAAATACTATTTCGTTACTTTTTAACAGATAAGGCTACGATTATGTTGAAGCTGCGATGAACAATTAAACCAGTTTCTTTTTGATATTTATTTTGGAGTTGAGATAACAACATTATTGAGTTTCCGAATGTTGCTGTTACAATGAAATATAAACTTAGTTTATTAATAAAAATTTACTTAATTCAATATTTATCAACGAGCGATTCTAGCAACTGAACATAGATTTTATCTTAGCTCTTTGATCACAGTGTTTATCGCAAAGCTCCAACATACACAGAACTCATTTCAAAACTCTTAATGTAAAATACATTATGTACCTATTTATTTTATATTTTATTTTATTTTTTTTTTGAAAAGCTAACTTTTTATGACTTTTTTTTTAAATTAAAATAAAACTTTATATCAAATAAAACTTTTATCAACGTTATCACCCTATTATTATTATTTTTCATAAAGGCTTGTTGTTTTTCTTTATTATTTATAAATACGTTTTATGATTTTTATTGTACTTTAACCATAAATTGTTTTTTTTGTACTTTAACCATAAATTGTTTCATTAGAAGTCCTTTTTCCGATGCTTTCATGTGCTCCATTGACATCACAAAAAAATTTTAACATGAACGAAAATTTTAAACAAGAATCAAGATCAATCAATTTAGTTATTTTTTTTTTTGTTATGAAAAACTTTATAAATATACATACAATATCAAAATTTCAAAGTAACGCCAATATATATATGTAGGTATGTACCTACCATATTAAATTAAATATAAAAAAAAAAATGGACCGCAAGGAAGACACATTGAAATCTTACATACGTATAATTCATATACAAAAAAATATATATGTAAGACCAAAATTTTATTACACAGATATAATGTTATAAATAAAAAGAAAAAATTTCCCAGCGGTCATGTATAATAAAAATCAAGAACAAATTTCTTAAATTTTTATAAGAGGCTTTAAATCAAAAATATTGGAATAAGGAAAAAATATTTGAATATAGTGTCCTATCATTTTATTGATTGACTTCATCATTTTCATTGATTTCAGAGCATGATTTATACTTTTAGTTTGAACAGGAATATCAAAAAAAAAAAAAAAATTTAATATTTTGAAATAGTTATAATAACATAACTAAGCACTATAGTTTTTTCAGTTGATTAAAAACTAGAATATTTATAAAGCTGATTTCGAAACTATATAAAATTATATCCACAGACGTTGTTTGGAAGAACCTAACAAAAAAATTGTCTATAGCCTGCACAGTTGCGTTCGGACACATTGTTCCATAAATGCTATATTTTTTTGTTTTTGTTTCTATCTTAAACTTTTAGTTCATAAGTATCAATTTACCTTACTTTTTGCTTGCTTTTATTTTTTTTTTTGTTTTAAGTTTTTATTTAATATACAGAGAAAAGTAATTTATTATTCTTATTTTTCGGAAATTATTTTTATATGAGTAATTTTTCGGTTGAATGCATAATTTAAATTACCAAAATAAAATTTAAATCTTAACAGAGAGATTCTTTAGTTATTTGTTTAAATAATATCCGGTACTTTTTTTAAGTATCTTTCTATACTTCACAAGAATAGAAAGAATTCAATGTTATCATCATTTTCAGGCGGCACTACAACATTATCCGTTTAAAAATATTAAAGAAGTAATAGTCAGATTAATAGCCAATTCATTTACGAACTAGCTAAATATAAAATCAAGGATAATCATTTTTGTTTTCATATACCAAATAAAAAAAATTTTATAGAATACTGGACTCTATCATGGATAATAATGACCAGTACCTACTCAATTTTTTTAATATAATAATAATTTTTTTTATAAACACGCAATCGTTGTGCTGATTTATTTCCCTATTTGTAATCATGAAAAAGTAGGCTTTATCTGTCAAACAAAAAATATTGATTTTTCGAACATTTGAAAATTATAAAAGATTACAAAAAAATAGAGCACAGGTTATGCATTTTATTTATTAAAATTTAAATTAAAAATTAAATAATCTACATAAATTGAGCTTGAATTTTTCATTCTTGATGAATTCATATTTTAAAACCTGCTAAAAGTGTGAAAAATATTGTAAAACATTTTTCAATTTTTTTTCATAATTAAAATATACATAATAGAATTTCTGCAGGCAATTTTACAATTTTAATCGAAAATAAAACAAATAATGAATTTTTTAATGTTCATAATTCAAAAAGAAATGATTTCCCCAAGGAGTAAATAAAATAGAAATGGACTTTGTTTAAAAAATTTAAATGAGTAAAAAGTTAAGAAAAAGGACATTACTTCACTATAGTCCTTGTTGGAATTAAACTTTTATTGTCTTTGCCCTGCACTTTTTTTTAACTTTATAATTTATGAATTTATAAAAGAATGAATTAAACAACTAAATGAATACAATAGAAATTAATAATTAATATAAATCGTCAGATACTGTCACTTATATGTACGATTTGATGGTTTTCAATCAAAATATTATATAAACTATACAAAGTGAAATTAAATTTGAAACCCAAAAATTGTATCAAGTCACTCATATTTCGAAAGCACATTCTCTCGACATGAAACTAAAACTGTAGGTGTAATAAAACATGAATAATACGAATAAATGGAACATCCTTTATAATATATTTTTAAATCTTTCATTCACCATCTAAAAATCAACCATCTATAAATTTAACTAAAATATGGAATAATCTTATTTTCATTCAAGCAAAAATAACTTAATTAATTTTATTTTCTCAATTTAATATGTATTTATAGTATTTAGCATCAATAAAAATCACACCATTTTTTGCGACAATTTTTTTTATACCGCCCACAATAGTCATCACCATTGTATTTAAATTTTTAAAATAATTGCGACAAATTCTTCACTTTTCTTGAAAAAATATATTTAAAGCAACTTGATGAAAACTTTTTTTTTTGCTTCATTATAATTACAAAATTAAAGAAACAAAATTTTAATGTAAAACGGACTGCATAATAATTATATTGGTTGGTAGTATAGTACAAAGTTCTAATTAGTTTTCTTTTAGTATATGTATGTATACTTTTTTTTTCGTAATTTGTGAACGATAAAAAGTTAAGAAAGAACTGCTTAGAGCTACAAAAAAAAAATTTCACCTTTTTTCCCTTATTAATAAATTTACTTAATAATTTTTTTTATTTAATAACTTATTAAGTTTAAAAAAAAATTATAGATATAAAGTAATTTTTTTTTTAACTAAATAATTTTTTGAATTAAAAATATTCCAGCTCGAAGTACACTTTAAGCTGACAATGTATATCCATACAATACCTTTATATACTAATAGCGAGAAATCAAAATATTAATTATTGTTTTATTTGAGAGATTATAAAAACTGTAGGTATGATGTCTTTTAAACTGTACTGCCGCGTTGCACCACTTTATTTTGTATTGAAATCTTTCATTCAACCTGAATAATTGCTTGAAAAAATAAGCAAAATTATATGTATATAATAACTTCGCTACACTTCAGGTTACCAACCATGAATTTCATGGCTTGAAAATAGGTTGGTGACACACTTAATAAAAAAACATTTTTTTTGTAAAATTAAATTTTGATTTTCATAATTTTAAAAAAAATTTAATTTTTGTAATTTAAAGAAAAAAAAGAAAATACAAATAATATTAAATTTTTTTTTTTAAATATTTTGATTTTTTATTTTTTTGACAACCGAAAATTTATTATTATTATTATTTTTCTGTAAATTTTCTGCAAATTGACAGGTTATACCTTTTTTTTTTTTAAATGCAATAAAACTATGTAGTGAAACTTCTAGGTTTGTGTCGAACCGACTTTCAAACCATGAAAAAAAAATAATAAAATTTATATGGCAAACCAAGTACCAAACACAGAACGAACCTATTTTTTTCTGCAAAACATGGAATTCTAAGTTTGTAATAACTTCGCTACACTTGGCGAATGGGGTGACACACTTATAAAAGATGGTTTGGTTTGAAATTAAAATAAAATTCTTTGTAAAATTAAAAAAAAATTCTTTGTAAAATAAAATTTTAATTTTTCGTAATTAAAAAAAAAAAAATGAATTTTTTTAATTTAAAGAAATAATGTAAAATAAAAATAATATTCAATTTTTTTTTTAAAATATTTTAATTTATTTTCTTTTTTGATAACCTACAATTTATTATTATTTTTTTTATATCGAAGCATTTTAAAGTATGATTTTTTCTGTAAATTTTCTGCAAATTGACAGGTTATACCTTTTTTTTTTGAAATGCAATAAAACTATGTAGTGAAACTTCTAGGTTTGTGTCGAACCGACTTTCAAACCATGAAAAAAAAATAATAAAATTTATATGGCAAACCAAGTACCAAACACAGAACGAACCTATTTTTTTCTGCAAAACATGGAATTCTAAGTTTGTAATAACTTCGCTACACTTCTTGGTTTGAAAATAGGTTGGCGAATGGGGTGACACACTTATAAAAGATGGTTTGGTTTGAAATTAAAATAAAATTCTTTGTAAAATTAAAAAAAAATTCTTTGTAAAATAAAATTTTAATTTTTCGTAATTAAAAAAAAAAAAATGAATTTTTTTAATTTAAAGAAATAATGTAAAATAAAAATAATATTCAATTTTTTTTTAAAAATATTTTAATTTATTTTCTTTTTTGATAACCTACAATTTATTATTATTTTTTTTATATCGAAGCATTTTAAAGTATGATTTTTTCTGTAAATTTTCTGCAAATTGACAGGTTATACCTTTTTTTTTTTGAAATGCAATAAAACTATGTAGTAAAATTTCTAGGTTTGTGTCGAACCGACTTTCGAACCATGAAAAAAAAAAAAAATTTTTTATATGGCAAACTAAGTATCAAACACAGAACGAACCCATTTTTTTCTGCAAAACATGGAATTCTGTGTTTGTAACCTGAAGTGTAGCGAAGTTATAACCTGAAGTGTAGCGAAGCTATTACCGAGGAAGAATATTTTTCTTTTAAAATCTTATTTGATCAATAAATCAAATATCACAGCGTGCTGCTTAATCATATATGGAAATCTTTTAATAGAAAATTTCAAACATATGTGCGTTTCCAACTAAAATTTATAAATTTTATGTGTATAATAATATATATTATATAGCAATTATTTAAATAAACGTTAAAAAAAAAAAGGCCGAAATGCATTCTCGTTTTCATTTTCAAGTATACTACATATATGTAAATAAACATAATATATAATATTAAGAACATATTTATTTATAATATTTTTTAATTTTTTTATTATTGTTTACATAAAACAAAGGATAAACATATTTTTGTTGTCAAAGAAAAACAGATAAGAAACATTTTGAAGCATTTTTTTAAGGTTAAATTGTTTTGGCCCAAAATTACTTTTTTAAGCAAAAAATAATGTTGAAAAAATATTATTAGGGACAACAAACTAAGGTTAATATAATTCCAAAATAATTTCAAAAGAAATTGTCAAAGAAATTAATGTTTTCTGATTAAGTAGATAAGATTGTTTTCTGTTTGTTTTTCTTCTTTTTTTTTTTTTGTAGAATCAACCCATTTTTTCGTTTCAGGAGATTACGAAGTGTTCTTGAGCAATGTAAATTCTTGATAATGACACAAACTTATTAAAAATCTAATTATTGTTTTTATGAAAAATGTTGTATCTTGGTTTTTTAAATTACAAAAATAAATCATCAAATATCTTCCAAACAATATGTATACTTTATTTAATTTAAGTAACTTTAATCGTGTTCAGTAATTTAATCTGTATGCAGCACAGCCCTGTAAAAAGAACTACGATGTATACACAAAGATTCAGGTGAGTTCATTTATTTAATATTATTAATGAATATTATTCTTATATAAAATATTATGTATATTAAATATGAAAAATTCTTTCAATCAAGAATACCCAATTCATCAAAACGATCCAACAGATATTTTGTTGTTTCTAACATTCGCTTTGATTTAAATGCTGTTTCACGAGTTTTTTTCATTACGTTTTCGTCGCTCAAACTTTCGTAACCAATATCGGCACAAACGTCTCGATCTAATAACATAAGAGGCATTTCTGTCTCGAATGTGTAAAATGCGTAAAATTCCGTTCTTTGAACTTCCCGCTTTATATCATCCCAACTTGGAATTGGAGAAAAGTTCAATTTTTCTAGTGTTTCTTTCAGACAATTATAGTACGCTCTAAGAAATTCATAACGCTTCGACTTTAAAACTTCAAGTTGAATACTTCCGTTCAAAAAAAAATGCAAATCTAGAAATAGAAAATAATTAATTCTTCTTCAAATAAATTCAAAGTTCAAACCTATGGCTAAGCTGCCGTAGTACGAAGCTTGAAAATCTACAAATACGGCATCAGCGCATCTTTCGTTTTTCTTGAACATAATGTTATTAACCCATAAATCACCATGATTTAAAACGGAAATAGTATCGTCTAGTCTAGTAACACTTTCAAAACTTCTTTGATGAAAAGTTTTTTCAATTTTTGCTAGTTTACTTATAATTGATTCATAATTTGGCCATGACGATAATAATTCTTGGAGATATCGTATGGTACCCAGGAGGAAATCATCTCTACCTTTGGTATGTTCATGCAAATCAAACATTGATTTGTCAAAATTTTTCATGGAACTTGGTTTCTTAAATAAAAAAAATTTTTATTTGTTTTTTAATTAATAATTTAACATTAATTCAAACTTATTAACAGTGATCTATATATACATATTTTAGGTATTTATTTTTAATTTTTCCATCTCAAAAATGCAACTGAAGCAATATTATTTATTACTACACTACTACACTACACTACACTATTATTATTATTATGTACCCTAACATATACTTATACTCAGTATACGTACACTTTCGCATAATGAGATCTAAACTTTCAGCTTACCTTTTTAAGTGTGGTTCAAATCTAAGATTCATTCATTTATTACGAACGATAGTCAATAAATCTTTTTTTTTCCTGCGATTGCTTTGAATTATATTATATAATTTAGTATCTAATTATAAATTTAAAACTTACATTTCTAGCAATAATCATTGTTGCCGCATGAAATTTAGCTATTTTATGTAAAACAATAAATGCTTGTTTCTCGTCAAGTCCAACAATCCTGTCCTTTAGCTCGTATCCCGAGTCATTTAAATCTTGGAATACCATTGTTCGTACTGGGGTTTCAACAGCGTAAAAACACTTCGGACCAAAAGTTACATCATCACCTAGTAATTTATTGATTTCTGGCAAAATTTCAAAATATAACTTACATTCTCTTTCGTAACTCCTCATTTCAACAAGAGGAGCACGATCACCTTCCATTAGCATATATTTAACTATTAATGAAATAATATTCTCAGAACCTCCGTGTTTATATGTTACTAATGTTCGATAAATATAGCTGCAATAATTTTCTCCACCACTACTTCCCATTGAAAATTTCAAATTAATTATTTCAACATTATGCAATTTTAAACCTTCTTCAATAGCCGTTTTAAAAAAATCTTTATTTAGCTGATTCGGTATACTTATTTCACAATTCATTTTTTATACAGATTAAAGAAAACAATAATTTTAAAACGATCTTTTCTTGAATTCGTGATCAATCCAATGTTGCCGAAAAAATTGTTACAAAAACTAGAATAATAATTTTCTTATCAAAAAATTTATTTATGATTATTAAAATTGATTAAAGCATTATATAGTATATTTACGTTGAAGTATCTTTAATAATAAAATATTTGTTGTTGAATTGTTATACACTAACTCAGTTATTCAGAGTTTGAACAATATTCACACAAACATAATGTACATGTATTATTTACGTATAAAAACTCATAATCACACTTATTTGCAGTAAACCGATATGTATAATATTTATTTAATGATATTTAGGGAAAATCATTAGTTTATAAACTGCATTCATTCGAAAATTATATTTCATATTATTAAAATTTACTTCATTGATATTTTTGTTGTTTGATGTGCATGGGATTAATTTTTCGCTTTTCACTAAAAATGCAACTACATAATACAAAGTAGCTCTATGTTATATGTTCCATTTTTTAACATGACATAATTCCACTTCGCAACATAACATAATTCCCACGTTGGGAGTTATATCATTTCTAGTGGAAATTATGTTATATTCAGAAAGTGGGAATTTTTTTATAATGATCAAACCCCCTTTTTCGCAACTTAACCTATGGTTACGCATCTTAACGTACTAAAGGCTTTTTCACATAATTATGTTGTGCTACACCGATTAAAACCTTCTTCGTTGATTTTATAAGATCAAATAGAAGATAAAAATTAATTGGGTTACAGAGATAGGTAAAAATTTAATCAAAAATCACGACTTAAATGCATGCAATATTTGAAAAGTATTTGACTAGCGCCCGTCATTGATGTTACTTGTAACTTGTTTGTAAGTAATTCAGGAAAGAAATATTTTGCAATGAACCGAACTTAATGTATGCTTAAATATACTCCATTTAATTTAACATTATTATTATTCTCATTGTCATTTTATCCAGATATCTTGTAGCTACATTATTGTAGACAACTCGTAATTTGTTCCAAAGATATGATTTAGACAAAGTCTACAAAAATATTTTATGTTTTCGAGCCTGAAAATCTAAATAATTCCACAGCTTCTTAATAAAATCCGAATTCGTACCTTTACCCTTTATTCCATAGTTGATGTTTTAAGTTTTATATTTACGTTTCAGAAATGATCTGCAGAGGTCGGATGGAAAAATAAATGTACGAAAAAGTTTTATGAGTATGCATATGAAGAAATGTTCTCTTACTATATACGCAAAAGCTTTAATTTTAATAATGATATCATAAATGATATAATAAAATTAAAAACCCAGGCCACCTGTACTATAGTTGCTGAAAAAAAAATTAATAGATTTAAAGTGATTTTTCTGTTGAAAGCACAAGATAATTAATTATATTGTTTGTATAATTAAAAATCGGTTAATTTAATTATTATTTTTTTTTTCTCCACATACTTTGGTTTCAACATAAAAGTATTTTTAGTTAAATAATGAATCAATTAAAAGTCATTATTTAATTAAAAAATGTTCTTCAATTAATAGTGTCAGAATGTTCGATCTTATAAAAGACAGTATATAAATTAAAAATCTCATTTATCAAATATATTATATAAGCTTTGAAAAAGTTATGACATAAAAAAAAATAAAAAATTATTATATATATATACATAATAGATAAGATTGATATAATATATAGTCATTCACCTTTAAATAAAAAAAATAAAAATAAATAAAAAATTACAATATATTTATTTTTCAGCAGTTTGCTTTAAAAGAGTACGAACAAAGGATTTATGTCGATTTGCGAAATGACTTTAACTTTAAAAATTAAATTTATTCGTGTTTATATTTTTTAATGAGATTTCCATTTTAGATACTTTCTTGCCCATTTTTTAATAACTATTTCCGTGATTTGTTTCTTCGCAAATAAAGTCCTTCGAAAATAAAAATTTGTCCATATATATTATATGAAAAAAAGATACAAATACTTCCATTTTTTCTTTTTTTATTAACCGGTCTAGGAACACATATAGAGGCATTACTGTATGATACCATCAGTAATGAATCCGTTACGAGCAAAATATATTATAATTATCAATGTTACAATTGCTCTCTGTTTATATTAATTTTAAAAATTGTATATATCAACAAATGTATAAAAATGCTAAACATACTTACATATCTTATCTATACACTTTTTATATGTTTTTTTTTTTGTCTTGAATGAATATAAACCGTACAACTGGTACAACGACTACAAGAGAACTAAAAAAATTTCCTATTTATGCTGAATCCCCTAAAAGCTTTCATTCATAAGTAAAAAAAAATTATTAAGTTTCAAGCCAAATAAAATAAGCTTATAATATTAAATTCATTATCAGTTGAGATACTCAAGAAATATATAATGTGGACAACTGATGCTTTTGTTAAATACATCTCACCGATTTGATGTTTGAATAAAGCCAAGATAATGTTATCCCATTTTTAAGGGCTTAAATTGTATAAAGAATCATAAACGCTCGTTTTAAAAAATAATCATTATTAATTTGACAATATTGTGGCGGATGAATGGAAAAAATTTCCGCTTTTTAAATTTATTCCTTGATTTTTTTTCAGATTTACAGTGGTTTTAAAAATTTCAGATTTTCAGTGGTTTAAAAAAATTACTAAGAATAAAAAGGCGCCTCTTCATGACTAAGCAACCGTTTAACACTTCGAACCGTGAACCATATTAAACAATTGTTCAGTACTAGAAATTGAAAGATTCTAAATTTTCAGGCAACAAACTAAAAATCGGAATTATTAAAAGAATTTAAAAATAAAAAGATCATATTTACACTAAAATTATTGGAGAAAGTTCTCAATATTTGATAATAAAATTTAAGATTAATAATTTTTTCAATTGTGTAAAATTTATATGTTTATTATTCATTTAGTTTAAGCCTAAGCATAAAAAAACATTATTTACAACCAAGGTATACTTCTGACATATATTACTCATATATTACTCATACCTATAATGTTATAAAAATACTATAGTAAAGAACAAGAAAAATTACTTGTTAATGCCATCTAGAATAAATCAGAAAAAATAGTCAATTATGTACATGTACTTTTTACAATTACTTTTTATTAGTCTGAGCCAAATTTAATATACTTCAGTATTCTTTTTAGCTATCTCTAAATCTCTATGAAATTGATCATTATTTTCATTTAATTCTGCTATCACATTTTCTCCATTAATTTGAACTGCTGTTGGTTTTTTTTTATTAGAATTTCCAAATATAACTTTCTCAATCCCAATAATTGGAGATTCAAATGCTAAAACAGTTACTATTGAAAGTAAAAGGGCAAATCCAAAATCACCCCAGAATATGTTCATCTACAAAAATTTTATGCAACTTAAAAAAAGAATATAATATGTATACATGTATTACTATTGTATGTATAAAAATAAATAAAAATTTAAAATAATTATAAAAAAAAATTAACAAACCGTTTCATAGTTTGAAAAGTGTGAAACTGTTTTCACCATTCCACTACGAATATATTGAATCAGCACATGCATAACATAAATTGAATAAGTTAAACGACCTAAAACTTGCCATAATGGATAAGATAAAAATGAGTTTATAAAACCACCATAATTATTTTGGCATGCGAATACCATCCAAGCGAGTGCAACTGACCATGATACTCTTATAAATGATTCGTAAAAAGCATTTTCAACAAGATTTGCAGGAACATTCGCTTCTTGATTTGAGTATGGGAAAATTGCAAAAATAACTGTTAACATAATAGCAAAGGACATCATCCCAGAAGAATTAAACTCTAAAATTAAAAATATTATTACAAAAAATGGTGATTGTGAATGTATTTCTTACTTTTGGTAAGGAAAATTTATTTTTTCTTGTCTTCAGCATAAAGTATCCTAAGACGAATCCCACCAACCATGGTGCTGCACGACAATGAGTGTAATGTATTATTTCCTGCTTTATAGCGTCATTAGGCCTGCAATAGTAAACATGGGAAATCTACATAAGTTTTCCTGACATCACGATTATTTTTTTTAGATTAAATCTTCACTATGGTTGGATATAGTTTTAGAATAAAAGAAATGACCTTGAAAAATAAAACGATATGGGAAAATTTCTTCTTGCGGTTTGTTTTTCGAGTTATACGAAGTATATATGAAACATAATAATTTTCTAAAAATTTGATATTTTAAAAAGAAAAGAGCAATTATTTTAACTTACCCTCTTTCTCCGCCTATTATTCCCATTCCGAATTCGTATTCCATAACATACCAAAAATTCAAACCTATTGACACTAAAGCCAAACTTAATGACGCTGGCAATAAAAATTTATAACCGTATTTATATGTTGGAAATAAAAGTAAAGGAGAAAGAATATAAAGTTGAGTATCTACAGCTAGATACCACGTGTGTGCAAGACACTAAAAATATAATCATATTATTAACACAACATCAGTATTTGAAAAATATATATACATAAACTTTATTTAATACCATTTCGGATCCATGAACATAATTTTGAACATAAAGCAGAGTCGACCACCAATTTGATTCACATAAATTTGTTGAGGCTTTCAAAGAAGATTTATGAAACGGTCCGTCACCAATGTATCTGAATACACTTACTGTAAGTAAAATTGCGACTGCAACAACTGGTGTCAAACGAATATATCGATGAAAATACATTAAAAATATATTCAATTTTCCTTTACTGAAAATATTAAATTATACTTTTAAAATTTATGGTCATATTTAAATGAAGAATTAATAAATTTGAAAACAAATTTAAACCTATACGTACAATATGTACGCATTTAAAACTAATATATATGTAAATTAAATAGTTTTTTTTTAACAGTACATAATGAAGAAAAAAAGAGTAAGCTACTCTTTTTAAATAAAATGTTAGACCTTCCTACACCAACTTAGGAAGCTTATCAATAACTAACTTTTAATTGAGTGCATTAAATTAAGATTAATTGCATAAAGATTAATATAAAAAAAATAATTTCGCATATAAAAATATTATTTGAGTTTAAGTACCTTTTTTCCATTTGCTTGAATGCTACCCATGCAACTAACAATCCACTTAGAAAGAAAAATGTATCTACCGAAAGAGAGGCTGATAAAAGAAGCATTGAATAAGGCAATGTGATCCACTGAAATAATAATATCATAATATTTTTAACATTTTATTTAATTAACTTTGTTTAAGTTCAAGGAATTAGTATTCACATAACCCAAAACTTTCGTCACGAATGTAGAAGTTTTAGTCATATTTCCTTAAAAATATTACGATGCAATGCAGACAAATAATTTTCTGCTCTGTTGTTCTATTTAGAACTATAGCATACAATTGTCATCATAAACAATAGTCATTCCCTCAGAAATTTCAAGTTTATTATAATAATCTTAAAAAATATTGTAATACCTCTTTTATGTCAATTAGATTCATTAAGGGGGCCATTACGGATATACCGTAAGTATGACCGAAAACAACCCAAATAATAGATAGACATCTTATGCCATGTAAACAATCAACAGTATCAACTGATTTTTGCAAACTATCCGGTATTTTGAAAAGTTTTCTACCATTAGTTAACACGGAAAATGCAATTAATATAAGAACTGGTTTTCCTAAAATAAAAAAAAATTATTTAATTTTTGAAAGAATACAAATAAAAATACGATTTAATCGATTTAGTTGATAAATTTTACTGACGAAACGAAATTCTCCCCACACTTTATTGACTCATTACAAACACTCACTTTGCATTTAATTGACAAAACAGGTCTACAAAACAAAATAAAATCCCGCGAAGAATGTTTCTCAGCGAATTTATTAAATCTGTGTTTTTTGCTTATTTTTGGTTTTTTTAATAAAAATATATTACGCTTTAAGAAACTGTTTTTGTAAGATTTTTATCATAAAATTCTTCATACCGAATGTAAAAAATGGTTAAAAAACACTTATTTCAATGAATACGACTTTGTTAACAAAAACAAGAGTCAAATGAACAAGACAATGCCAGATTTGGACTCAGAAGCACCTAAATCCTCTGCAGAAATTCCATCCTCGAAATCACTGTAGACTATTAGTGTGTATAGTACTGTAGCATTATTTGTAATGGGAAGTTTCAACCAGGTACATATACATATTCATAATTCATATAATACAGATGTAGGTTTGATATTTTTTTTAAACTAATATGAAAGTTAGTTATGAAATGATATTATACTTCCCAGAGATTTCATTTATGTTAAGTTAATTTTTGAACATAACTTACTATTATATTTCTGAATGAGGTAGTCGTAAATCGTGCTTGACAACATAATTGCACCAATTATTGAAAAAAATGAGCTGTAAATGATACATTATAAAATAATAAATTAATTAAAAAAATAAGTATGGATAGTTTTTGGCAAAACTCCCGCTGTCATTATATTTAGATCAGATTTCATAATAGTGAACTTCTGCACTAATTTTTGCATGTCATAATATAAATTAAAAGAATGAAAGAAGTTGTTATATTTTTTGCATTAATTTACATTTTATAAATGCCCCTTTGATGGTTGATATTATTTAATGACTATAATGGAAGATATTAATTAGATTATCCCAGACGCAACTTTTGCGTGAAGCAGCATCGCTGCAAAAAAGAAATGTTTAAAACTGATATTTACTTACATGGCAACAATATCTATCGCTTCAAATTCTTTTTGTTCCTTCTGCGTACAATATTCTTCTCGAATTTCCAGCGATTTCAACGATACGTTGAAAAAATCATTATTTTCGACAATCTGTAGTAAATCTTTTGCTCTTGTCTTTAGAAATGCAGGCGAACAAGAATTAGGTACACAAATCCCAATTGCCAATTCTTTATCAAATGCACGCTGTATATCTTTTTCTTTCCCTTTATTTTTCTTTAATGCCGCCATTATATCTTCTAATGAAAATATTGCTAAGCTACAATATAGTTAAAAACTTGCATAAATTCAAGTCTATTTTAAAAATATTTATTTTGAATTAATTTTGGAGTAGATTAAATGAAGGTTCGGGCATAAAAACTACTGACAAATAGCACTTAAAATGATAAAAAGAAATTTCAATCCTAAAGTAAATCTTAAAAGACTAAAATTGTAAATAAGCTTGCAAACATTGGAGAGGATCTAAAAAATTTACTTAATTGGCAAAATGAATATGATGAAAATTAATGTAAATAAGATCAAAGCAATGGTGGTATTATTAAGAACATCAATGAACTTCCAGAAATAAATAATCAAAAATTAAATAAAGTGTCTTCACTTAAAAATCTGAGAATAATATGGGATAATATTGAAATTCTACGAAAATGCAGATACAGTTTGCTTGCAAATGATAGAGAAAAAAAATCTATAGAAAGATAAATCTATTGAGTCGAAAACGAAACAAATTAACCTTTTTGAATGCGGCAACAATATTTAATAGAAGTCTTCAATAATGGAAGAAAAAAGGACCGAATGCAAAAGCTCCAAGACACAGCAATGACATTCATAATAAAATGCGATGGGTTGGATGAGGGAAAAATTGGATCTTATAGACAAAAAACCCAAGGACGAATAAATAAAGTAAATATTCTTAAGAAAGAGATTATAGAGCTACTTAAAACTCGCTTGCACAAGTAACAAGTTAATTTTGTACTCAATGCAATACATACATAATACTTTTATCACTTAGTATTCAGTCATAGTTGGATAATTGCTAAAACTGATATGGTATAAGTGAGTTCTCTACAAGATATGTTATGACTTAAAAACTTTTTCATAAAATTACCAATATTGAGTATCAAAAACACCATAATCACTTGATGTTATGTTCATGCACTCATCGTAACTGCCAAGTTCCATGAAATGACCCATCAGAATACCAGATGGGATTTTTCCCCATGAATCATATACTAAAACAATAAATTAAGAATGTATTAAATATTATAAATACTATTAAAAGCTTAACAACAATTATAAATTAATAATCCTCATGTCTTAAAGTTTAGTTTAAGTTTTCTTGGATTAGAAATGATAATATAATCTAGTATCCCACATCACTGCGGATCTAGAGGGGGGGGGGGGCTTTGGGATAAACCCCCCTCCCCTTCCAGAAAAAAATAAGAGAAAATAACAAAAAAACAAAATATAAACACTTACAAAATTAATAAGAAAACGCAAAACTTTTAACAATAATGCTAAATTGGATTCAATTCGAAAATAAACGGGTCGTCAACAATTCTTAAAACAGTCATATTTCTAGTCAAAACTAACTTTTTAATGCAAACTTTTAACATAGTATCAATATATTTTTTCAATAACAAAATTATTAGAACTATTTGTTTTATTTTGTACCATTGTAAATGTGAATACTTGGAAATTAAACGAACTTATTAGTTCATTAACATAAAATCACAATATAGTATTATAAAAAAACTAAAAATTAAGTTTTTGCAAACATTTCTTAGTTAAAGAATTATTCGTATTTAATATATTTATTAAATATCCAAATTTGCCAAAAAATCTGAATTTTCGATCTCAATGTCAATTTCAGAATTTATACCGTAAGTTTCAATTGTTCCTATTTTATCGAAAAAATTTTTAGGAATAGGAAAACGCAAACAACATTGGTTTCAAAGAATAAAAAAAAAGGACAAAAATAAGAAATAATTGGATTTTTTTACTCAATCATTTAAAAAAGGTATAATCTTATTTTTGATGAAATTAAAAAAAAAATGTCCAACCAAAAATTCCAGTTAAAAAATTCTCTCAAATTTTTCCTATCAAACAAACCAATTTCCTGCCAGATACGCTGAAACTACTATATACTATCTTCGTTAGTAAAATTTTATTTTTACGAAGATTTTTGTCGATGATTGTTCTTCTATTCTTAAATAATCAAATTAAAAATGAAACGAAGTTCAATAACAAATTTCTTTAGTGAAAAATTAATGAAAAATTTTATCATAATTTTCACCACGTCCTCGTCGTTGATCCTGAGATTGAAAATAAATTATTTATAGAATTCCTTGAAATATTATAAAAAATAACTCCCCCCCCCCTCTTACTCCTACTCTAGATTCGCTAGTGCACCACATTAAAAATTAAAGATTATACAGTTACTTATCAATTGAAAAAATTTTGATATTGAATTTAAAAATAAATTTTTGATACGAAATTTTGATATTGAATTTTGATATCGAATTTCTATATAAAATTTTGATAGGTATTTAATTTTGATATGAAATTTTGATCCCGAATCTTGTTATCAAGTTTTGATATGCCATTTTGATATTGAATTTTGATATTGATTTTTGATATAAAATTTTGATACAGAAATTTTGATACCGAATTTTGATATGTAAAAGTGTATATACATTAAAGTTTTTATACTTTTTAACGCTTTAACGTTAGCGATAAGACATTAAAGGTGAAGCACAATAGATTATTCAAATTATTCAATATTGTTCACATTGTTCGACAAGAGAGAATGAAATAACACAAACAATAAAACTCAATTATCTTTCAACAATATATACTTCACTGATTAAAAATATTCAGTAGTATTTACGTTTAATTTATTAGTTCGATTAAAATTTCCTTATCTTGGTCTGGAATTAAAAATTTTTATAACTGTTGAAAACTTTTAAAATTTAATTAGGCCAAAGAGTTAATATTCTTCGATTGGTTGGTACTTTTGTTTTTCGCAGAACCAAAACTTTTATGATTTAAATTTTTAGGTACTTATAAGTTATAAGAACATATTAGAGGAATTATTGGCAAAATATTCGTTAAGTATAAGTTTCAGTTAAAAATATTATTTATTATAATAGACACTTAACAATCCCAAAAGTTAAGAAAAAAACCCAAATTATAAAATAATATATTAAAGCTTCAATTATAAAGTATAAACTTAATTTCTTGAGTTTATTAAATTTGATAAAAATAAAAATACTGTACAGTAGAACCACAGAATACTTAATAATATAAAGAAATCAAATCTTAAAAAAAAATTTCCGCCAAACTTACATTTGTAGTACTTTGTACGATTTTATACTACAAGCACGCGTTTTATGTTTTTTTTGCTCTGTATTTGAAGGGTTAGTAAAACGAAATAAATACTTTCGATATATAGATAATTATTATCAGTGTGTATTAACAATATTTTATTTTGTTTTACTAACGGCTTCAAATAAAAATACAAAAAATTTGTACGGAATGTACGGAATTAATAATCTTTTTAGTATCCTTAATCAATGCTAGAAAACAGTTTTTGCTACTAAAGAGGACAGAAAAATATGTAGCAAGATATATTTGAAGTTAATTTTAAGAAAATAATGAAAATTTATAAATATTTTGTAAGAATAATAACGAAGATTTTCACTCACAACTTATTGCCCACATATCATTCGCTTCTATTGCTGTTTGTATCTTACTAAAATCTTCTAAACATTTTGTATCATTCCAAGAATCGCTTAAAGAATTACTTTTCATGAAATTAAAATTATTTAAAGCAAATGAATTAATTATAAAATAATTTAATAAAATTAAAGATATATATTTCATTATAAATTTCTTTTTTAATGTAATTTCTTCTGAAAAAATTTTATATTTACGATACGTATATATGAATTAAAATTTTTTATATTCCGAATTAAGAGTTCCACTCGATCTATTGGCAGTTTAATACTAATAATGTTATGAAATTAACAATTAATTTATTGTAATAACAATTCAATTATTATTTTTATTATTTAATTGAAAATTATTATTATATTATTTAACTTTAATTTCTTCTTTATCTAATTTGTTATCATTTAATTCCAATTAAATGTTAGTGTTGATTTGATTAATTTCAAATCGTCAATTTTGTACCTTTGTACATGTGAATACTTGGAAATGAAAGGAACTTATTAATTCAATAACATAAAATCACAATATAGTATTATAAAAAAATAAAAATTAAGGTTTTGCAAACATTTCTTAATTACAGAATTATTCGTATTTATAAATTTGGATATAAAAAAAATCTAAATTTTCGATCTCAATATCAATTTCAGAATTTATACCGTAAGTTTCAATTGTTCCTATTTTATCGAAAATTTTTTTAGGAATAGGAAAACGAAAACAACATTGGTTTCGAAGAATAAAAAAAAATATGTGAGTCTCGGGACACACGGAAGAAGTGAAACTTCATGGCAAGTAGTATTTTCTGGGGAGGCTAAATAAATATTTAAAATGGCCAAGTGCACATAAGATATGACGCCAATCGATTTTTTCGACGGCGACTAGTTGATTTTTGTCCTTCGACTGCTGCGGCCAGTCGACTTAAAATAACTTGTTTTGGGGGAATTCGGCGGCTTAGAAAAATTTGAAAAAAAAAAAAATTAAAAATCAGCGACTACTTAGAGATAAAAACATTTAATTCCTTTTCTCTGAAAAAAATTTAAGAATTTGAAATTCTGCATTTCAAATTCCTAATATATTTTGTTAGTGTACTTTAATGTCAAAAAAAAGTTTTCGGGAGCGCATTTTTTTTTTTTTCTAATTTTTAAAATATTTTTAAAATATCAATTTTGCAATTCCGGTTTCAACTATTCCGGTTTCAACTATATTATTAGCGACAATAATGTATAAAAAAACAGCAGCGTGGCTTAAATCATGTTTTCTTTTTGTTGCCCGAAAAGTTAAACCTAAAATAACTTTTTAAATATGCCTGAAAAATTTCATGTTTATTAATACTAATGTTTAGAAAAAGTTATTGACATTGGGAAAAATGCTAAGATTCCAAGTATATTGGTGGAGTTTGAGAAAAAAGAAGACATAATGAGAATTCTTATGCAAACGAAAAAATTAATTGTATTAGTTCCAATTGATAGGGATTTAACTCATGCTGGTAGGGTAAGAAAAAATATGCTATTGAAAGTTAGGAAAATTATAAAAGAAATAGATGGCTCTAGAATAATTAAAATAATTGGGGATACTATGAAAATTGATAACAGAAAATTTGTATGGATAAATAATCAAATAGTTTGTAATAAACAAGAAGGTACGGTTGAGTTAGAAAAAATTTATAATAAAACTTTTGCTAATCTCTACACTAAATTGAATGAATTAAATGTTAATAAAAAATAGCGAAATGTTGTCTGTCAAGATAATAACCAAAATAAAAAAAAAAGATTACATAAAGATCTTATCATATAATATTATAACCTAGCTAATAAATTATTATTTTCAGATTTTTTTAGATTTATAAATAAGTTTGATGTGTTCTTTCTGTACGAGTCTCATGTGTTGGAAAATGATTGTAAAAAATACGAAAAATACTTTACGGGGTACGAGTTATTATGGGAACCAGCTGTAAGAGTTGCTGTTAGAGGTAGAGCCAGTGGTGGAGCGATTTATGGAATAAAAACAAAAAAAGTAAATAGTTCAAAAATTAATTTTGTAAAAAGGGATAGATATAATATGTTAAAACTAAATTTAAAGGAGGGACCTATATTTTTAATGCCGGTTTACTTAAATTGTAATGGTTGGGAGTCTAATTTTAATAATTTAAGAAATTTTTTAGAAAATAATGAGCTTAACATTTCACTAATAGGGGATTTTAATGCTCAAATTGGGGAAAATCAAACAATTGGTGATGAGGTACTAAATTTAAATCCCAAACTGCAAATTATTCGACGTTCACAAGATAAAAAGATAACGACTAGAGGGAGGAAGCTATTAGAACTAGTTGAAGATCGGGGGGCAATAATTTTGAATGGAAGATTTAGTGGGGACTACACCGGTAAATTAACCTTTGTTGGGGCAATGGGGTCGTCCGTAAATGACCTCGCCATTGTAAATGGCGATCTTTTATCGAATATTGACGAATTTCAATTTTACGATAAAGTTTGGTCGGATCACATGCCATTAGGGATGTCAATTGAAGGAGAAGAGGCAGACGAGCAACAAAGTTTAAACCTTCTACCTAAACTTAGGTGGGACCCGCTTAAAATGGAGACGTACAAAATAAAAATTACTGAAAAAATCGTAAATTTTAATGAAAATGATAGAATCTCAGTAGATAGTTTGACAAAAAACATAAAAGCGGTAGCTAATACAGAACCAAGATTTCAACGCCCCCCCAATTTAAACAAAAATGGTTCTCAGCGAAGTGCAAAAAAGCCAGAAACGCATCATTCAAATGGCTAAATATATACCGCAAATCTAATACGGAAACAGCAAAGAGACACTACCTTGAGGCTAATATAAATTATAAAAATATCTGTAAAGTAGAAAAAACAACTTACTATAATAAAATAGGGCAAAAATTGGCCAAAATTAAAGATAGCAAAGAGTGGTGGCAGTGGGCGGTAGAACTTAAAAATAGGAACTATGGGAGAAAAATAACAATTAATTGTCAAATTTCGAAAAATTATTTTGCTTCCACGCTGAATATATTAAATACCTCATCATTAATACCTAATTATACCCCTAATAATTAGATTGAAGAGCTTGGTTCCTGCATAAGTTTAGATGAGGTCCGCTCTGTGTTGAATACCCCGAAAAATAACAAGGCCCCGGGAGGAGACAGAGTGCCCCGGACGGCCTAATTAAAATAGTCGTAAAAATATTTAATGACATGTTAGAAAAAGTAGACGAGGAATTGGAGGGAGCATTTTACAAATCTGTTATTTACCCGATTTACAAAAAAGGCAATGAAGATGAAGCCAGTAACTATAGACCGATTTCGTTTATAAATATTATAGGGAAAATTTTGTCTGCAGTACTCAACAAAAGGTTAATAAAGTGGGTCGAGAATCATGAAGTGCTAAACGAGTTCCAGGCAGGATTCCGACAGAACTACTCAACTCAAGATAACATATTTAGTTTCGTAAACGCCATAAAACTAAAATGGAAAAAGGGCACCAAAAAAATCTACTGCTTTTTTATAGACTTTAAGGCTGCATTTGATGGAATAAATAGAAAAAAATTATTTCACAAATTGCGGGGGCAGGGTATATCTGAGAAATTTTGTAGATTCCTGGAGAAACTATGCGAGTACCTGTTCATCAGTATGGAACGGAGAAAATCTATCAGAATGGTTTGATACCACCTCTGGAGTAAAACAGGGCTGTATCCTAAGTCCTCTTTTGTTCGCTTTGTTTGTGAATGACTTGACAGAAAACTTAGACGGCGGAATTGAAATTGATGACATCATCATCAAGCTACTAGCTTATGCGGACGATATAGTCGTCTTCGCAGAAGATTATAGGGTACTGCAGACAATGATTGACCAACTAGCGATATATTGCAAAAAATGGGATCTAGTAATTAAACTTGAAAAATCAAATATAATTATTATGAAACAGTTTGGTGGTAGAAGATGTTAGTTTGAAAAATGGACCTGGAAGGTAGAGGAAATTGAAGTTGTTCGCAGTTATAAGTACTTGGGGGTAAAGGGGACTCCAAGTCTAAGTTGGAATTTACATTTTAAAGAAAGAATTGAGACAAGTAAAAGTGGAATTGATATGTTGTGGAGAAATTACATAACAAAAAATGAGGTAACATTTTCGGACAAGATAAGGTTGTTTAACTCCATTTCGCGTTCAACTACTTGCTATGCGGTGCAGGTTTGGGGGGGGTCAGAACATGAAAGTCTCGAGAGATTCTTGAGATTTTATCTAAAGAAGATTTTCTACCTGGCAAAATCAACTCCTAGTTATATCATCAGACTGGAAACGGATATAATGACAATGCATGCTTTTACATTGAATGTCATTTGTCTTACGTGTGGAAAATATTATTTAAATACAAATTCCAAAGATTCCCAAGATTATTAGGAGCGAAATGTATAGAATATCAAGTTGACTGGTTTGAAAATATAAAAAATTTGGCAATTGAAAACGGTATTCATATGGGTGAATGGATTGATAGGGAAGAAGTGTGGAAGGATTATTTTAACAGAATTAGAAAGGGTTGCATTGAAAGGAAGCGAGAACAAGACATGGCTAGAGCTAGCTCGACTTCGGTGAATGGGGTTTATCATCTGTTAAATTATGAGGAAGGAAGAAAATACTTTGAAATGAATTTAAATGTAAGGCAAATTAGCTGGATATTCAAAGCAAGGTCAGGTTGGATAGGCTTAAATACTAGCGTCTGGCGGGAAGGTAACGCTAGAGAATGTTCACTATGTAACAATAGGGAATCGGAAACAATAACACATTTTATAGGTACATGTCCCATACTAACTGTCTTTAGAAAAAACAGCTTAAATAAGGTTTCATTAAACGAAATAGAAGTTATAAACCTCCTAAATAGTGGGCCCTACGACAGCCTCTTTAAATTTCTTGTGTCAGCTTGGTCGTATAGAAAATCACTTGTGGATGAATTCAATTATTAATAGGTAAATAAATTCCATCGTCGAAAGAACGCATCAAACCATAATTATGAGACGTATGATTGATCTTGAAGAGCGAAAAATGTATTAGAGTAGAAGTAAAACATAATATCACGAAAAAAATAAAATAGGAATAACAAGTAAGGAAAGTAAATGAAAAACTATCGGATGGTCAATAGTATTATGGAAACGATCTTATTGTAATCTTTAATAACGTTAATGTAGAATAGGAAAATAGAAAAAAAAATAAAAAAAAGATAAAAACAAAGTAAAATGTTTTTTTCTAAGGATGATAGATATAAGTTTACGAAGTAATAAGGAAGTAGAAAGTAAAGAAAAAAAAAAAAAAAAGAAAAAAAAAAAAGGGCAGATTAACAAATAAATCAAATGCAAACGAAAATTATTATAATTTGTATATATATATATATAAGTATATTTTTTTAATTTTTTTAATTTTTTATTTATACCTTATGTAGCAATAAAATAGGAATTAAATAGGAATAAAATAAAGAGAAATCAATTTGGTCAAATGCCAATCTTGACAGACAACCTTGGTTAATGTCTTAAGTTTATTGTAAATTAAGTCAAATTGTATTGAATTGTAAAAGAATTAAAATGAAATAAACATTAAATAAAAAAATAAAAAAAAAAAAAAATAGTACTTCTTCTGAAAATGAATTGGAATAAAAATATTCTACATGCATTGCATTAATGGAATTTAATGGCAAAAATAATTTATACTAACAACTCAATTACAAATTACTTCAAAAAAAAATCTGTTTTAGTTAAAAGAGCATTTTCAAATATGCCTGCAAAATTTGACATTAGTATTTCTTCCGAAAAGTAATTGTAATAAAAATATTCCTCCTGCATTTTATTAGTGTAATTTAATGTTAAAAATAAATTACACTAACAAACTAAAAAAAAATACATTAAGAAAAATTAATATCAAAAATAAATTATCTACAAAATAGGTGCATGTGGAACATTTTTATTCAGAATACGTATTCCAAAAAGTTTTTGAAAATTAGCACTAATAATTAATAAATGAAATATTTTTTTTATTATTGTTTAAAATAAATTTCCCTTTCAATCGAAAAAAAAAAGAAAGTATTTTCGACTTTAATTCTGAGCCAATATAGAGTAGGTTATTGCGCTGATAAGCTTCAATAAGTTGCTAGCGGCTGTCGGTTTTATCATCAGCTGACACATAAATTTTTTCTTTTTTCTTTTTTTTTGCCTTTTTTTTTTTGAGAATAATCGAGGCATTTTTGACAATAAACGAGACATTTTCGACACTTACATTTTTTTCACTCTCAATCACAATGCCTCTAAAGAAGTATCACTTCAAAAAGGACAAAAATCTTATAAATAAAAATGAAAATTCTCTGTTTCTCTGTTTCTCTGTTCTCTGTTCTCTGTTCTCTGTCCTCTGTCCTCTGTCCTCTGTCCTCTGTCCTCTGTCCTCTGTCCTCTGTCCTCTGTCCTCTGTCCTCTGTCCTCTGTCCTCTGTCCTCTGTCCTCTGTCCTCTGTCCTCTGTCCTCTGTCCTCTGTCCTCTGTCCTCTGTCCTCTGTCCTCTGTCCTCTGTCCTCTGTCCTCTGTCCTCTGTCCTCTGTCCTCTGTCCTCTGTCCTCTGTCCTCTGTCCTCTGTCCTCTGTCCTCTGTCCTCTGTCCTCTGTCCTCTGTCCTCTGTCCTCTGTCCTCTGTCCTCTGTCCTCTGTCCTCTGTCCTCTGTCCTCTGTCCTCTGTCCTCTGTCCTCTGTCCTCTGTCCTCTGTCCTCTGTCCTCTGTCCTCTGTCCTCTGTCCTCTGTCCTCTGTCCTCTGTCCTCTGTCCTCTGTCCTCTGTCCTCTGTCCTCTGTCCTCTGTCCTCTGTCCTCTGTCCTCTGTCCTCTGTCCTCTGTCCTCTGTCCTCTGTCCTCTGTCCTCTGTCCTCTGTCCTCTGTCCTCTGTCCTCTGTCCTCTGTCCTCTGTCCTCTGTCCTCTGTCCTCTGTCCTCTGTCCTCTGTCCTCTGTCCTCTGTCCTCTGTCCTCTGTCCTCTGTCCTCTGTCCTCTGTCCTCTGTCCTCTGTCCTCTGTCCTCTGTCCTCTGTCCTCTGTCCTCTGTCCTCTGTCCTCTGTCCTCTGTCCTCAATCACGCCTAAACCGCTGAACCGATTTGGCTGAAATTTTGAACTTAAGTTGCATTGGGCCCCGATATGGTTATAGGGTACTAGAAATTTTGATCCGAGGCTCCGACGGGGGGCTATCATAGAAGCCGGTTTTGCAATTTAGGTATATTCCGATAAAAAGCTTTGGACTCGAAAAGCCTATTTAAAAAACTGGATGTTGAAAGGCCCCCAACCGTTGTCCCAGGGCTCAACTAGGTGGCTATACAACAAATTTCGAAATTTTAAAATTTTGAAAATAAGGAGCCTAGAGACCCGATGGCTATTTAACAAATTTTGAAATTCTGTTTTTTTAGTGCACAAAATGCAATTTATGTATATTTCGATAAAATGTTATAGCGTTGGACCCGAATCGACTATTTAGAAGACTGGATCTGTCAAGGCACCGAGGAAGTGGCTATTTAACAAATTTTGAAATTATATTTTTTTTAGTGCAGAAAATCTGGATTAAAGTGTTTTGATATTAATATAAGTTCGGGACTACCGTGCGAAGCCGGGTATTTCGACTAGTAAGAAATAATTGAGATTTTTTTACTAAATCATTTAAAAAAAGTATGGCCTTATTTTTGATGAAATCCAGTCAAAAAAAAATGTCCAATCAAAAATTCCAGTTAAAAATTTTTTCCTGTTAAACAAAACAATTTCCTGCCAGATACGCTGAAACTACTATATACTATCTTCGTTAGTAAAATTTCATTTTTATGAATATTTTTGTCGATGATTGTTCTTCTATTCTCAAATAATCAAATTAAAAATGAAACGAACCTCAATAACAAATTTCTTTAGTGAAAAATTAATGAAAAATTGTATCATAATTTTCACCACATCCTCGTCGTTAATTCTGGATTAAAGAAAGCTGACATTGAAAATAAATTATTTATAGAATTCCTTAAAATATTATAAAAGTAACCCTACCCCCTTACTCCTACTCTAGATCCGCTAGTGACTCATATTATGTATGTTATAAAAATACTATAGTAAAGAACAAGAAAAATTACTTGTTAATGCCATCTAGAAATAAATCAGAAAAAATAGTCAATTATGTACATTTACGTTTTACAATTACTTTTTATTAGTCTGAACCAAATTTAATATACTTCAGTATTCTTTTTAGCTATCTCTAAATCTCTATGACATTTATCATTATTTTCATTTAATTCTGCTATCACATTTTCTCCATTGATTTGAGCCACTGTTAGTTTTTTTTTATTAGAATTTCCAAATATGACTTTCTCAATCCCAATAATTGGAGATTCAAATGCTAAAACAGTTACTATTGAAAGTAAAAGGGTAAATCCAAAATTACCCCAGAACGCATTCATCTAAAAAAATGTTAAGAAAAAATTTTATGCAACTTAAAAATTGAATATAATATGTATACATGTATTACTATTGTTTGTATGAAAATAAATAAAAATTTAAAATAATTATAAAAAAAAAACAAACAAACCGTTTCATAGTTTGAAAAGTGTGAAACTGTTTTCACCATTCCACCACGAATAACTAGAATCAGCGCATGCATAATATAAATTGAATAAGTTAAACGACCTAAAATTTGCCATAATGGATACGATAAAAATGAGTTTATAAAACCACCATAATTATTTTGGCATGCGAATACCATCCAAGCGAGTGCAACTGACCATGATAGTCTTATAAATGATTCGTAAAAAGCATTTTCAACAAGATTTGCAGGAGGATTCTCTTCTTGATTTGAGTTTGGGAAAATTGCAAAAATAACTGTTAACATAATAGCAAAGGACAGCAGCCATCCCAAAAGAATTAAACTCTAAAATTAAAAATATTATTACCCTAAAAAATGGTGATTGTGAATGTATTTCTTACTTTTGGTAAAGAAATTTTATTTTTTCTTGTCTTCAGCATAAAGTATCCTAAGACGAATCCTACCAACCATGGTGCTGCACGACAATGAGTGGTATAATACATTTTTTCCATCTTTATAGCGTCATTAGGCCTGCAATAGTAAACATGGGAAATCTATTGTAAGTTTTCCTGACATCACGAATACGATTATTGTTTTTAGATTAAATCTATACTTTGGTTTGATATAGTTTTCGAATAAAAGAAATTGTCTTGAAAAATAATTTTTATTTATTCTAATATTCAGATTGATAATAAAACGATAAGAGAAAATTCCTTCTTGGGGTTTGTTTTTCGAGTTATACGAAGTATATATGGAATATAATAATTATCTAAAAATTTGATCCTTCAAAAAGAAAAGAGCAATTATTTTTACTTACCCTCTTTCTCCGCCCATCATTCCCATTCCGAATTCGTATTCCATAACATTCCAAAAACTCAAACCCATTGATACTAAAGTCAAACTTAATGACACTGGCAATAAAAATTTATAACCGTATTTATATGTTGGAAATAAAAGTAAAGGAGAAAGAATATAAAGTTGAGTATCTACAGCTAGATACCACGTCAGACACTAAAAATATAATCATATTATTAACACAACATCAGTATTTGAAAAATATATATACATAAACTTTATTTAATACCATTTCGGATCCATGAACATAATTTTGAACATAAAGCAGAGTCGACCACCAATTTGATTCACATAAATTTGTTGAGGTTTTCAAAAAAGATTTATGAAACGGTCCGTCACCAATGTATCTGAATAGACTTACTGTAAGTAAAATTGCGACTGCAACAACTGGTGTCAAACGAATATATCGATGAAAATACATTAAAAATATATTCAATTTTCCTTTACTGGAAATATTAAATAATACTTTTAAAATTTATGGTCATATTTTGATGAAGAATTAATAAATTTGAAAACAAATTTAAACCTATACGTACAATATGTACGCATTTAAAACTAATAATAGTTTTTTTTAACAGTACATAATGAAGAAAAAAAAGAGTAAGCTACTGTTTTTAAATAAAATGTTGGACCTTCCTACACCAACTTCAGAAGCTTATCAATAACTAACTTTTAATTGAGGGCATTGCATAAAGATTAATATAAAAAACTAATTTCGCATATAAAAATATTATTTGAGTTTAAGTACCTTTTTTCCATTTGCTTGAATGCTACCCATGCAACTAACAATCCACTTAGAAAGAAAAATGTATCTACGGAAACAGAGGCTGATAAAATAAGCATTGAATAAGGCAATGTGATCCACTGAAATAATAATATCATAATATTTTTAACATTTTATTTAATTAACTTTGTTTAAGTTCAAAGAATTAGTATTCACATAACCCAAAACTTTCGTCACGAATGTAGAAGTTTTAGTCATATTTCCTTAAAAATATTACGATGCACTGCAGACAAATAATTTTCTGCTCTGTTGTTCTATTTAGAACTATAGCATACAATTGTCATCATAAACAATAGTCATTCCCTCAGAAATTTCAAGTTTATTATAATAATCTTAAAAAATATTGTAATACCTCTTTTATGTCAATTACATTCATGAATGGGGACATTACGGATATACTGTAAGTATGACCGAAAACAACCCAAATAATAGATAGACATCTTATGCCATGTAAACAATCAACAGTATCAACTGATTTTTGCGAACTATCCGGTATTTTGAAAAGTTTTCTACCATTAGTTAAAACGGAAAATGCAATTAATATTTGAACTGGTTTTCCTAAAATAAAAAAAATGAATTTAATTTTTGAAAGAATACAAATAAAAATACGATTTAATCAATTTAGTTGAAAAATTTTACTGACGAAACGAAATTCTCCCCACACATTATTGACTCATTACAAACACTCACTTTGCTTTTAATTGATAAAACAGGTCTACAAAACAAAATAAAATATCGCGATGAATGTTTCTCAGCGAATTTATTAAATCTGAGTTTTTTGCTAATTTTTGGTTTTTTTAATAAAAATATATTACGCTTTAAGAAACTGTTTTTGTAAGATTTTTATCATAAAATTCTTCATACCGAATGCAAAAAATGGTTAAAAAACACTTATTTCAATGAATACGACTTTGTTAACAAAAACAAGAGTCAAATGAGCAAGACAATGCCAGATTTGGACTCAGAAGCACCTAAATCCTCTGCAGAAATTTCATCCGCGAAATCACTGTAGACTATTAGTGTGTATAGTATTGTAGCATTATTTGTAATGGGAAGTTTCAACCAGGTACATATACATATTCATAATTCATATAATACAGATGTAGGTTTGATATTTTTTTAAACTAATATGAAAGTTAGTTATGAAATGATATTATAAGTTAATTTTTGAACATAACTTACTATTATATTTCTGAATGAGGTAGTCGTAAATCGTGCTTGACAACATAATTGCACCAATTATTGAAAAAAATGAGCTGTAAATGATACATTATAAAATAATAAATTAATTAAAAAAATAAGTATGGATAGTTTTTGACAAGACTCCCGCTGTCATGATATTTAGATCAGATTTCATAATAGTGAAATTCTGCACTAATTTTTGCATGTCATAATATAAATTAAAAGAATGAAAGAAGTTGTTATATTTTTTGCATTAATTTACATTTTATAAATGTCCCTTTGATGGTTGATATTATTTAATGACTACAATGGAAGATATTAATTAGATTATCCGAGACCCAACTTTTGCGTGAAGCAGCATCGCTGCAAAAAAGAAATATTTAAAACTGATATTTACTTACATGGCAACAATATCTATCGCTTCAAATTCTTTTTGTTCCTTCTGCGTACAATATTCTTCTGGAATTTCCAGCGATTTCAACGATACGTTGAAAAAATCATTATTTTCGACAATCTGTAGTAAATCTTTTGCACTTGTCTTTAGAAATGCAGGCGAACAAGAATTAGGTACACAAATCCCAATTGCCAATTCTTTATCAAATGCACGCTGTATATCTTTTTCTTTCCCTTTATTTTTCTTTAATGCCTCCATTATATCTTCTAATGAAAATATTGCTAAGCTACAATATAGTTAAAATAAATTCAAGTCTATTTTAAAAATATTTATTTTGAATTAATTTTGGAGTAGATTAAATGAAGGTTCGGGCATAAAAACTACTGACAAATAGCACTTAAAATAATAAAAAGAAATTTCAATCCTAAAGTAAATCTTAAAAGACTAAAATTGTAAATAAGCTTGCAAACATTGGAGAGGATCTAAAAAATTTACATAATTGGCAAAATGAATATGATGAAAATTAATGTAAATAAGATCAAAGCAATGGTGGTATTATTAAGAACATCAATGAACTTCCAGAAATAAATAATTAAAAATTTCACTTAAAAATCTGAGAATAATATGGGATAATATTGAAATTCTACGAAAATGCAGATACAGTTTGCTTGCAAATGATAGAGAAAAAAAATCTATAGAAAGATAAATCTATTGAGTCGAAAACGAAACAAATTAACCTTTTTGAATGCGGCAACAATATTTAATAGAAGTCTTCAATAATGGAAGAAAAAAGGACCGAATGCAAAAGCTCCAAGACACAGCAATGACATTCATAATAAAATGCGATGGGTTGGATGAGGGAAAAATTGGATCTTATAGACAAAAAACCCAAGGACGAATAAATAAAGTAAATATTCTTAAGAAAGAGATTATAGAGCTACTTAAAACTCGCTTGCACAAGTAACAAGTTAATTTTGTACTCAATGCAATACATACATAATACTTTTATCACTTAGTATTCAATCATAGTTGGATAATTGCTAAAACTGATATGGTATAAGTGAGTTCTCTACAAGATATGTTATGACTTAAAAACTTTTTTATAAAATTACCAATATTGAGTATCAAAAACACCATAATCACTTGATGTTATGTTCATGCACTCATCGTAACTGCCAAGTTCCATGAAATGACCCATCAGAATACCAGATGGGATTTTTCCCCATGAATCATATACTAAAACAATAAATTAAGAATGTATTAAATATTATAAATACTATTAAAAGCTTAACAACAATTATAAATTAATAATCCTCATGTCTTAAAGTTTAGTTTAAGTTTTCTTGGATTAGAAATGATAATATAATCTAGTATCCCCACATCACTGGCGGATCTAGAGGGGGGGCTTTGGGATAAACCCCCCCCCCCCCTTCCAGAAAAAAATAAGAGAAAATAACAAAAAAAACAAAATATAAACACTTACAAAATTAATAAGAAAACGCAAAACTTTTAACAATAATGCTAACTTGGATTCAATTCGAAAATAAACGAGTCAGTCAACAATTCTTAAAACAGTCATATTTCTAGTGAAAACTAACTTTTTAATGCAAACTTTTAACATAATATCAATATATTTTTTTAATAACAAAATTATTAGAACTATTTGTTTTATTTTGTACCATTGTAAATGTGAATACTTGGAAATTAAATGAACTTATTAGTTTAATAACATAAAATCACAATATGTATAGTATTATAAAAAAACTAAAAATTAAGTTTTTGCAAACATTTTAGGAATAGGAAACCGAAAACAACATTGGTTTCGAAGAATAAAAAAAAAGGACAAAAATAAGAAATAATTGAATTTTTTTACTCAATCATTTAAAAAAAGTATAATCTTATTTTTGATGAAATCAAAAAAAAAAATGTCCTACCAAAAATTCCAGTTAAAAAATTCTCTCAAATTTTTCCTATCAAACAAACCAATTTCCTGCCAGATACGCTGAAACTACTATATACTATCTTCGTTAGTAAAATTTTATTTTTACGAAGATTTTTGTCGATGATTGTTCTTCTATTCTTAAATAATCAAATTAAAAATGAAACGAAGTTCAATAACAAATTTCTTTAGTGAAAAATTAATGAAAAATTTTATCATAATTTTCACCACGTCCTCGTCGTTGATCCTGAGATTGAAAATAAATTATTTATAGAATTCCTTGAAATATTATAAAAAATAACCCCCCCCCCTTACTCCTACTTTAGATTCGCTAGAGCCCCACATTAAAAATTAAAGATTATACAGTTTCTTATCAATTGAAAAAATTTTAATATTGAATTTAAAAATAAATTTTTGATACGAAATTTTGATATTGAATTTTGATATCGAATTTCTATATAAAATTTTGATATGTATTTAATTTTGATATGAAATTTTGATCCCGAATCTTGTTATCAAGTTTTGATATGCCATTTTGATATTGAATTTTGATATTGATTTTTGATATAAAATTTTGATACAGAAATTTTGATACCGAATTTTGATATGTAAAAGTGTATATATATTAAAGTTTTTATACTTTTTAACGCTTTAACGTTAGCGATAAGACATTAAAGGTGAAGCACAATAGATTATTCAGATTATTCGATATTGTTCACATTGTTCGACAAGAGAGAATGAAATAACACAAACAATAAAACTCAATTATCTTTCAACAATATATACTTCACTGATTAAAAATATTCAGTAGTATTTACGTTTAATTTATTAGTTCGATTAAAATTTCCTTATCTCGGTCTGGAATTAAAAATTTTTATAACTGTTGAAAACTTTTAAAATTTAATAAGGCCAAAGAGTTAATATTCTTCGATTGGTTGGTAGTTTTGTTTTTCGCAGAACCAAAACTTTTATGATTTAAATTTTTAGGTACTTATAAGTTATAAGAACATATTAGAGGAATTATTGGCAAAATATTCGTTAAGTATAAGTTTCAGTTAAAACACGAAGCAGTCATAGAACTGCCTACAGAAGTTTATACTTAAAAAATTTAAACTATGAAATAACAGTGGCTACAAATGACAGTACAAAATGTAAATTAAAATATTTTTATTTTAATTTACATTTTGTACTCAGCAGCCTAACATTTGTAGCCACTGTTATTTCATAGTTTAAATTTTAAGTATAAACTTCTGTAGGCAGTTCTATGACTGCTTCGTGCTTTTTTGTTTGGATTAATTTTTTGTTTGTGTTAGTTAATTTTTCAAACTCGTTTTTTGAGTATTATTTCTTATTCTCCTACAATAAAATAAAAACAAAAAAATGAATGGTTTATCAGAATTTTTTTATTATATTTTAGAAATCCAAAATCATATGGGCTATATGGCTTAGTGGCTAGAACATCGGACTATAAGAGTGAAGGTGTCAGGTTCGATTCCCCAATGAATAAATTTTTTTTTTAATTTTTTTTTAATTTTTTTGAACATAATAATATTTTATTTTTTTGAACATAATATTTTTATTGGTAGAATATGTAATTTTTTGCTTGTAATATTAGGCCCTATATATACATATATTTGAAATTAAAAAAAAATCTTTTCATTGGGAATCGAACCAGGCACCTTCAGACTTACAGTCCGATGTTCTAGCCACTAAGCCATATTGTCCATATGATGTTGGGTTTCTTAAATATAATAAAAAAATAAGTATTCTTATTCTAATTTTTCTGAGAAAAATGATGACGATTCTCAGAAAAATACCATATGAAAATGGATTTTTACCCTCTACCAAAATTCATCAAACGCCGCTAAAGAAGTATAAACTTCAAAAATATTATTTATTATAATAGACACTTAACAATCCCAAAAGTTAAGAAAAAAACCCAAATTATAAAATAATACAATGAAGCTTCAATTAAAAAGTATAAACTTAATTTCTTGAGTTTATTTAATTTGATAAAAATAAAAATACTGTACAGTAGAACCACACTCGGTTAAAAAAAAGCTGATAAAATTAATATATTTTCGTATACATATAGGTCCATAAAGTTTTTTGAAGAAATTTATATATTCTTTTTTATCAATGATTTAATATTCTTTTTTATTAATTATATATATATTTTTTATAAAATATTTAATAAAATTCAAATATTAAATTTATAAATTTATGGATGAATTTTATCCGAGTGTCGAAATAAATTTTATTCTTGAAATTTATCACTAAATTTGATATATAAAGTATAAAAGGTGGATGCTGGGCTGGAGTTTTACATTTTTTTTTGTTTTTTTGTTTATTTTAATTTTTTTTTTGGTTCTTTTTTTTTTGTTTTTTTGTTTTTTTTTTTTGATTTTTTTTTTGTTTTTTTGTTTTTTTTTTTGTTTTTTTTTTTCGCCTTTTTTCGCCTTTTTTGCTCTTATATTGTTTTTTTTTTATTTGTTTGCGGGCAACCATCTAAGTACTATCACTACTAGACGTCGCTTAACCGCTGTGTTCAATGTGATCTAGAGTCTTCCACTGAGCTATGTCAGTAATATACAACAATGTATTAAATAGAAAATATAAATTCGGTATCTATTAAAACTTTATACATTTGTTTAAGTAATTTATACAAGAGTGTAATTGTTTTTATAAATTTTCTTGTTTATTTTATAAAAAAAATATCAAACTAAATGATAATCTTCATTTTATAAAATATATTTCAATTTATTACTTAATTTATAAATTTTTATATCGAATTTATTCTTAGACTTATTATTTAGTTTTATATCTGTGGAATTTATTAATTTGATCAGTAAAATCGTATAAATGGAATTGATTTTTCCAAAATTATTAATTTTATCCTATTTTTTTACTGTAAAAAAAAAACAAAGTGTAAGAAAATTTATGAATTTTATAGTTTTTATTTATCAATATTACACATAAAAAATGTATGAAAATAATAAAAAATATATTTATTTTTACAAATTTTCTTGTTTATTTTGTAAAAAAATATCAAACTAAATGATAATCTTCATTTTATAAAATATATTTCAATTTTTATTTAATTTATAAATTTTTATATCGAATTTATTCTTAGGCTTATTATTAGGTTTTATATCTGAGCGATTTATAACATTTATATGCAAAATCGTATAAATCAAATTGATTTTTTTAAAATTATCAATTTTACCCTATTTTTTTTAACCGTGCAGAATACTTAATATAAAGAAATCAAATCTTAAAAAAAAAATTTTCCGCCAAACTTACATTTGTAGTACTTTTACGATTTTATACTAAAAGCACGCGTTTTATGTTTTTTTTGCTCTGTATTTGAAGGGTTAGTAAAACGAAATAAATACTTTCGATATATAGATAATTATTATCAGTGTGTATTAACAATATTTTATTTTGTTTTACTAACGCCTTCAAATAAAAATACAAAAAAAAAATATGTGAGTCTCGGGACACACGGAAGAAGTGAAACTTCATGGCAAGTAGTATTTTCTGGGGAGGCTAAATAAATATTTAAAATGGCCAAGTGCACATAATACCTTGTTCGCACTTCAATATTTTTCCGGATATTTCGATTTTTCCGGAAACTTTGTGGATATTATCATACAAAAATTTTTTCAGGATATTTTAATTTCCAGTTCTTTTTTCCACTTAACTAGTTCCTTTTAGCTACTTTTTGATAGATTTGGTACGGTTAGCACCGTTTATTTTGTGTCAAAATGTCAAAAAAATGATAACCAACAAAAAAAAGTGAAATTTAATTTTAAAATTTTAAAATTTTTTTAAAGTAACAGAAAGTTGTTTGCTTTTTTATTTATGTTTTTTCTAGAATTGCAAAATTTTTTCCACTTCTCAAGTGCGAACGGTAGTTTCAGAAAGTGGAAATTTCCACTTATTTATCCGGATAAATGTTAAAGTGCGAACAAGGTATAAGATATGACGCCAATCGATTTTTTCGACGGCGACTAGTTGATTTTTGTCCTTCGACTGCTGCGGCCAGTCGACTTAAAATAACTTGTTTTGGGGGAATTCGACGGCTTAGAAAAATTTGACAAAAAAAAATTAAAAACCAGCGACTACTTAGAAATAAAAACATTTAAAAATTCTAAAATACTTTTTAAGCTCAAAAAGTTGCATAATGGCTTTTAAATTATTTCAAAATGGCTAGAATTATGGATGCATGACAACATTGATTGCCAGATGTTTCTACTATATTTTAAGCTGTAAACACAATTGCGGTTACAACTATATTATTAGCGACAATAAAGTATGAAAAAACAGCAGCGTGGCTTAAATCATGTTTACTTTTTGTTGTACGAAAAGTTTAACCTAAAATAACTTTTTAAATATGCCTGAAAAATTTCATGTTTATTAGTACTTCTTCTGAAAAGGAATTGGAATAAAAATATTCTACATGCATTGCATTAATGGAATTTAATGGCAAAAATAATTTATACTAACAACTCAATTACAAATTATATATAAAAAAAAGCTTGTTTTAGTTAAAAGAGCATTTTCAAATATGCCTGCAAAATTTGACATTAGTATTTCTTTCGAAAAGTAATTGTAATAAAAATATTCCTCCTTCATTTTATTAGTGTAATTTAATGTAAAAAATAAATTACTCTGACAAACTAAAAAAATTTACATTAAGAAAACTTAATATCAAAAATAAATTATCTACAAAATAGGTGCATGTGGAACATTTTTATTCAGAATACGTATTCCAAAAACTTTTTGAAAATTAGCACTAATAATTAATAAATGAAATATTTTTTTTATTATTGTTTAAAATAAATTTCCCTTTCAATCGAAAACAAAAAATAGTATTTTCGACTTTTATTCTGAGCCAATATAGAGTAGGTTATGGCGCTGATAAGCTTCATTAAGTTATTAACAGCTGTCGGTTTTATCATCGCTGACACATAAATTTTTTCTTTTTTCTTTTTTTTTGACAATAAGATATATTTTAAGTTAATTTTAAGAAAATAATGAAAATTTATAAATATTTTGTAAGAATAATAACGAAGATTTTCACTCACAACTTATTGCCCACATATCATTCGCTTCTATTGCTGTTTGTATCTTACTAAAATCTTCTAAGCATTTTGTATCATTCCAAGAATCGCTTAAAGAATTACTTTTCATGAAATTATTTAAAGCAAATGAATTAATTATAAAATAATTTAATAAAATTAAAGATATATATTTCATTATAAATTTCTTTTTTAATGGAATTTCTTCTGAAAAAATTTTATATTTACGATACGTATATATGAATTAAAATTTTTTATATTCCGAATTAAGAGTTCCACTCGATCTATTGGCAGTTTAATACTAATAATGTTATGAAATTAACAATTAATTTATTATAATAACAATTCAATTATTATTTTTATCATTTAATTTAAAATTATTATTATATTATTTAACTTTAATTTCTTCTTTATCTAATTTATTATCATTTTATTCCAATTAAATGTTAGTGTTGATTTGATTAAATTTCAAATCGTCAATTTTGTACCATTGTACATGTGAATACTTGTAAATGAAAGGAACTTATTAATTAAATAACATAAAATCACAATATAGTATTATAAAAAAAAATAAAAATTAAGGTTTTGCAAAAATTTCTTAATTACAGAATTATTCGTATTTATAAATTTGGATATAAAAAAAATTTAAATTTTCGATCTCTATATCAATTTCGGAATTTATACCGTAAGTTTCAATTGTTCCTATTTTATCGAAAATTTTTTTAGGAATAGGAAAACGAAAACAACATTCGTTTCGAAGAATAAAAAAAAGGACAAAAATAAGAAATAATTGAGATTTTTTTACTAAATCATTTAAAAAAAGTATGACCTTATTTTTAATGAAATCCAGTCAAAAAAAATGTCCAATCAAAAATTCCAGTTAAAAAAATTTTCTAAAATCTTTCCTGTCAAACAAAACAATTTCCTGCCAGATACGCTGAAACTACTATATACTATCTTCGTTAGTAAAATTTTATTTTTAGGAAGATTTTTGTCGATGATTGTTCTTCTATTCTTAAATAATCAAATTAAAAATGAAACGAAGTTCAATAACAAATTTCTTTAGTGAAAAATTAATGAAAAATTGTATCATAATTTTCACCACATCCTCGTCGTTAATTCTGGATTAAAGAAAGCTGACATTGAAAATAAATTATTTATAGAATTCCTTAAAATATTATAAAAGTAACCCCCCCCCCCCCCCCCTTACTCGTAGTCTAGATCCGCTAGTGACTCATATTATGTATGTTATAAAAATACTATAGTAAAGAACAAGAAAAATTCTTTAAAGAGCGATCAAAGGAGTATAAGTCAATTTTTTACAAAAACGAAATACATACATTATTTCTTTGAAGGGCGATCATAGGAAAATAAATCAATTTTTTACAAAAACCAAATATATACATTATTAAATAATGTATATATTTGGTTTTTGTAAAAAATTGACTTATTTTCCTATGATCGCCCTTCAAAGAAATAATGTATGTATTTCGTTTTTGTAAAAAATTTACTTATACTCCTTTGATCGCCCTTCAAAGAATTACTTGTTAATGCCATCTAGAAATAAATCAGAAAAAATAGTCAATTATGTCATGCACTTTTTACAATTAATTTTTATTAATCTGAACTAAATTTAGTATATACTTCAGTATTCTTCTTAACTATCTCTAAATCTCTATGAAATTTATCATTATTCTCATTTAATTCTGCTTTCACATTTTCTCCATTAATTTCAACTGCTGTTGGTTTTTTTTGATTAGAATTTCCAAATATGACTTTCTCAATCCCAATAATTGGAGATTCAAATGCTAAAACAGTTACTATTGAAAGTAAAAGGGTAAATCCAAAATCACCCCAGAACGCATTCATCTAAAAAAATGTTAAGAAAAAATTTTATGCAACTTAAAAATTGAATATAATATGTATAGATGTATTACTATTGTATGTATGAAAATAAATAAAAATTTAAAATAATTATAAAAAAAAAACAAACAAACCGTTTCATAGTTTGAAAAGTGTGAAACTGTTTTCACCATTCCACCACGAATAACTAGAATCAGCGCATGCATAATATAAATTGAATAAGTTAAACGACCTAAAATTTGCCATAATGGATACGATAAAAACGAGTTTATAAAACCACCATAATTTTGGCATGCGAATACCATCCAAGCGAGTGCAACTGACCATGATAATCTTATAAATGATTCGTAAAAAGCATTTTCAACAAGATTTGCAGGAGGAGGATTCTCTTCTTGATTTGAGTTTGGGAAAATTGCGAAAACAACTGTTAACATAATAGCAAAGGACAGCAGCCATCCCAAAAAAATTAAACTCTAAAATTAAAAATATTATTACCCTAAAAAATGGTGATTGTGAATGTATTTTTTACTTTTGGTACAGAAATTTTATTTTTTCTTGTCTTCAGCATAAAGTATCCTAAGACGAATCCCACCAACCATGGTGCTGCACGACAATGAGTTGTATAATACATTTTTTCCATCTTTATAGCGTCATTAGGCCTGCAATAGTAAATGGAAAATCTATGTAAGTTTTCCTGACATCACGATTATTGTTTTTAGATTAAATCTATACTTTAGTTCGATATAGTTTTAGAATAAAAGACATTCCTTGAAAAATAATTTTAATTTATTCTACGCAGGGTGAAGTGAAAATAAAACGATAAGAGAAAATTTCTTCTTGCGGTTTGTTTTTCGAGTTATACGAAGTATGTATATATGGAATATAATAATTATCTAAAAATTTGATCCTTCAAAAAGAAAAGAGCAATTATTTTTACTTACCCTCTTTCTCCGCCCATCATTCCCATTCCGAATTCGTATTCCATAACATTCCAAAAATTCAGACCCATTGATACTAAAGTCAAACTTAATGACGCTGGCAATAAAAATTTATAACCGTATTTATATGTTGGAAATAAAAGTAAAGGAGAAAGAATATAAAGTTGAGTATCTACAGCTAGATACCACGTGTGTGCAAGACACTAAAAATATAATCATATTATTAACACAACATCAGTATTTGATAAATATATGTACATAAACTTTATTTAATACCATTTCGGATCCATGAACATAATTTTGAACATAAAGCAGAGTCGACCACCAATTTGATTCACATAAATTTGTTGAGGTTTTCAAAAAAGATTTATGAAACGGTCCGTCACCAATGTATCTGAATAGACTTACTGTAAATAAAATGTCGACTGCAACAACTGGTGTCAAGCGAATATATCGATGAAAATACATTAAAAAGATATTCAATTTTCCTTTACTGAAAATATTAAATTATACTTTTAAAATTTATGGTCATATTTAGATGAAGAATTAATAAATTTGAAAACAAATTTAAACCTATACGTACAATATGTACGCATTTAAAACTAATATATATGTAAATTAAATAGTTTCTTTTTAACAGTACATAATGAAGAAAAAAAGAGTAAGCTACTGTTTTTAAATAAAATGTTGGACCTTCCTACACCAACTTAAGAAGCTTATCAATAACTAACTTTTAATTGAGGGCATTGCATAAAGATTAATATAAAAAAACTAATTTCCCATATAAACATATTATTTGAGTTTAAGTACCTTTTTTCCATTTGCTTGAATGCAACCCATGCAACTAACAATCCACTTAGAAAGAAAAATGTATCTACGGAAACAGAGGCTGATAAAAGAAGCATTGAATAAGGCAATGTGATCCACTGAAATAATAATATCATAATATTTTTAACATTTTATTTAATTAACTTTGTTTAAGTTCAAAGAATTAGTATTCACATAACCCAAAACTTTCGTCATGAATGTAGAAGTTTTAGTCATATTTCCTTAAAAATATTACGATGCAATGCAGACAAATAATTTTCTGCTCTGTTGTTCTATTTAGAACTATAGCATACAATTGTCATCTTAAACAATAGTCATTCCCTCAGAAATTTCAAGTTTATTATAATAATCTTAAAAAATATTGTAATACCTCTTTTATGTCAATTACATTCATTAATGGGGACATTACGGATATCATGTAAGAATGGCCGAAAACAACCCAAATAATAGATAGACATCTTATGCCATGTAAACAATCAACAGTATCAACTGATTTTTGCGAACTATCCGGTATTTTGAAAAGTTTTCTACCATTAGTTAAAACGGAAAATGCAATTAATATTTGAACTGGTTTTCCTAAAATAAAAAAAATTAATTTAATTTTTGAAAGAATACAAATAAAAATACGATTTAATCGATTTAGTTGATAAATTTTACTGACGAAACGAAATTCTCCCCACACTTTATTGACTCATTACAAACACTCACTTCGCATTTAATTGATAAAACAGGTCTACAAAACAAAATAAAATCCCGCGAAGATAATGTTTCTCAGCGAATTTATTAAATCTGTGTTTTTTGCTTATTTTTGGTTTTTTTAATAAAAATATATTACGCTTTAAGAAACTGTTTTTGTAAGATTTTTATCATAAAATTCTACATACCGAATGCAAAAAATGGTTAAAAAACACTTATTTCAATGAATACGACTTTGTTAACAAAAACAAGAGTCAAATGAACAAGACAATGCCAGATTTGGACTCAGAAGCACCTAAATCCTTTGCAGAAATTCCATCCGCGAAATCGCTGTAGATGTAGACTATTAGTGTGTATAGTACTGTAGCATTATTTGTAATGGGAAGTTTCAACCAGGTACATATACATATTCATAATTCATATAATACAGATGTAGGTTTGATATTTTTTTTAAACTAATATGAAAGTTAGTTATGAAATGATATTATACTTCCCAGAGATTTCATTTATGTTAAGTTAATTTTTGAATATAACTTACTATTATATTTCTGCATGAGGTAGTCGTAAATCGTGCTTGACAACATAATTGCACCAATTATTGAAAAAAATGAGCTGTAAATGATACATTATAAAATAATAAATTAATTAAAAAAATAAGTATGGATAGTTTTTGACAAGACTCTCGCTGTCATGATATTTAGATCAGATTTCATAATAGTGAACTTTTGCACTAATTTTTGCATGTCATAATATAAATTAAAGGAATGAAAGAAGTTGTTATATTTTTTGCATTAATTTACATTTTATAAATGCCCCTTTGATGGTTGATATTATTTAATGACTATAATAGAAGATATTAATTAGATTATCCGAGACGCAACTTTTGCGTGAAGCAGCATCGCTGCAAAAAAGAAATGTTTAAAACTGATATTTACTTACATGGCAACAATATCTATCGCTTCAAATTCTTTTTGTTCCTTCTGCGTACAATATTCTTCTGGAATTTCCAGCGATTTCAACGATACGTTGAAAAAAGGATTATTTTCGACAATCTGTAGTAAATCTTTTGCTCTTGTCTTTAGAAATGCAGGCGAACAAGAATTAGGTACACAAATCCCAATTGCCAATTCTTTATCAAATTCACGCTTTATATCTTTTTCTTTTCCTTTATTTTTCTTTAATGCCGCCATTATATCTTCGAATGATAATTTTGCTAAGCTACAATATAGTTAAAAACTTGCATAAATTCAAGTCTATTTTAAAAATATTTATTTTGAATTAATTTTGGAGTAGATTAAATGAAGGTTCGGGCATAAAAACTACTGACAAATAGCACTTAAAATAATAAAAAGAAATTTCAATCCTAAAGTAAATATTAAAAGACTAAAATTGTAAATAAGCTTGCAAACATTGGAGAGGATCTAAAAAATTTACATAATTGGCAAAATGAATATGATGAAAATTAATGTAAATAAGATCAAAGCAATGGTGGTATTATTAAGAACATCAATGAACTTCCAGAAATAAATAATCAAAAATTAAATAAAGTGTCTTCACTTAAAAATCTGAGAATAATATGGGATAATATTGAAATTCTACGAAAATGCAGATACAGTTTGCTTGCAAATCATAGAGAAAAAAAATCTATAGAAAGATAAATCTATTGAGTCGAAAACGAAACAAATTAACCTTTTTGAATGCGGCAACAATATTTAATAGAAGTCTTCAATAATGGAAGAAAAAAGGACCGATGCAAAAGCTCCAAGACACAGCAATGAGATTCATAATAAAATGCGATGGGTTGGATGAGGGAAAAATTGGATCTTATAGAAAAAAAACCCAAGGACGAATAAATAAAGTAAATATTCTTAAGAAAGAGATTATAGAGGTACTTAAAACTCTTGCACAAGTAACAAGTTAATTTTGTACTCATTGCAATACATACATAATACTTTTATCACTTAGTATTCAGTCATAGTTAGATAATTGCTAAAACTGATATGGTATAAGTGAGTTCTCTACAAGATATGTTATGACTTAAAAACATTTTCATAAAATTACCAATATTGAGTATCAAAAACACCATAATCACTTGATGTTATGTTCATGCACTCATCGTAACTGCCAAGTTCCATGAAATTACCCATCAGAATACCAGATGGGATTTTTCCCCATGAATCATATACTAAAACAATAATTTAAGAATGTATTAAATATTATAAATACTATTAAAAGCTTAACAACAATTACAAATTAATAATCCTCATGTCTTAAAGTTTAGTTAAAGTTTTCTTGGATTAGAAATGATAATATAATCTAGTATCCCCACATCACTGGCGGATCTAGACGAGGGCTTTGGGATAAACCCCCCCCCCTTCCAGAAAAAAATAAGACAAAATAACAATAAAACAAAATATAAACACTTACAAAATTAATAAGAAAACGCAAAACTTTTAACAATAATGCTAGCTTGGATTCAATTCGAAAATAAACGAGTCAGTCAACAATTCTTAAAACAGTCATATTTCTAGTCAAAACTAACTTTTTAATGCAAACTTTTAACATAATATCAATATATTTTTTCAATAACAAAATTATTAGAACTATTTGTTTTATTTTGTACCATTGTAAATGTGAATACTTGGAAATTAAACGAACTTATTAGTTCAATAACATAAAATCACAATTATGTATAGTATTATAAAAAAACTAAAAATTAAGTTTTTGCAAACATTTCTTAGTTACAGAATTATTCGTATTTAATATATTTATTAAAAATCCAAATTTGCCAAAAAATCTAAATTTTAGGTCTCTATGTCAATTTCAGAATTTATAACGTAAGTTTCATTTTTTCCTATTTTATCGAAAAAATTTTTAGGAATAGGAAAACGTAAACAACATTGGTTTCGAAGAATAAAAAAAAAGACAAAAATAAGAAATAATTGAATTTTTTTACTCAATCATTTAAAAAAAGTATAATCTTATTTTTGATGAAATCCAAAAAAAATGTCCAACCAAAAATTCCAGTTAAAAAATTCTCTCAAATTTTTCCTATCAAACGAACCAATTTCCAGATACGCTGAAACTACTATATACTATCTTCGTTAGTAAAATTTTATTTTTACGAAGATTTTTGTCGATGATTGTTCTTCTATTCTTAAATAATCAAATTAAAAATTAAACGAAGTTCAATAACAAATTTCTCAAGTGAAAAATTAATGAAAAATTTTATCATAATTTTCACCACGTCCTCGTCGTTGATCCTGAGATTGAAAATAAATTATTTATAGAATTCCTTGAAATATTATAAAAAATAACCCCCCCCCCTTACTCCTACTTTAGATTCGCTAGAGCCCCACATTAAAAATTAAAGATTATACAGTTTCTTATCAATTGAAAAAATTTTAATATTGAATTTAAAAATAAATTTTTGATACGAAATTTTGATATTGAATTTTGATATCGAATTTCTATATAAAATTTTGATATGTATTTAATTTTGATATGAAATTTTGATCCCGAATCTTGTTATCAAGTTTTGATATGCCATTTTGATATTGAATTTTGATATTGATTTTTGATATAAAATTTTGATACAGAAATTTTGATACCGAATTTTGATATGTAAAAGTGTATATATATTAAAGTTTTTATACTTTTTAACGCTTTAACGTTAGCGATAAGACATTAAAGGTGAAGCACAATAGATTATTCAGATTATTCGATATTGTTCACATTGTTCGACAAGAGAGAATGAAATAACACAAACAATAAAACTCAATTATCTTTCAACAATATATACTTCACTGATTAAAAATATTCAGTAGTATTTACGTTTAATTTATTAGTTCGATTAAAATTTCCTTATCTCGGTCTGGAATTAAAAATTTTTATAACTGTTGAAAACTTTTAAAATTTAATTAGGCCAAAGAGTTAATATTCTTCGATTGGTTGGTAGTTTTGTTTTTCGCAGAACCAAAACTTTTATGATTTAAATTTTTAGGTACTTATAAGTTATAAGAACATATTCGAGGAATTATTGGCAAAATATTCGTTAAGTATAAGTTTCAGTTAAAAATATTATTTATTATAATAGACACTTAACAATCCCAAAAGTTAAGAAAAAAAACCCAAATTATAAAATAATATATTGAAGCTTCAATTATACAGTATAAACTTAATTTCTTGAGTTTATTAAATTTGATAAAAATAAAAATACTGTACAGTAGAACCACAGAATACTTAATATAAAGAAATCAAATCTTAAAAAAAAATTTTCCGCCAAACTTACATTTGTAGTACTTTGTACGATTTTATACTAAAAGCACGCGTTTTATGTTTTTTTTGCTCTGTATTTGAAGGGTTAGTAAAACGAAATAAATACTTTTGATATATAGATAATTATTATCAGTGTGTATTAACAATATTTTATTTTGTTTTACTAACGCCTTCAAATAAAAATACAAAAAATTTGTACGGAATGTACGGAATTAATAATCTTTTTAGTATCCTTAATCAATGCTAGAAAACAGTTTTTGCTACTAAAGGGGACAGAAAAATGTGTAGCAAGATATATTTTAAGTTAATTTTAAGAAAATAATGAAAATTTATAAATATTTTGTAAGAATAATAATGAAGATTTTCACTCACAACTTATTGCCCACATATCATTCGCTTCTATTGCTGTTTGTATCTTACTAAAATCTTCTAAACATTTTGTATCATTCCAAGAATCGCTTAAAGAATTACTTTTCATGAAATTAAAATTATTTAAAGCAAATGAATTAATTATAAAATAATTTAATAAAATTAAAGATACATATTTCATTATAAATTTATTTTTTAATGAAATTTCTTCTGAAAAATTTTTATATTTACGATACGTATATATGAATTAAAATTTTTTATATTCTGAATTAAGAATTCCACTCGATCTATTGGCAGTTTAATACTGATAATGTTATGAAATTAACAACTAATTTATTATAATAACACTTCAATTATTATTTTTATCGGTGTCCGGAAATAGCGCCGCCCGACATAGTGCTGAAATAGCGCCGCCGTATTTTCGACATTAAACTAAAACTGAAATAGTGCCGCTCAATTCGATATCATATAAAACTGAAATAGCGCCGCCGATATCAGTTTTCTAAATTGGCGGCACTATTTCAGTTGAAACTGAATTAATACCGCCAATTTCAAACTGAAATAGCGCCGCCGATTTCATTTTTCTGAATTGGCGGCGCTAATTCAACATTTTTTGAATTAGCATCGCTACAAAAATGTCGGACGATCCAGAAAGCGTGAAAAAAGAAATTGTTATAGCTGTTGTGCATAATGGGTGACAGCTACCGCGTCCCACACGCTTCGCACGAAGCGCTCCAAGAAAAAAAAACTACGAATAATTTCATAGTACCTACAAAAAAAATTTATACCATCAGTTCAATAGATTTAATAAAAAACTTGTAAAAACCTATTCACAATTATCATATCTCACCATCGATCTATATGGATAAATATTTTGGTACGTTTATACTATAAACGAATGAAGCCGAAGAAGAAGAAGAAGTGGAACATAAATGTCAAAAATTAGAAAGAAAAAAAAAAGGAACGCCGTTACTATTATTAAGGTTATAAATCAGCTTTCAACTTTTTACATTAGCCGCACGGTCGCTGCTAAGTTTTATTTTTCAATTCACAAAAATGCGAAATTTTATTTTATTTTAGATGTAAAACATTTATTAATTAATAAAAATATTCACATATCTGCTAAGTATCTAAATAAAATCTAAATTTCGTATTTTTCATACAAAATTCAATGTAAATAAACATTTTATGTGACCACAGATAGGGACTGTCAAAACAGTGAATTGACAGATAAAATAAAATTGACAATGTCTTAAGTAAGTATAGCCACATCTATTGGAGTTTCCATAAGTAGCACGCTTGTATAAACCTGTTCATATAACATTTTAATGCCTACGAATAATTTCATAATACCTACAAAAAAAATTTATACCATCAGTTCAATAGATTTAATAAAAAACTTGTAAAAACCTATTCACAATTATCATATCTCACTCTTCTATTTCATATTTCTTTCTTTTATAAATTTTGAACATATTTAATAATAAGTAAGTAAATGGGCGGGTTAAAATTTTAACAACTATCAGCTAATTTTTTTCTGTCAGCTCATCACTTCCGGCTCACTCCATTTTCAATGTGAGTTCCAGTATTTTTTTAATCCAAAAAAATTGTAGGTTGTGGGAAAAAAAAATCGGTGGGTGAGGGAAAATTTTTTTTGCACACAAATGTCAAAAAATAAAAAATATAAACTCATAGAGTGTTGGGCTTATAATCGGTCTCTTTTTAAATAAATATTGGCTAAAGTGCAGAACGCGTGCACCGCTCAGATTTCGCTCAAACTTGGTGGGGTGGTAGAGGCGGTGCCAAAATCACCCCATGTATTTTTTTTTTGGGTGAAAGGCCCAGTTTCCGAGTTTTGGTGCCTCAAAGTTTTCAAAAATTTGGATATGGGGAAGGAATTTTTTAACTCCGATTTGGACTAATTTTGGAGAGAGGGTAGAGGCGTACCCCGCGATGTGAAATCCAAGACGGTTTTGGCGTAAAAGGCCCCGTTTCAAAGATATAGCCCTTCAAAGTTTTCATACATTCCAAAATATTTTACCATAATTATTATTTTTTTGGAAAAGGGCAAAATATTTCGACCCTAATGCATAAAAATGTTTAAAATATGAAACTGTATGCTGAATGGGGGATAGCTGTCGCCTCCCTGAAACCCCTAGGAATTTTTTTGCTTCTAAGCTTCGAGAAAAAAAAGGGCAAACCGGGGATAAAAAATAAGGCTAAAGTGCAGTTTATGTGAACCACTCAGAACCGGCTTAAACTTGGAGGGAGTAGAGGCGGTGCCCAAACTTCCAAAACTGAAATCAGTTCTTGGGGCAAAGGCCCCGTTTCGGAGATACGGCAAAGGTGTTGTGGAAAAAAGAAATCTAAAACAGTAAAAAAAAAATATTGTGATTTTATATAAAACACCCTGTACTGTAAATGTATTGGTCTCACTAATATATGTAAGAGAGATACTTCATTCCAGAGCTGGATTTACTCTTCCTTTAGTATTTATTCGTAGATTCAATTACATAAAATCACAATATAGTATTATAAAAAAAATAAAAATTAAGGTTTTGCAAACATTTCTTAATTACAGAATTATTCGTATTTATAAATTTGGATATAAAAAAAATATAAATTTTCGATCTCAATATCAATTTCTGAATTTATACCGTAAGTTTCTATTTCATCGAAAATTTTTTAAGGAATAGGAAAACGAAAACAACATTGGTTTCGAAGAATAAAAAAAAGGACAAAAATAAGAAATAATTGAGATTTTTTTACTAAATCATTTAAAAAAAGTATGACCTTATTTTTGATGAAATCCAGTCAAACAAAATTTTCAATCAAAAATTTCAGTTAAAAAAATTTTCTAAAATTTTTCCTCTCAAACAAAACAATTTCTGACATTGAAAATTTGCAGGAGGAGGATTCTCTTCTTGATTTGAGTTTGGGAAAATTGCAAAAATAACTGTTAACATAATTGCAAAGGACAGCAGCCATCCCAAAAGAATTAAACTCTAAAATTAAAAATATTATTACCCTAAAAAATGGTGATTGTAAATGTATTTCTTACTTTTGGTACAGAAATTTTATTTTTTCTTGTCTTCAGCATAAAGTATCCTAAGACGAAAACTACCAACCATGGTGCTGCACGACAATGAGTGGTATAATACATTTTTTCCATCTTTAAGGCGTCATTAGGCCTGCAATAGTAAACATGGGAAATCTATGTAATTTTTCCTGACATCACGATTATTGTTTTTAGATTAAATCTATATTTTGGTTCGATATAGTTTTAGAATAAAAGACATTCCTTGAAAAATAATTTTAATTTATTCTACGCAGGGTGAAGTGAAAATAAAACGATAAGGGAATATTTCTTCTTGAGGTTTGTTTTTTTTTCTAAAAATTTGATCTTTCAAAAAGAAAAGAACAATTATTTTTACTTACCCTCTTTCTCCGCCTATCATTCCCATTCCGAATTCGTATTCCATAACATTCCAAAAATTCAAACCCATTGATACTAAAGCCAAACTTAATGACGCTGGCAATAAAAATTTATAACCGTATTTATATGTTGGAAATAAAAGTAAAGGAGAAAGAATATAAAGTTGAATATCTACAGCTAGATACCACGAGTGTCCAAGACACTAAAAATATAAACATTTTATTAATACAACATCAGTATTTGAAAAATATATATATAAACTTTATTTAATACCATTTCGTCTTTATGAACATAATTTTGAACATAAAGCAGAGTCGACCACCAATTTGTTTCACATAAATTTGTTGACGCTTTGATATAAGATTTATGCAACGGTCCGTCACCAATGTATCTGATTAGACTTACTGTAAGTAAAATTGCGACTGCAACAATTGGTGTCAAACGAATATATCGATGAAAATACATTAAAAAGATATTCAATTTTCCTTTACTGAAAATATTAATTTATACTTTGTATTAAAATTTATGCTCATATTTAGATAAAGAATTAATAAATTTCAAAACAATTTTAGACCTATACATACAATATGTACACATTAAAGACTACTATATATGTAAATTAAATATTTTTTTTAACACTAATTTAATATGAAGAAAAAAAAGAATAACTACTTTTTTTAAATAAAATGTTGGACCTTCCTACACCAACTTAGGAAGCTTATTAGGGTTCCCAGGTGTCCGGTATTGAACCGGACAGTCCGTTAATTCAACTACTTGTCCGGTGGGAAAAAATGGGAAGGACCGGACATACATTTGTCCGGTATTCCACCCGATGCTTATTATTTTGCGAAAAATTTGGTTGATTAGATGTTTTTTATATTTCTGCCTTTTGGTAAACTGACCATATTTGTCCAGCTTAATGCTGGACAAATGCATGCTGGACATTTTTAGTTATTTGCAAATATCTCGAAAACGCTGCGTTTTACAGCATTTTTGAGGCTGTCCAACCTTCGGTGACCATCAATTCAACATTTAATTACCTATTCAAAAAGCACTGAACCTAAAAAACCATCAAAGGGTTACTGAGATATTGAATTTTGAAAAACATACACAAGTATTATTTTTATTTATTTATTTTTTTTTTTATTATTTTTTTTTTTCAAAATTCAATATCTCAGTAACCCTTTGATAGTTTTTTAAGTTCCAGTGCTTTTTGAATAGGTAATTAAATGTAAATCACTGTCAAATGTGAATCACTTGATTCAAATCACTTGACATTCCGTTATGCAAAGCTTTCCCTTTCCATTACAAAATTCCATACAAAATTTAGGGGAAATTATTTAAGAAAAAATATCATGCAATTTTTTATAATAATTTTATTCAAATTTTACCCTCTCTTAAAAGCTCATTGGTCAAGTGATTTGAATCGTACTCTATAAGAAATTTGAAAATATTGAAATTTAAATTTTTTTAATGCAATAGGCTAGAATTTGTTTCATTATTTCAAAATTTTGTCCGGTAATCTTTAAGATTTCATCTGGCAACCCTAAAGCTTATCAATAACTAACTTTTAATTGAGAGCATTGTTAATTCCATCATAAAGAGTAATGTAAAAAACTAATACATATAAATAGACATAAAAAGTTATTTGAGTTTAAGTACCTTTTTTCCATTTGCTTGAATGCTACCCATGCAACTAAAAATCCACTTAGAAAGAAAAATGTATCTACAGAAACAGAGGCTGATAAAAGAAGCATTGAATAAGGCAATTTGAACCACTGAAATAATAATATCATAATATTTTTAACGTTTTATTTAATTAACTTTATTTAAGTTCAAAGAATTAGTAGAAAGGTATTCACATAACGCAAAACTTTCGACACGAATGTAGAAGTTTTAGTCTCTTACATATTTCCTTAAAAATATAACGATGCAATGCAGACAAATAATTTTCTGCTCTTTGTTCTATTTAGAACTATAGCATAAAATTGTCATCATAAACAATCGTCATTCCCTCAGAAATTTCAAGTTTAATATCAAGTTTATTATTTATTTATATTCTGAAAAAAAAATTGAAATACCTCTTTTATATCAGTTAGATTCATTAATGGGGACATTGAGAATACAACGTAAGTATGACCGAAAACAACCCAAATAATAGATAGACATCTTATGCCATGTAAACAGTCAACAGTATCAACTGATTTTTGCGAACTATCCGGTATTTTGAAAAGTTTTCTACCATTAGTTAAAATGGAAAATGCAATTAATATTTGAACTGGTTTTCCTAAAATAAAAAAAATTAATTTAATTTTTGAAAGAATTGAAATAAAAATACGATTTAGTTCATAAAATTTAACTGACGAAACGAATTTCTCCCACACTTTATTGACTCATTACAAACACTCATTTTGCATTTAATTAATAACACAGGTCAACAAAACAAGCTAAAATCTGCCAGATGAATTATTCTCAGCGAATTTATTATGTACTATAATTCAGCTTTGAGACTTCTTACTAACTTAATTGACATTAGTTTTTGAAAAAGCCATATTTATTGAAATCTGTGTTTTTTGCTTATTTTTGGTTTTTTTTATAAAAATATATTACACTTTAAGAAACTGTTTTTGTAAGATTTTACGATATAACGAATGCAAAAAATGGTTAAAATGGTTATTTCAATGAATACGGCTTTGTTAACAAACAAGAGTCAAATGAACAAAACAATGCCAGATTTGGATTCGGAAGCACCTAAATCCTCTGCAGAAATTCCATCCGCCAAATGACTGTAGACTATTAGTGTGTATAGTACGGTAGCATTATTTGTAATGGGAAGTTTCCACCAGGTATATATACATATTCATAATAAATATAAAACAGATGTTGGTTTTATATTTTTTTTAAACTAATATGAAAGTAAGTTATGAAATGATATTATCCTTCCCAGAGATTTCATTTATGTTAAGTTAATTTTGGAACATAACTTACTATTATATTTCTGAATGAGGTAGTCGTAAATAGTGCTTGACAACATAATTGCACCAATTATTGAAAAAAATGAGCTGTAAATGATACATTATAAAATAATAAATTAATTAAAAAAATAACTATGGGTAGTTTTTGACAAGACTCCCGTTGTCGTGATATTTTGATCATGTTTCATAATAGTGAACTTCTGCACTAATTTTTGCATGTCATAATATAAATTATAATGAATAAAAAAGTTTTTATATTTTTTGCAGTAAGTTTACATTTTATAAATGCCCCTTTGATGGTTGATATTAATTAATGACTATAATGAAAGATATTAGTTAGATTATCCGAGACGCGTGAAGCAGCATCGCTGCAAAAAACAAATGTTTAAAACTGATATTTACTTACATGGCAACAATATCTATCGCTTCAAATTCTATTTTTTCCTTCTGCGTACAAGTTTCTTCTGGAATATCTAGCGATTTCAACGATACGTTGAAAAAATCATTATTTTCGACAATCTGTAGTAAATCTTTTGCTCTTGTCTTTAGAAATGCAGGCGAACAAGAATTAGGTACACATATCCCAATTGACAATTTTTTATCATAAACAGCCATTTGCTGAGCAGCTTTTTCTTGACCTTTATTTTCCTCTAATGCCGCCATTATATCGTCGAATGAAAATTTTGCTAAGCTACAATATAGTTAAAAACTTGCATAAATTCAAGTCTATTTTAAAAACATTTATTTTGAATTAATTTTGAAGTAGAAATAAATAATCAAAAATTAAATAGTGTCTTCCCTTAAAAATCTGAGAATAGTATTGGATAATATTGAAATTCTACGAAAATGCTGATACAGTTTGCTTGCAAATCATAGAGAAAAAAAATCTATAGAAAGATAAATCTATTGAGTCGAAAACGAAACAAATTAACCTTTTTGAATGCGGCAACAATATTTAATAGAAGTCTTCAATAATGGAAGAAAAAAGGGCCGAATGCAAAAGCCAAATGCAAAAAGACACATCAATGAGAATCATAATAAAATGCGATGGGCTGGATGAAGGAAAATTGGAACTTATAGAATAAAAACCCAAGGACAAATAAATAAAGTAAATATTCTTAAAAAAGAGATTATGGAGCTACTTAAAACTCGCTTGTACAAGTAACAAGTTAATTTTGTACACAATGCAATACATAATACTTTTATCACTTAGTATTTATTCATAGTTGGCTAATTGCTTACTATGACTTATATGACATATATAAGTGAGTTCTTTACCAGATCTGTTATGACTTAGAAACTTTTTCATTGAATTACCAATATTGAGTATCAAAAACACCATAATCAGTTGATGTTATGTTCATGCACTCATCGTAACTGCCAAGTTCCATGAAATGACCCATCAGAATACCAGATGGGATTTTTCCCCATGAATCATATACTAAAACAATAAATTAAGAATGTATTAAATATTATACATAAATACTATTAAAAGCTTATAACAACAATTACAAATTAATAATGCTCATGTCTTAAAGTTTAGTTTAAGTTTTCTTGGATTGGAAATGATAATATAATCTAGTATCCCCACATTAAAAATTAAAGATTACAGTTTCTTATTTTTTAATCAATTGAAAAATCAAAAACTACTGGAATTAATGGAATATATATTTCACAGCTTATGCATTGTAGAAGTATAAATAATACCTATTTATAATACCTACTTAGGCATAATAGCAAATAATATAAAATGTAGTGCCTATTTCTACTTTAATATTCTAATATACATGCAGTTTAATAACACATTTTGCGATGTCAGAAAAATTAAATGTGTGATGCCTTGTTTATAGCTAATTTACCTATCTGAAAAAATGGTACCGTAAAAACTGATTTTCTATGTTATTATTCTATTTATATTTACTAAAAATGAAGATATTAATTTTATCTATTTTTCGTAAAAAGAATTTTTTAAAAATATTTTCAAATAATTAAGAAAATTGAATTTATTTTTTTTTTAGCCATCTGAAAAATTTCATTACTTCACAAAATTATTTTTTTGTTTCTTTTTCATTACGTTTCCTTCGTATCTGAATTTTTTTTTCAGATAAATTTATTGTAAAAAAAATTTCAGATGATTAAAAAAAGAAATCAAATGTGATTTTAATTTCAAAAAAAAAATTATATTTTTTAAATTAAAAAAATTAAAGTTAAAGTTTCTAAAAAAAAAAAAAGATGAACCCATGCAGTTGATTTTTGCTTTCAGGTAAGATTAGCTGTGAATAGGTTTCCGGAACATTCCCCCAAAAATGACTTTACGGTGGTAGCTATAAACAAGGCATTATCTAAATTGAACAAGAAAAGAATTTCGCTAATCGGCGAGTGTATTATAATAAATAGTTAAAAAATGGACAGCATTCGAGAAAATAACGTACGTATCGAGATTTTGATATTTCACGTTTTGGTTTTGCTTGTGTTAGTGTAACACACACAACACAAAAAGCATTCACATAAAATTTTGTTATAAAATTTTGATATTGAATTTAAAAATAAATTTTTGATACGAAATTTTGATATTGAATATAAAAATTATGTATCAAAATTTGATTTTGAATTCTAAGAATTTTGATAGGTATTGATCCCGAATTTTCTTATCGAGTTTTGATATGCCATTTTGATATTGAATTTTGATTTTAAAACTCAATTATCTTTCAACAATACACGGAAAAAATAGTAACCTTTTTATCTAAACTTTAAATAAAATCATCTAATGTTTGTGATTGAATTTTAGCCATTTAAACTGTTTAATTGCGCCAGCTATTCTTAATTAAATGATTTATTAAATGATTTAATTAAATGATGATCGTAATTATTTGTTTTGTTGAAACATTAAATAAAATATCTAATTTGCATTATCCGTTTTTAACCCCTCAAATACAAAAAACAGTTCAAATGTTTTTTTTGATTTTTTTTTTGGTTTTTTTAATTTTTTTTTTTTTTTTTTTGGTTTTTTTTTTTTTTTTTCTTAATTTTTTTGGTTGGTCACACATCTAAGTACTATCACTACTACGAGACGTTGATTTTTTTTTTTAACTTTTTTGGTCGGTCAACCATCTAAGTTTTATCACTACGAGATGTTGCTTAACCTTCTGTGTTCAATGTGATGTAGAGTCTTCCACTAAGCTATGTCAGTGATATACAACAATATATTAAAAGACAATATAAATTCGATTTCTAGGAAAACTTTATACAATTGTCAAAGAATGTTACTGTACAATTCTACTATTTTTGTAGTTGATATATTGAAATATTTATTTCAAATCCAATAATTAAATTTGCTGAATCACATAATGTTTAGATAATTTCAAAATTTACCTAGATTTTAGTTTTAACAAATTTGATTTAATATTTCAAATAAATGAATTGTTAAAAACAACTATTGAATTTATTAATTTTTTCAATTAATTATTTGTATTTTAAAACTTAAATCAATGAATTTTCATTAGAAAAATTATTTAGTTTTGATTTTTTTTTCAACTATTGAATTAATTAATTTGTTTAAAACATTAATTAAATTAAAGAAAGCTGATTCATTTAATTATGTTTAGTTTATTATTCTAATTTATTTTTTTCTGTGTATATACTTCACTGATTAAAAATATTCAGTAGTATTTACGTTTAATTTATTAGTTCGATTAAAATTTCTTTATATCGGTCTGGAATTAAAAACTTTTATAACTGTTGAAGACTTTTAAAATTTAATTAGGCCAAAAAAATTATTTCTTCCATTGGTTGGTAGTTTTGTTTTTCGCAGAACCAAAACTTTTACGATTTAAATTTTTAGATACTTATAAGTATAAGGCCATACACGGTCCAACTTGGATGTACAACATGTTGACAACATGGCAAGTTGTATCGTGTGTGGTCAAGTTGACAACTTGTTGGAAGTTGGTTGGCAAAAAATATAAAAATTTTAATATTAAGTTGTATCGTGTGTGCCAAAACGTACAACTTGTTGTCAACATGTTGTAGAATCAAGTTGGACCGTGTTTGGCCAGCATAAGAACATATTAGAGGAATTATTGGAAAAATATTCGTTAAGTATAAGTTTCAGTTAATAATATTATTTATTATAATAGGCACTTAACAATCCCAAAAGTTAAGAAAAAAATCCAAGTTATAAAATAATATGAGCCGTTTATTTTGAAAGTGGTTTAAGTCCATTTGTTCTTGTATTGAGATATATAAGGTTTTGTGTTTGAATTGATTTAAAAATATACATTAATATTTCCATAAGCTAATTTTCATGTGTCAAAATCAAAGCGGTTTTAATGATACTAGACTAAAATTGTTTATAAATAAAAAGAATATATACTATTGTGCTTATTGTTATCATTAACTATTTTTTTTTTTTTGAAAAATGGACTTAAACCACTTTCAAAATAAACGATTCATATATTGAAGTTCCAACTATAAAGTATAAACTTAATTTCTTGGGTTTATTAAATTTGATAAAAATAAAAATACTGTACAGTAGAACCACAGAATCAGTGCTGTCGTTCTACTGCTTTAGCAGTAGATCTACTGCTTTTTGATATTATCTACTGCCTTACTACTTTTTGCTAAAATCTACTGCTTTTTCGTTCTTCCTCATTAATAATAATTTTTAAATATTTCTCTGAGTCTATTTTATATGTTATGATCTATGATAATGAAACTGTTTAATGTGTTAGATTTTTGAAAGATTTAATTTTAATGACCCTTTTTTAAAACAAATTGGAATTATAGATCCAAAGAATTTGGTACCTTCTTTAGTACATTTGATTAAAGCGTTACCGAATCGAATTGAAGTTGAAGATGTAGATGATGTTGAAGAATTAGACGAAATTAGTGCAGACAACTTATTAATTTAGAGTTTTCTTTTTTAAAAAACCAAAGAAAATTATTTGGTAAAATTTCGCGACGAAATTTTCTATTTAAAAAATGGATTAAATCAATTAATGTTTCCAAAATTAAAAAAAATATTTTATATATTTTTTATAATTAATAATTAAATTCATTTATAGTGCATCAAAAGCAATACTATTGAAGTGGTGTAGTATAATTATATATTTGGAAAAGCACAACTTGTTTTTAGTGTACGTTTTATTACCAATTTAGTAAGTTCTAGCCAGGGAGGTAAAATCATTTTTAGTTACTCTAAAATTTGTTTTATCACATTTGTGATAATATGTAAATATTTAAAATAAAACATGTTTTTTATTTATTGGTAGAGACAGGCAAAGAAACAAGTCGAGCTCAAAGAGTAAAAACTTTTTTCAACCGCTTTATTAGTTGAAATCTACTGCTTTTTTTTTCTAATCTATTGCTCTTTTTTTTTGAATTTCTACTGCTTTACGAAAACTTAAAACGACAGCACTGCACAGAATACTTAAACATATAAAGAAATAAAATCTTCAAAAAAAAAAATAATTTCCGCCAAAACTAACTTACATTTGTAGTGCTTTGTACGATTTTATACTAAAGCACGCGTTTTATGATTTTTTGCTCTGTATTTGAAGGGTTAGTAAAACGAAATAAATACTTTCGATATAATGATATATTGATAATTATTATCAGTGTGTATTAACCATATTTTATTTTGTTTTACTAACGCCTTCAAATAAAAATACAAAAAAAAATTTGTAGGGAAATGTACGGAATTAATAATCTTTTTAGAATCCTGCTAGAACACAGTTTTTGCTACTAAAAAGGACAGAAAAATGTGTAGCAAGATATATTTTAAGTTAATTTTAAGAAAATAATGAAAATTTATAAATATTTTGTAAGAATAATAACTAAGATTTTCACTCACAACTTATTGCCCACATATCATTCGCTTCTTTTGCTGTTTGTAACTTACTAAAATCTTCTAAACATTTTGTATCATTCCAAGAATCACTTAAAGAATTACTTTTCATGAAATTAAAATTATTTAAAGCAAATGAATTAATTATAAAATAATTTAATAAAATTAAAGACACATATTTCATTATAAATTTATTTTTTAATGAAATTTCTTCTGAAAAATTTTTATATTTACGATACGTACATATGAATTAAAATTTTTTATATTCTGAATTAAGAATTCCACTCGATCTATTGGCAGTTTAATACTGATAATGTTATGAAATTAACAACTAATTTATTATAATAACACTTCAATTATTATTTTTATCATTTAATTTAAAATTATTATTATTATTTAACTTTAATTTTTTCTTTATCTAATTTATTATCATTTAATTCCAATTAAATGTTAGTGTTGATTTGATTAAATTTCAAATCGTCATGATGTACGTAGACGATGCGTCATTTTTAGGACATAGATTTTTGAAATCCAATTTCATCAGATAAAAAAATCTTTTACTAAGTTCAAGATGAGCATATAGAAAAAGATTATTCAAAATACAATATAACCTGGCTGTTCAATTAATTTCATATTGTATGTGAAAGGCAAGTAAATTGCACTTACATCTATCGAAATTCCGACCACATAAAATCATTATTTGGGAAATCAATGTTTGAAGCTCTGAAACTGAAAACTAAGCCGAAAATCAATATTTTTTTTTATCTAAATACAGCCTTGGTTCCTTGGCAACATTTTAAAATAAAAAAAAAATAATTTTTCGAATTGAACTTCCGAGTGAACAGTCTCAACTAATTTTTTTTGGATTTGTGATGTACGGCAATATAATTGCGGGTTGACGATGTATCCTTTTCAATAATAATACCTATTATCAGGCCTTTGGAGCGGAGCTCGGAGCCGGAGCTCAGCGCAGCAGAACTGCGATCTTTTGGTTGGAGCGTGAGTAAAGCCGGAGAACAAAAAATAACAAAAAATATTGATTGCTCCGCGCTCCACTGTTTGATAACGCCAAATAATATAAATTTTTCATTTTATGATGTTAAATTTTTGATGTTAAATTAATAATTTAATAAAAGTGTATCTCCACTATTTAAATAAATTTATGTGTTTAATTACAAAACTATTGAAAATTTTGATGTGAAACTTGTAGTGGAGCTAGGAGCAGTGGCCTGAGCAACTATTAGAAGCTGGAGCGGAGCTAGAGCGGAATAACCAAAAAATATTGCCGCTCCAAAGGCCTGTTTAGAATCTAGATTTTCATATTTTTACATGATTCTTTTTTACTTCTGACATAAAGTACATGTATTACTCATATTATGTTATAAAAATACTATAGTAAAGAACAAGAAATATTACTTGTTAATGCCATCTAGAAATAAATCAGAAATAATAGTCGATTATGTATGTACATTTACTTTTTACAATTACTTTTTATTAGTCTGAACCAAATTTAATATACTTCAGTATTCTTTTTAGCTATTTCTAAATCTCTATGACATTTATCATTATTTTCATTTAATTCTGATTTCACATTTTCTCCATTGATTTGAGCTACTGTTGGTTTTTTTTATTAGAATTTCCAAATATAACTTTCTCAATCCCAATAATTGGAGATTCAAATGCTAAAACAGTTACTATTGAAAGTAAAAGGGTAAATCCAAAATCACCCCAGAACGCATTCATCTAAAAAAATGTTAAGAAAAAATTTTATGCAACTTAAAAATTGAATATAATATGTATACATGTATTACTATTGTATGTATAAAAATAAATAAAAATTTAAAATAATTAAAAAAAAAAAATAAACAAACCGTTTCATAGTTTGAAAAGTGTGAAACTGTTTTCATCATTCCACCACGAATAACTTGAATCATCGCATGCATAATATAAATTGAATAAGTTAAACGACCTAAAACTTGCCATAATGGATAAGATAAAAATGAGTTTATAAAACCACCATAATTATTTTGGCATGCGAATACCATCCAAGCGAGTGCAACTGACCATGATACTCTTATAAATGATTCGTAAAAAGCATTTTCAACAAGATTTGCAGGAGGATTCTCTTCTTGATTTGAGTTTGGGAAAATTGCAAAAATAACTGTTAACATAATAGCAAAGGACAGCAGCCATCCCAAAAGAATTAAACTCTAAAATTAAAAATTACCCTAAAAAATGGTGATTGTGAATGTATTTCTTACTTTTGGTAAAGAAATTTTATTTTTTCTTGTCTTCAGCATAAAGTATCCTAAGACGAATCCTACCAACCATGGTGCTGCACGACAATGAGTGGTATAATACATTTTTTCCATCTTTATAGCGTCATTAGGCCTGCAATAGTAAACATGGGAAATCTATTGTAAGTTTTCCTGACATCACGAATACGATTATTGTTTTTAGATTAAATCTATACTTTGGTTTGATATAGTTTTCGAATAAAAGAAATTGTCTTGAAAAATAATTTTTATTTATTCTAATATTCAGATTGATAATAAAACGATAAGAGAAAATTTCTTCTTGCGGTTTGTTTTTCGAGTTATACGAAGTATATATGGAATATAATAATTATCTAAAAATTTGATCCTTCAAAAAGAAAAGAGCAATTATTTTTACTTACCCTCTTTCTCCGCCCATCATTCCCATTCCGAATTCGTATTCCATAACATTCCAAAAATTCAAACCCATTGATACTAAAGCCAAACTTAATGAAGCTGGCAATAAAAATTTATAACCGTATTTATATGTTGGAAATAAAAGTAAAGGAGAAAGAATATAAAGTTGAGTATCTACAGCTAGATACCACGTGTGTCCAAGACACTAAAAATATAAGCATTTTATTAACACAACATCAGTATTTAAAAATATATATATATATATATAAACTTTATTTTATACCATTTCGGACCCATGAACATAATTTTGAACATAAAGCAGAGTCGACCACCAATTTGTTTCACATAAATTTGTTGACGCTTTCATATAAGATTTATGAAACGGTCCGTCACCAATGTATCTGATTATACTTACTGTAATTAAAATTGCGACTGCAACAATTGGTGTCAAACGAATATATCGATGAAAATACATTAAAAAGATATTCAATTTTCCTTTACTGAAAATATTAAATTATACTATTTATTAAAATTTATGCTCATATTTAGATGAAGAATTAATAAATTTGAAAACAATTTTAGAACTATACATACAATATCTACACATTAAAGACTACTATATATGTAAATTAAATATTTTTAAATTGATATGAATAAAAAAAAGAATAAACTACTTTTTTTAAATAAAATGTTGGACCTTCCTACACCAACTTAGGAAGCTTATCAATAACTAACTTTTAATCGAGATCATTGTTAATTTCATCATAAAGATTAATGTAAAAAACTAATACATATAAATAGACTAAAAAGTTATTTAAGTTTAAGCACCTTTTTTGCATTTGCTTGAATGCTACCCATGCAACTAACAATCCACTTAGAAAGAAAAATGTATCTACAGAAACAGAAGCTGATAAAAGAAGCATTGAATAAGGCAATTTGAACCACTGAAATAATAATATCATAATATTTTTAACATTTTATTTAATTAACTTTGTTTAAGTTCAAAGAATTAGTATAAAGGGATTATTGAAAAAAAAATTTTTTGTGATGAATTACTTTGCGAACGCAGTAATTGTTTAATTTGAAAGCGAACAGGCTAAAAATGAAGTTTTTCGTGATCAGACTCTCGCAGGTGGATCCGATGGGCCTAAAAAAATATATATAAAGATTTAAGTGCACATAATACAGCTGCTGTAAAAAATTTTGAAGCAATGCCTGCAATAAATTATTTACGAAGTATAGATAGCTCAATACTGATGATATGAATAATCTTAATTCCTGTTTTGTTTGTTAGTCTATTTTTTTTCATTCTCTTTTCATGTCTTTTTATTATTTAGAATTTTGTTATTTTGAATGAAGCTTATATTTTATTTTTAATATTATTAAGAAACTAAAAAAATTAAAAAAATTCTAGTTCATAGAGCCAAAAAAAAATTTTTTTTTAAATAAAAAAAAAAAAAAAAAATTTTTTGCGAGGAATTATTTTTGACGAATTATTTGCGACGAATTGCTTTGCGACGAATTGCTTTTGCGACGAATTGCTTTGCGACGAATTGCTTTGCGACGAATTGCTTTGCGACGAATTGCTTTGCGATGAATTGCTTTGCGATGAATTGCTTGCGACGAATTGCTTACGACGAATTGCTTGCGACAAATTAGCCGGGTACCTATAAAGATATTCACATAACCCAAAACTTTCGTCACGAATGTACATATTTCCTGAAAAATATAACGATGCAATGCAGACAAATAATTTTCTGCTCTGTTGTTCTATTTAGAACTAGCATACAATTGTCATCATAAACAATCGTCATTCCCTCAGAAATTGCAAGTTTAATATCAAGTTTATAATTTATTTATAATCTCATAAAATATTGAAATACCTCTTTTATGTCAATTAGATTCATTAATGGGGACATTGCGAATATAACGTAAGTATGACCGAAAACAACCCAAATAATAGATAGACATCTTATGCCATGTAAACAATCAACAGTATCAACTGATTTTTGCGAACTATCCGGTATTTTGAAAAGTTTTCTACCATTAGTTAAAATGGAAAATGCAATTAATATTTGAACTGGTTTTCCTGAAATAAAAAAAAATTAATTTAATTTTTGAAAGAATACAAATAAAAATACGATTTAATCGATTTAGTTGATAAATTTTACTGACGAAACGAAATTCTCCCCACACTTTATTACAAACACTCACTTTGCATTTAATTAATAAAACAGATCTACAAAACAAAATAAAATCCCGCAGATGAATGTTTCTCAGCGAATTTATTATGTACCTACTATATTTCAGCTTTCAGACATCTTACTAACTAAATTTACATTAGTTTTTGAAAAAAGCCATATTTATTGAAATCGGTGTTTTTTGCTTATTTTTGTTTTTTTTTTTTAAATATATTACGCTTTAAGAAACTGTTTTTGTAAGATTTTTATCATAAAAATCTTCATAACGAATGCAAAAAATGGTTAAAAACACTTATTTCAATGAATACGGGCTTTGTTAACAAACAAGAGTCAAATGAGCAAAACAATGTCAGATTTGGACTCAGAAGCATCTTAATCCTCTGCAGAAATTCCATCCGCGAAATCGCTGTAGATGTAGACTATTAGTGTGTATAGTACTGTAGCATTATTTGTAATGGGAAGTTTCAACCAGGTACATATACATATTCATAATTCATATAATACAGATGTAGGTTTGATATTTTTTTTAAACTAATATGAAAGTTAGTTATGAAATGATATTATACTTCCCAGAGATTTCATTTATGTTAAGTTAATTTTTGAACATAACTTACTATTATATTTCTGAATGACGTAGTCGTAAATCGTGCTTGACAACATAATTGCACCAATTATTGAAAAAAATGAGCTGTAAATGATACATTATAAAATAATAAATTAATTAAAAAAATAACTATGGGTAGTTTTTGGCAAGACTCCCGCTGTCATGATATTTAGACCAGATTTCATAATAGTGAACTTCTGCACTAATTTTTGCATGTCATAATATAAATTATAATGCTAGAGATAGAGTCGACGTAATTCACGCGCGGATGCGCGCGTAAAAAAAATAAAAAAAACCTGTTTTTTTTACCTGTTATGCTCAACGCCGTTCACATGCGAAAAACAAAAGAGAAAAAGAGAAAAATTAAATTAGAAAAATAAAATGGATTCTGTTTGTAATATTTTTATAATGCTTTTTAATTTATTTATAACTTAATAAAACATAAAAAAATTTAATAAATGTGCAATAAATAATTATTTAATTTTTATTTTTGAATATAATTATATTTATGAACTTTTTTATTTTATTAAATAATTATTTGTTTGTAAAATTTTTTTTTTTTTCTAAATACAACAAAATAAACAACACAATTTTTTTTTTCTAATTACAACAAAATAAACAACACAATTATAAACAAATGATTTCCACAATGTACGGCGTAAAATACTGGAAAAGTTAAAATATTTCAACTTTTACGCTCGTAAGCTACGTTTTACGTCGTTGCGTATAGCCGGTCTCATACATTTTCATACAATTTGTTTTTTTACGTGCGTACACGCGCGTGAATTACGTTGACTCTATCTCTAGCATAAAGAATAAAAAAAGTTGTTATATTTTTTTGCAGTAAGTTTACATTTTATACATGCCCCTTTGATGGTTGATATTAATTAATGACTATAATGAAAGATATTAGTTAGATTATCCGAGGCGCAACTTTTGCGTGAAGCAGCATCGCTGCAAAAAAGAAATGTTTAAAACTGATATTTACTTACATGGCAACAATATCTATCGCTTCAAATTTTATTTTTTCATTCTGCGTACAAGTTTCTTCTGGAATATCCAGCGATTTCAACGATACGTTGAAAAAAGCATTATTTTCAACAATCTGTAGGAAATCTTTTGCTCTTGTCTTTAGAAATGCAGGCGAACAAGAATTAGGTACACATATCCCAATTGACAATTTTTTATCAAAAACACCCATTTGCTGAGCAGCTTTTTCTTGCCCTTTATTTTTCTCTAATGCCGCCATTATATCTTCGAATGATAATTTTGCTAAGCTAAAATATAGTTAAAAACTTGCATAAGAACTTGCAAGTCTATTTTAAAAACATTATTAGATTAAATGAATGTACGGACATAAAAACTACTGACAAATAGCACTCAAAATAATGAAAAAAAAAATAAGGAAGAAGAAATTTCAATCCTAAGGTAAATCAAAAAGGACTAAAATTGTAAATAAGCTTGTAAACATTAGAGAAGATATAAAAAATTTACATACCTAATTGGTAAAATGAATAAGATGAAAATTAATGTAAATAAGATCAAACCAATGGTGATATGAATAGTAACAACAATGAACTTCCAGAAATAGAAATAGGTAATCAAAAATTAAATAGTGTCTTCCCTTAAAAATCGGAAAATAATATTGAAATTCTACGAAAAAGCTGATACAGTTTGCTTGCAAATGATAGAGAAAAAAATCTATAGAAAGATAAATCTATTGAGTCGAAAACGAAACAAATTAACCTTTTTGAATGCGGCAACAATATTTAATAGAAGTCTTCAATAATGGAAGAAAAAAAGGCCGAATGCAAAAGCCGAATGCAAAAAGACACAGCAATGAGAATCATAATAAAATGCGATGGGTTGAATGAAGGAAAATTGGAACTTATAGAATAAAAACCCAAGGACAAATAAATAAAGTAAATATTCTAAAGAAAGAGATTATAGAGCTACTTAAAACTCGCTTGCACAAGTAACAAGTTAATTTTGTACACAATGCAATACATAATTCTTTTATCACTTAGTATTTAGTCATAGTTGGCTAATTGCTAAAACTTATTGGCATATCTAAGTGAGTTCTTTACAAGATCTGTTATGACTTAGAAACTTTTTCATTAAATTACCAATATTGAGTATCAAAAACACCATAATCACTTGATGTTATGTTCATGCACTCATCGTAACTGCCAAGTTCCATGAAATGACCCATCAGAACACCAGATGGGATTTTTCCCCATGAATCCAATACTAAAACAATAAATTAAGAACATATTAAATATTATAAATTCTATTATATTAAATAGTTATAAGTTATAACAAATTAATAATCCTCATGTCTTAAAGTTTAGTTTAAGTTTTCTTGGATTAGAAATGATAATATAATCTAGTATCCCCACATTAAAAATTAAAGATAACAGTTCCTTATTTTTTAATAAATTGAAAAATCAAAAACTAGTGGAATTAGTGGAATATATATTTCACAGCTTATGCATTGTAGAAGTATAAATAATACCTATTTATAACACCTACTTAGGCATAATAGCAAATAATATAAAATGTATAGTGCCTATTTCTACTTTAATATTATAATATACATTCAGTTTCATAACACATTTTGCGATATCAGAAAAATTAATTATAGTTAAAAAATCGAGAGCATTCGAGAAAATAACGTACGTATCGAGATTTTGATTTTCCACGTTTTGTTTTTGCTTGTGTTAGTGTAACACACACAACACAAAAAGCATTCACATAAAATTTTGTTATAAAATTTTGATATTGAATTTAAAAATAAATTTTTGACACGAAATTTTGATATTGAATTTTGATATCGAATTTCTATATAAAATTTATGCATCAAAATTTGATTTTGAATTATAAGAATTTTGATAGGTATTGAATTTTGATGTGAAATTTTGATCCCGAATTTTGTTATCAAGTTTTGAAATGCCATTTTGATATTGAATTTTGATATTGATTTTGATACCGAATTTTGATATGTAAAAGTGTATATATATTAAAGTTTTTAACGCTTTAACGTTAGCGATAAGACATTAGGAATTTGAAATTCAGGATTTGAAATTCTTGAATTTTTTTAAAAGTGAAGCACAATAGATTATTCAAATTATTCGATATTGTTCACATTGTTCGACAAGAGAGAATGAAATAACACAAACAATAAAACTCAATTATCTTTCAATTATACTTCACTGATTAAAAATATTCAGTAGTATTTACGTTTAATCATAGATTAAGAATACACATAGATTGTTAGCGTCATACAACATTATTTTAGGTATTTTTATGTGAATGTGTTAGAAAAACAAAATAAAATACGTGATAATTATCAGTATATGAAAAGAATTTTATTTAGTTTTACTAACACCTTCACATAAAAATACCAAAAAAGGCTGAAAAAATGTTGTATGAAGCTATAAAACTTTCTATATTCTTAATCTATGGTTTAATTTATTAGTTCGATTAAAATTTCCTTATCTCGGTCTGGAATTAAAAATTTTTATAACTGTTGAAAACTTTTAAAATTTAATTAGGCCAAAAAGTTAATTCTTCGATTGGTTTGTAGTTTTGTTTTTCGCAGAACCAGAACTTTTAAGATGTAAATTTTTAGATACTTATAAGTTATAAGAACATATTTGAGGAATTATTGGCAAAATATTCGTTAAGTTAAGTATAAGTTTCAGTTAAAAATATTATTTATTATAATAGGCATTTAACAGTCCCAAAAGTTAAGAAAAAAACCCAAGTTATAAAATAATATATTGAAGCTTCAATTATAAAGTATTCTTGGGTTTATTAAATTTGATAAAAATAAAAATACTGTACAAAATACTGAACCACAGAATACTTAATATAAAGAAATAAAATCTTCAAAAAAATATTTTTCCGCCAAAACTTACATTTGTAGTATTTTGTACGATTTTATATTAAAAGCACGCGTTTTATGTTTTTTTGCTCTGTATTTGAAGGGTTAGTAAAACGAAATTAATACTTTCGATATATATATAATTATTATCAGTATGTATTAACAATATTTTATTTTGTTTTACTAACGTCTTCAAATAAAAACACAAAAAAAAATTTGTACGGAATGTACGGAATTAATAATCTTTTTAGTATCCTTAATCAATTCTAGAACACAGTTTTTGCTACTAAAGGGGACAGAAAAATTTGTAGCAAGATATATTTCAAGTTAATTTTAAGAAAATAATGAAAATTTATAAATATTTTGTACGAATAATAACGAAGATTTTCACTCACAACTTATTGCCCACATATCATTCGCTTCTATTGCTGTTTGTATCTTACTAAAATCTTCTAAACATTTTGTATCATTCCAAGAATCGCTTAAAGAATTACTTTTCATGAAATTAAAATTATTTAAAGCAAATGAATTAATTATAAAATAATTTAATAAAATTAAAGATATATATATCATTATAAATTTCTTTTTTAATTGAATTTCTTCTAAAAAAATTTAATATTTACGATACGTATATATGAATTACAATTTTTTATATTCCGAATTAAGAGTTGCACTCGATCTATTGGCAATTTAATACTAATATAATATTATGAAATTAACAATTAATTTATTATAATAACAATTCAATTATTATTTTTATCATTTAATTTAAAATTATTATTATTATTTAACTTTAATTTTTTCTTTATCTAATTTATTATCATTTAATTCCAATTAAATGTTAGTGTTGATTTGATTAAATTTCAAATCGTCATAATGTACGTAGACAATGCGTCATTTTTAGGACATAGATTTTTGAAATCCAATTTCATCAGATAAAAAAAATCTTTTACTAAATTCAAGATGAGAATAAAGAAAAAAATTATTCAAAATACAATACAAAAATGCAATTATGTTGTCGCATATCCATAAAATCATTATTTGGGAAATCAATGTGTGAAGCTCTGAAACTGAAAACTAAGCCGAAAAACAATATTTTTTTATCTAAATACAGGCTTGGTTCCTTGGCAACATTTTAAAGTAAAAAAAAATAATTTTTATAGTCGAACTTCCGAGTGAACAGTCTCAACTAATTATTGGATTTGTAATACGACAATATAATTGCGGGCTGACGATATATCCTTTTCGATAATAATACCTATTATCAGGCCTTTTTTTGGATCTTTTGGTTGGAGCGTGAGTAAAGTCGAAGCACAAAAAATATTGATTGCTCAGCGCTCCACTGTTTGATAACCGTAAATAATATAAATTTTTCATTTTATGATTTTTGATGTTAAATAAATAATTTAATAAAAGTGTATCTCCACTATTTAAATAAATTTATGTGTTTAATTACAAAACTATTAAAAATTCAATGTGAAACTTGTAGTGGAGCTAGGAGCAGAAGCTAGATCGGAGCGTGAGCAACTATTAGAAGCTAGGGCGGAGCTAGAGCGAGCAACCAAAAAATATTGCCACTTCAAAGGCCTGTTTAGAATCTAGATTTTCATATTTTTACATGATTCTTTTTTACGTCTGACATAAAGTACATGTATTACTCATATTATGTTACAAAAATACTATAGTAAAGAACAAGAAAAATTACTTGTTAATGCCATCTAGAAATAAATCAGAAAAAATAGTCAATTATGTACATGTACTTTTTACAATTACTTTTTATTAGTCTGAACTAAATTTAGTATATACTTCAGTATTCTTTTTAGCTATCTCTAAATCTCTATGACATTTATCATTATTTTCATTTAATTCTGCTATCACATTTTCTCCATTAATTTAAACTGCCGTTGGTTTTTTTTGATTAGAATTTCCAAATATAACTTTCGCAATCCCAATAATTGGAGATTCAAATGCTAAAACAATTACTATTGAAACTAAAAGGGTAAATCCAAAATCACCCCAGAACGCATTCATCTAAAAAAATGTTAAGAAAAAATTTTATGCTACTTAAAAATTAAATATAATATGTATAGATCTATTGTATGTATGAAAATAAATAAAAATTTAAAATAATTAAAAATAAATAAACAAACCGTTTCATAGTTTGAAAAATGTGAAACTGTTTTGATCATTCCACCACGAATAATTTGAATCACCATATGTATAATATAAATTGAATAAGTTAAACGACCTAAAACTTGCCATAATGGATAAGACAAAAATGAGTTTATAAAACCACCATAATTATTTTGGCATGCGAATACCATCCAAGCGAGTGCAACTGACCATGATACTCTTATAAATGATTCGTAAAAAGCATTTTCAACAATATTTGCAGGAGGATTCTCTTCTTGTTTTGTTTTTGGGAAAATTGCAAAAATAACTGTTAACATAATAGCAAAGGACATCAGCCATCCCAAAAGAATTAAACTCTAAAATTAAAAATATTATTACCCTAAAAAATGGAGATTGTGAATGTATTTCTTACTTTTGGTAAGGAAAATTCAATTTTTCTTGTCTTCAGCATAAAGTATCCTAAGACGAATCCCACCAACCATGGTGCTGCACGACAATGAGTGGTATAATATATTTTTTCCATCTTTAAGGCGTCATTAGGTCTGCAATAGTAAACATGGGAACTCTATGTAAGTTTTCCTGACATCACGATTATTGTTTTTAGATTAAATCCATACTTTGGTTCGATATACTTAGTTTTAAAATAAAAGAAATTGCTTTGAAAAATAAAACGATACATGGGAAAATTTCTTCTTGCGGTTTGTTTTTCGAGTTGTACGAAGTATATACGGAACATAATAATACTAATTTAAAAGAAAAGAGCAATTACTTACCCTCTTTCTCCGCCTATCAATCCCATTCCAAATTCGTATTCCATAACATTCCAAAAAGTCAAACTCATTGATACTAAAGCCAAACCTAATGACGCTGGCAATAAAAATTTATAACCGTATTTAAATGTTGGAAATAAAAGTAAAGGAGAAAGAATATAAAGTTGAGTATCTACAGCTAGATACCACGTGTGTCCAAGACACTAAAAATATAAGCATATTATAAATTAGTATTTGGAATATATATATATATATATATATAAACTTTATTTAATACCATTTCGGATCCATGAATATAATTTTGAACATAAAGCAGAGTCGACCACCAATTTGATTCACATAAATTTGTAGAGGCTTTCATATAAGATTTATGAAACGGTCCGTCACCAATGTATCTGATTAGACTTACTGTAAATAAAATTGCGACTGCAACAACTGGTGTCAAACGAATATATCGATGAAAATACATTAAAAAGATATTCAATTTTCCTTTACTGAAAATATTAAATTATACTTTTTATTAAAATTTAGGAAGCATATCAATAACTGAGGGCATTGTTAATTCCATCATAAAGATTAATATAGAAAACTAATTTCGCCATAAAAATATTATTTGAGTTTAAGTACCTTTTTTCCATTTGCTTGAATGCTACCCATGCAACTAAAAATCCACTTAGAAAGAAAAATGTATCTACAGAAACAGTGGCTGATAAAAGAAGCATTGAATAAGGCACTGTGAACCACTGAAATAATAATATCATAATATTTTTAACAATTTTTCAAAGAATAAGTAAAGGTATTCACATATCCCAAAAATCTTGTCACGAATGTAGAAGTTTCAGTATCTTACATATTTCCTTAAAAATATCACGATGCAATGCAGTCAAATAATTTACTGCTCTCTTGTTTTATTTAAAAATATAGCATACAATTGTCATCTTAAACAATAGTCATTCCCTCAGAAATTTCAAGTTTATTATAATAATCTCATAAAATATTGAAATACCTCTTTTATGTCAATTAGATTCATTAATGGGGACATTGCGGATATACCGTAAGTATGACCGAAAACAACCCAAATAATAGATAGACATCTTATGCCATGTAAACAATCAACCACATCTACTGATTTTTGAGAACCATCCGGTATTTTGAAAAGTTTTCCACCATTAGTTAAAACGGAAAATGCAATTAATATTTGAACTGGTTTTCCTAAAATAAAAAAATTTAATTTAATTTTTGAAAAAATATAAATAAAAAATACGATTTAGTTCATAAATTTTAACTGACTTCTCCCCACACTTTATCGATTTATTCTCATTACAAATATAGCTTATTAAACTTATCACTTTGCAATTAATTAATAACACAGGTCAACAAAACAAACTAAAATCTGCCAGATGAAAATTATTCTCAGCGAATTTATTATTTACTATAATTCAGCTTTCAGACTTCATACTAACTACATTGATATTAGTTTTTGAACAAAGCCATATTTATTGAAATCTGTGTTTTTTGCTTATTTTTGGTTTTTTTATAAAAATATATTGCGCTTTAGAAATTGTTTTTGTAAGATTTTTATCATAAAAATCTTCATAACGAATGCAAAAAATGGTTAGAAACTTATTTCAATGAATTCGCCTTTGTTAGCAAAACAATGCTAGATTTAGGCTCAGAAGCACCAAATTACCCTAAATCCTCTGCAGAAATTCCATCCACAAAAATCACTTTAGACAATTAGTGTGTAGTAGCATTATTTGTAATGGGAAGTTTCCACCATGTATATAATACATATTCATAATTCATATATATGTACAAGTGTAGGTTTGATATTTTTTTAAACTAATATGAAAGTAAGTTATACTTCGCGGAGATTTCATTTATGTTAAGTTAATTTTTGAACATAACTTACTATTATATTTCTGAATGAGGTAGTCGTAAATCGTGCTTGACAACATAATTGCACCAATTATTGAAAAAAATGAGCTGTAAATGATACATTATAAAATAATAAATTAATTAAAAAGATAACTATGGGTAGTTTTTGGCAATACTCCCGCTGTCATGATATTTAGATCAGATTTCATAATAGTGAACTTGTGAACTAATTTTTGCATGTCATAATATAAATTATAAAGAATGAAAAAAGTTGTTATATTTTTTTGCAGTAAGTTTACATTTTATAAATGCCCCTTTGATGGTTGATATTAATTAATGACTATAATAAAAGATATTAATTAGATTATCCGAGGCGCAACTTTTACGTGAAGCAGCATCGCTGCAAAAAAGAAATGTTTAAAACTGATATTTACTTACATGGCAACAATATCTATCGCTTCAAATTCTATTTTTTCCTTCTGCGTACAAGTTTCTTCTGGAATATCTAGCGATTTCAACGATACGTTGAAAAAATCATTATTTTCGACAATCTGTAGTAAATCTTTTGCTCTTGTCTTTAGAAATGCAGGCGAACAAGTATTAGGTACACAAATTCCAATTGCCAATTTTTTATCAATTGCGCCCATTTGCTGAGCAGCTTTTTCTTGCCCTTTATTTTTCTCTAATGCCGCCATTATATCTTCTAATGACAATTTTGCTAAGCTAAAATATAGTTAAAAACTTGCATAAATTTAAAAACATTTATTTTGAATTAATTTTGAAGTAGAGATTAAATGAATGTACGGACATAAAAACTACTGACAAATAGCACTCAAAATAATAAAAAGAAATTTCAATGCTAAGGTAAATCTTAAAAGACTAAAATTGTAAATAAGATTGCAAACATTATACAAGATTTAAAAAATTTACATACCTAATTTGTAAAATCAATAAGATGAAAATTAATGTAAATAAGACACAACCAATGGTGATATGAATAGTAACAACAATGAACTTCCAGAAATAGATAAATAAAGTGTCTGCACTTAAGAATCTGAGAATAATATTGGATAATATTGAAATTCCACGAAAAAGCTGATACAGTTTGCTTGCAAATTATAGAGAAAAAAAATCTGTAGAAAGATAAATAAATCTATTGAGTCGAAAATGAAGCAAAATAACCTTTTTGGATGTGGCATCAATATTTAATAGAAGTCTTCAATAATGGAAGAAAAAAAGGCCAAATGCAAAAGAAAAAAGGGCCGAATGCAAAAGACGAATGCAAAAAGACACGGCAATGAGAATCATAATATAATGGGTTGGATGAAGGAAAATTGGAACTTATAGAATAAAAACCCAAGGACAAATAAATAAAATAAATATTCTTAAGAAAGAGATTATAGAGCTACTTAAAACTCGCTTGCACAAGTAACAAGTTAATTTTGTACATACTTTTATCACTTAGTATTAAGTCATAGTTGGCTAATTGCTAAAACTTATATGGCATATCTAAGTGAGTTCTTTACAAGATCTGTTATGTCTTAGAAACTTTTTCATAAAATTACCAATATTGAGTATTAAAAACACCATAATCACTGGATGTTATGTTCAGGCACTCGTCGTAACTGCCAAGTTCCATTAAATGTCCCATCAGAACACCAGATGGGATTTTTCCCCATGAATCCAATACTAAAACAATAAATTAGGAATGTATTCTATTATTAAATACTTATAATAACAACCATTACAAATTAATAATCCTCATGTCTTAAAGTTTAGTTCAAGTTTTTTTTAGATTAGAAATTATAATATAATCTAGTATTCCCACATTAAAACTTAAAGATTACAGTTTCTTATTTTTAATCAATTGAAAAATCGAAAACTAATGGAATCAGTGGAATATATCTGTGGCCACAAGACATAACCGCTTAAGTCGAGTTAGGCGGTTATGATTTTATTATTCCAAACTGTTGGTCATATGATTCTACGTATACTCACAGCTCCGTATACTCACATACTCCTAGCTTTACAATTAAACTTTTTACAGCCAAAAACATAATAGCCTAAGTCGTTTTTAATCTCTTTTGATTTTGGAATAACAGCTTAACTCTGATTATTTTTCAGAAATCAAAAAAAAATTTTCTTATCTTAACATAATAAGTCTTTATTCCAATCATTCTTCTTTTTTTTTTTAATACTTAGGTTTTTTCCTAACTTAACTTTTGCCAATTTGAAACTTTAAACTGCTCTCCTGAAAAGTAGCAAAATCGAGTTAGGCGATTATGACTTGTGGCCACTGATACGTCATAGCTTATGTATTGTACAAGTATGAATAATAGTAGATTATAATATATATTAACTAAATTTGTTATTAATTATGAGGTGTCTATACACACAAATACATAGACACGAGTCAAAATTATATCACGAAACCGAAGGTACATGTTATATCACGAGACCGAAGGTGCATGTGCATGTGTTCGGTAAGTTGTATTTACAATCGCAAATTTAGCTCGGTAAATGGTCCATTACATGCATCAATACACATGCAATTATTCACTTAAGTAAATTTTATTTACATTTCCCTATAATGTAAATTGTATTTACATTTCCCTATATTGTATTTACTTACTTCATTTTTAACTGCGTAATACCATAAACAAAAATAATATCACTCACACTCACAATATTTCAATCCCAAAAAAAAAAAAAAAAAAAAATGCAAATGTATACCTCTCACATATGCATCATATCAAAATCAAATAAAGTTTAGTTTATAATGCTAAAAATCTATATTTTCCCTCTGAGCTAATCTATATTTTCCCTCGAAGAAATAAAATATCAACTAAATCTAGAATTATAAAAATTTTGATAGGTATTTATTTTTTGATATGAAATATTGATCCCGAATCTTGTTATGAAGTTTTGATATGCCATTTTGATATTGATTTTAGATATAAAATTATGATACAGAATTTTAATATGAAATTTTGATATCGAATTTTGATATGTAAAAGTGTTTGATATATATTAAAGTTTTTATACTTTTTAATGCTTTAACGATAGTGATAAGACATTAGGAATTTGAAATTCAGGATTTGAAATTCTTGAATTTTTTTAAAGGCGAAGCGCAATAGATTATTCAAATTATTCGATATTGTTCACATTGTTCGACAAGAGAGAATGAAATAACACAAAGAATAAAACTCAATTATCTTTCAACAATACATACTTCACTGATTAAAAATATTCAGTAGTATTTCCTTATAATTTATTAGTTCGATTAAAATTTTCTTATCTCGGTCTGGAATTAAAAATTTTTATAACTGTTGAAAACTTTTAAAATTTAATTAGGCCAAAAAGTTAATTCTTCGATTGGTTGGTAGTTTTGTTTTTCGCAGAACCAAAACTTTTACGATTTAAATTTTTAGATACTTATAAGTTATAAGAACATATTAGAGGAATTATTGGCAAAATATTCCTTAAGTATCAGTTTCAGTTAAAAATATTATTTATTATAATAGGCATTTAACAATCCCAAAAGTTAAGAAAAAAACCCAAGTTATAAAATAATATATTGAAGCTTCAATTATAAAGTATAAACTTAATTTCTTGAGTTTATTAAATTTGATAAAAATAAAATTACTGTACAGTAGAACCACAGAATACTTAATATAAAGAAATAAAATCTTCAAAAAAAATGTTTTCCGCCAAAACTTATATTTGTAGTACTTTGTACGATTTTATACTAAAAGCACGCGTTCTATGATTTTTTACTCTGTATTTGAAGGATTAGTAAAACGAAATAAATACTTTCGATATTTGTATAGATAATTATTATCAGTGTGTATTAACAATATTTTATTTTGTTTTACTAACGCCTTCAAATAAAAATACAAAAAATTTGTACGGAATGTACGGAATTAATAATCTTTTTAATATCCTTAATCAATGCTAGAAAACAGTTTTTGCTACTAAAGAGGACAGAAAAATGTGTAGCAAGATATATTTTAATTTAATTTTAAGAAAATAATGAAAATTTATAAATATTTTGTAGGAATAATAACGAAGATTTTCACTCACAACTTATTGCCCACATATCATTCGCTTCTATTGCTGTTTGTATCTTACTAAAATCTTCTAAACATTTTGTATCATTCCAAGAATTGCTTAAAGAATTACTTTTCATGAAATTAAAATTATTTAAAGCAAATGAATTAATTATAAAATAATTTAATAAAATTAAAGATATATATTTCATTATAAATTTCTTTTTTAATGGAATTTCTTCTGAAAAAATTTTATATTTACGATACGTATATATGAATTAAAATTTTTTATATTCCGAATCAAGAGTTCCACTCGATATATTGGCAGTTTAATACTAATTATGTTATGAAATTAACAATTAATTTATTATAATAACAATTCATTTAATTTATTATTTTATCATTTTTATCATTTAATTTAAAATTATTATTATATTATTTAACTTTAATTTCTTCTTTATCTAATTTATTATCATTTAATTCCAATTAAATGTTAGTGTTGATTTGATTAAATTTCAAATCGTCAATTTTGTACCATTGTACAAGTGAATACTTGGAAATGAAAGGAACTTATTAATTCAATAACATAAAATCACAATATAGTATTATAAAAAAAAATAAAAATTAAGGTTTTGCAAACATTTCTTAATTACAGACTTATTTGTATTTATAAATTTGGATATAAAAAAAATTTTAATTTTCGATCTCAATATCAATTTCAGAATTTATACCGTAAGTTTCAATTGTTCCTATTTTATCGAAAATTTTTTTAGGAATAGGAAAACGAAAACAACATTCGTTTCGAAGAATAAAAAAAAGAACAAAAATAAGAAATAATTGAGATTTTTTTACTAAATCATTTAAAAAAAGTATGACCTTATTTTTAATGAAGTCCAGTCAAAAAAAAATGTCCAATCAAAAATTCCAGTTAAAAAAATTTTCTAAAATCTTTCCTGTCAAACAAAACAATTTCCTGCCAGATACGCTGAAACTACTATAGGTATACTATCTTCGTTAGTAAAATTTTATTTTTATGAAGATTTTTGTCGATGATTGTTCTTCTATTCTTAAATAATCAAATTAAAAATGAAACGAAGTTCAATAACAAATTTCTTTAGTGAAAAATTAATGAAAAATTGTCTCATAATTTTCACCACATCCTCGTCGTTAATTCTGGATTAAAGCTGACATTGAAAATAAATTATTTATAGAATTCCTTAAAATATTATAAAAGTAACCCATCCCCCTTACTCCTAGTCTAGATCCGCTAGTGACTCATATTATGTATGTTATAAAAATACTATAGTAAAGAACAAGAAAAATTACTTGTTAATGCCATCTAGAAATAAATCAGAAAAAATAGTCAATTATGTACATGTACTTTTTACAATTACTTTTTATTAGTCTGAACTAAATTTAGTATATACTTCAGTATTCTTCTTAACTATCTCTAAATCTCTATGAAATTTATCATTATTCTCATTTAATTCTGCTATCACATTTTCTCCATTAATTTGAGCTGCTGTTGGTTTTTTTTTATTAGAATTTCCAAATATGAATTTCTCAATCCCAATAATTGGAGATTCAAATGCTAAAACAGTTACTATTGAAAGTAAAAGGGCAAATCCAAAATCGCCCCAGAACGCATTCATCTAAAAAAATTTTAAGAAAAAATTTTATGCAACTTAAAAATTGAATATAATATGTATACATGTATTACTATTGTATGTATGAAAATAAATAAAAATTTAAAATAATTATAAAAAAAAATAAACAAACCGTTTCATAGTTTGAAAAGTGTGAAACTGTTTTCACCATTTCACGACGAATAACTTGAATAATCGCATGCATAATATAAATTGAATAAGTTAAACGACCTAAAACTTGCCATAATGGATACGATAAAAATGAGTTTATAAAACCACCATAATTATTTTGGCATGCGAATACCATCCAAGCGAGTGCAACTGACCATGATAATCTTATAAATGATTCGTAAAAAGCATTTTCAACAAGATTTGCAGGAGGAGGATTCTCTACTTGTTTTGTTTTTGGGAAAATTGCAAAAATAACTGTTAACACAATAGCAAAGGACATCAACCATCCCAAAAGAATTAAACTCTAAAATTAAAAATATTAGAAAAATAGTGATTGTGAATGTATTTCTTACTTTTGGTAAGGAAAATTTATTTTTTCTTGTCTTCAGCATAAAGTATCCTAAGACGAATCCTACCAACCATGGTGCTGCACGACATTGAGTGGCATAATACATTTTTTCCATCTTTATAGCGTCATTAGGCCTGCAATAGTAAACATGGGAAATCTATGTAAGTTTTCCTGACATCACGATTATTATTTTTAGATTAAATCTATACTTTGGTTCGATATAGTTTTAGAATAAAAGACATTCCTTGAAAAATAATTTTAATTTATTCCACGCAGGGTGAAGTGAAAATAAAACGATAAGGGAATATTTCTTCTTGCGGTTTGTTTTTCGAGTTATACAAAGTATAAATGGAACATTATAATTTTCTAAAAATATGATCTTTCAAAAAGAAAAGAGCAATTATTTTTACTTACCCTCTTTCTCCGCCTATCATTCCCATTCCGAATTCGTATTCCATAACATTCCAAAAATTCAAACCCATTGATACTAAAGCCAAACTTAATGACGCTGGCAATAAAAATTTATAACCGTATTTATATGTTGGAAATAAAAGTAAAGGAGAAAGGATATAAAGTTGAGTATCTAAAGCTAGATACCACGTGTGTCCAATACACTAAAAATATAAGCATTTTATTAACACAACATCAGTATTTGTAAAATATACATATAAACTTTATTTAATACCATTTCGTCTTTATGAACATAATTTTGAACATAAAGCAGAGTCGACCACCAATTTGTTTCACATAATTTTGTGTACTCTTTCATATAAGATTTATGTAACGGTCCGTCACCAATGTATCTGAATAGACTTACTGTAAGTAAAATTGCGACTGCAATAATTGGTGTCAAACGAATATATCGATGAAAATACATTAAAAAGATATTCAATTTTCCTTTACTGAAAATATTAAATTATACTTTTTATTAAAATTTATGCTCATATTTAGATGAAGAATTAATAAATTTAAAAACAATTTTAGACCTATACATACAGTATTATGTACACATTAAAGACTACTGTATATGTAAATTAAATATTTTTTTTAACACTAATTTAATATGAAGAAAAAAAAGAATAAACTACTTTTTTTAAATAAAATGTTGGATCTTCCTACACCAACTTAGGAAGCTTATTAATAACTAACTTTTAATTGATAGCATTGTTAATTCCATCATAAAGATTAATGTAAAAAACTAATACATATAATACACATAAAAAGTTATTTGAGTTTAAGTAGGTACCTTTTTTCCATTTGCTTGAATGCTACCCATGCAACTAACAATCCACTTAGAAAGAAAAATGTATCTACAGAAACAGAGGCTGATAAAATAAACATTGAATAAGGCAATTCGAACCACTGAAATAATAATATCATAATATTTTTAACATTTTATTTAATTAACTTTGTTTAAGTTCAAAGAATTAGTATAAAGGTATTCACATAACGCAAAACTTTCGTCACGAATGTAAAAGTTTTAGTCTCTTACATATTTCCTTAAAAATATAACGATGCAATGCAGACAAATAATTTTCTGCTCTGTTGTTCTATTTAGAACTATAGCATACAATTGTCATCATAAACAATCGTCATTCCCTCAGAAATTGCAAGTTTAATATCAAGTTTATAATTTATTTATAATCTTATAAAATATTGAAATACCTCTTTTATATCCATTAGATTCATTAACGGGGACATTGCGAATATAAGGTAAGAATGACCGAAAACTACCCAAATAATAGATAGACATCTTATGCCATGTAAACAATCAACAGCATCAACTGATTTTTGCGAACTATCCGGTATTTTGAAAAGTTTTCTACCATTAGTTAAAACGGAAAATGCAATTAATATTTGAACTGGTTTTCCTAAAATAAAAAAAATTATTTAAATTTTTGAAAGAATAGAAATAAAAATACGATTTAGTTCATAAAATTTAACTGACGAAACGAAATTCTGCCCACACTTTATTGACTGAAATACTCACTTTGCATTTAATTGATAAAACAGGTCTACAAAACAAAATAAAATCCCGCAGATGAATGTTTGTCAGCGAATTTATTATTCAGCTTTCAGACTTCTTACTAACTAAATTGACATTAGTTTTTGAAAAAGCCATATTTATTGAAATCTGTGTTTTTGCTTATTTTTGGTTTTTTTTATAAAAATATATTACGCTTTAAGAAACTGTAAGATTTTGATCACAAAAATCTTCATAACGAATGCAAAATATGGTTAAAAAAAACTTATTTCAATGAATACGGCTTTGTTAACAAACAAGAGTCAAATGAGCAGAACAATGCCAGATTTGGACTCAGAAGCACCTCTGCAGAAATTCCATCCGCGAAATCGCTGTAGACTATTAATGTGTATAGTACTGTAGCATTATTTGTAATGGGAAGTTTTGCACCAGGTACATATACATATATTCTTAATTCATATAATACAGATGTAGGTTTGATATTTTTTTTAAACTAATATGAAATTTAGTTATGAAATGATATTATACTTCCCAGAGATTTCATTTATGTTAAGTTAATTTTTGAACATAACTTACTATTATATTTCTGAATGAGGTAGTCGTAAATCGTGCTTGACAACATAATTGCACCAATTATTGATAAAAATGAGCTGTAAATGAAACATTATAAAATAATAAATTAATTAAAAAAAATAACTATGGGTAGTTTTTGGAAAGACTCCCGCAGTCAAGATATTTAGACCAGATTTCATAATAGTGAACTTCTGCACTAATTTTTGCATGTCATAATATAAATTAAAAGAATGAAAAAAGTTGTGATATTTTTTTGCAGTAAGTTTACATTTTATAAATGCCCCTTTGATGGTTGATATTAATTAATGACTATAATAAAAGATATTAATTAGATTATCCGAGGCGCAACTTTTACGTGAAGCAGCATCGCTGCAAAAAAGAAATGTTTAAAACTGATATTTACTTACATGGCAACAATATCTATCGCTTCAAATTCTATTTTTTCCTTCTGCGTACAAGTTTCTTCTGGAATTTCCAGCGATTTCAACGATACGTTGAAAAAATCATTATTTTCGACAATCTGTAGTAAATCTTTTGCTCTTATCTTCAGGAATGCAGGCGAACAAGAATTAGGTACACATATCCCAATTGACAATTTTTTATCCAAAACACGCATGTTCTGAGCACCTTTTACTTGCCCTTTATTTTTCTCTAATGGCGCCATTATATCTTCGAATGGAATTTTTGCTAAGCTACAATATAATTTAAAACTTGCATAAATTCAAGTCTATTTTAAAAACATTTATTTTGAATTAATTTTGAAGTAGATTAAATGAATGTACGGACTTAAAAACTACTGACAAAAAATAGCACTCAAAATAATGAAAAAAATAAGAAAGAAGAAATTTCAATCCTAAGGTAAATCAACTAAAATTGCAAATAAGATTGCAAACATTAGAGAAGATCTAAAAAATTTACATATCTGATTGGTAAAATGAATAAGATGAAAATTAATGTAAATAAGACCAAACCAATGGCGATATGAATAGTAACAACAATGAAATAGAAATAGATAATCAAAAATTAAATAGTATCTTCCCTTAAAAACCTGAGAATAATATTGGATAATATTGAAATTCCACGAAAATGCAGATACAGTTTGCTTGCAAATGATAGAGAAAAAAAATCTATAGAAAGATAAATCTATTGAGTCGAAAACGAAACAAATTAAGCTTCTTGAATGCGGCAACAATATTTAATAAAAGTCCTCAATAATGGAAGAAAAAAGGGCCGAATGCAAAAGCCGAATGCAAAGACACATGTCAGCAATGAGATTCATAATAAAATGCGATGGGTTGGATGAGGGAAAAATTGGATCTTATAGAAAAAAAAACCCAAGGACGAATAAATAAAGTAAATATTCTTAAGAAAGAGATTATAGAACTACTTAAAACTCGCTTGCACAAGTAACATGTTAATTTTGTACACAATGCAAACATACATAATATTTTTATCACTTAGTATTCAGTCATAGTTGGATAATTGCTAAAACTGATATGGTATATCTCTACAAGATATGTTATGACTTAAAAACTTTTTCATTAAATTACCAATATTGAGTATCAAAAACACCATAATCACTTGATGTTATGTTCATGCACTCATCGTAACTGCCAAGTTCCATGAAATGACCCATCAGAACACCAGATGGGATTTTTCCCCATGAATCATATACTAAAACAATAAATTAAGAATGTATTAAATATTATAAATTCTATATATATAGATAATAGTTATAAATTATAACAAATTAATAATCCTCATGTCTTAAAGTTTAGTTTAAGTTTTCTTGGATTAGAAATGATAATGTAATCTAGTATCCCCACATTAAAAATTAAAGATAACAGTTCCTTATTTTTTAATAAATTGAAAAATCAAAAACTAGTGGAATTAGTGGAATATATATTTCACAGCTTATGCCTTGGACAAACTAAACTCGAAAAACATGTTCTTGAGCACAAAAACATGTTATTAAAATTAACCGAACAGAGCCAGGGTTAAAAATTTTATTTTATTATTTCACTCTTATTGCTCTTCATGAAAACGATCTAATAAATAATATTTTAAACGATATTTTAAAAATTCTCTCTTAGGGAACGAAAAAATAAAAATAAATTATTTCACTCCCAAGAGCGATTTTTGTTTTGTTTTTATTTTCTATACCTAGTAAAGATCGAAAAAAAAATTTTTTTTTTTTCACTCCCTAACAAAATGTTCTACAAGGAGTGAAATAAATAAACAACAATATTTCATTCCCAAAGAGCGTAATTTATTGTTCGTTTTTTTTATTTTTATTTGGGAGCAAAAAAATTTTTTTTAAAATTTCGTTCCCAAAGAGCGATTTAATTTATTTATTTTTTATTTCCTTTGCAAAGAATGGAGCGAAGGAGTGAAAAAAATAAAATTTTTAACTCTGGAACAGACTACCTTGTGGTGTTTCACAAAACAGATAAACATCTGTTTTTTTTTCTCAAGTTTAAAAACAAAAGTAAACAATACAATATACCTACAAATTCAATTCAAATTCGAAATAAAAAACAATAACAAACTTTTTTTTCATTTGTTTACAAATAAATACGACATAAAATTGTCAAAGTCAACGTCAAAAATGATACCCCAGTGAACATTAATGGCTTCCACATATTGCCTCACGAAATATTTGTAAAAATTACTCAACCCATCCTTTAATAACAACTTGTTTTCGAAAGAACATGTTCTTGTTTTTATTACTATGGGAAAACTACTTTAAAAACATAAAATTAACATGTTCTTGATCAAGAACATGTTAATCGTGTCAGTTTGTCCAAGACATTATGCATTGTAGAAGTATAAATAATACCTATTTATAACACCTACTTAGGCATAATAGCAAATAATATAAAATGTATAGTGCCTATTTCTACTTTAATATTATAATATACACTTAGCTAATTTAACATGTTCGGACAACGAACATGTTCCGTTGGTGTTTTTGATGTTGTTTTTTCATAGTAAAAAAATTAAAACCGAAACACGTTCTTGAACATGTTTCTACAAAAACATCCTAATTTTAAAGGATGAATGAGTAATTTTTGAATAATATTTTGTTAGGCAATATTCAGTGTGGATTAATTTTTACTTGGTATGTCATTTTTGACTTTGAAATTTTATGAAGGTGGAGATACACTCAAAATAAATGACGCGCGAGTTCTTGACCTTGACACAACTTCATGTATTTTAACTTTCATGGGCGCGTCAGTTTCTTTGAGCTTATCTCCGGTATTATTTGAAATTCTTTATCTGACAGAGCTAAACATGTTAACATCGTGTGAACGGTCGATTTTCCAAAGATGTTTAACTCTTTGCGAACATGTTAAATTAGCTAAGTATAATGCCTTGTTCACACTTCGCTAATTTAACATGTTCGAAAGGAGTTAAACATCTTTGGAAAATCGACCGTTCAAACGATGTTTTTCATATGTTAACATATTTAGCTCTGTCAGATAAACAATTTCAAATAATACCGGAGATAAACTCAAGGGATCTGACGCGCCCAAAAAAGTTAAAATATATGAAGTTGTGTCAAGGTTAAGAACTCGCGCGTCATTTCTCTTGAGTGTATCTCCACCTTTATAAAATTTTAAAGTCAAAAATGGCATACCAAGTAAAAATTAATGCATACTGAATATTGCCTAACAAAATATTATTCAAAAATTACTCATTCATCCCTGAAAATTAACATGTTTTTGTAGAAACATGTTGAAGAACGTGTTTCTGTTTTAATTTTTTTACTATGAAAAAACAACATCAAAAACACCAACGGAACATGTTCGTTGTCCGAACATGTTAAATTAGCTAAGTTTAAACAAGCTATAAACAAGATATAAACAAGCTATAAGAAGTATAACTTCAATAATAATAATGAAAATGTATTTGTATTTGTGCGTTAAACGTTAAACTTTTTGGAAGTCGCATAAGAAGTATAACTTCAAAAAATTGTACGGAATGTACGGAATTAATAATCTTTTTAGTATCCTTAATCAATGCTAGAACACAGTTCATGCTACTAAAGAGGACAGAAAAATGTGTAGCAAGATATATTTTAAGTTAATTTTAAGAAAATAATGAAAATTTATAAATATTTTGAAAGAATAATAACGAAGATTTTCACTCACAACTTGTTGCCCACATATCATTCGCTTCTCTTGCTGTTTTTATCTTACTAAAATCTTCTAAACATTTTGTATCATTCCAAGAATCGCTTAAAGAATTACTTTTCAGGAAATTAAAATTATTTAAAGCAAATGAATTAATTATAAAATAATTTAATAAAATTAAAGATATATATTTCATTATAAATTTCTTTCTTAATTGAATTTCTTCTGAAAAAATTTTATATTTACGATACGTATAAATGAATTTAAATTTTTTATATTCCGAATTAAGAGTTGCACTCGATCTATTGGCAGTTTAGTACTAATAACAATTAATTTATAACAATTCAATTATTATTCAATTATTATGTTTATCATTTAATTTAAAATTATTATTATTATTTAACTTTAATTTCCTTATCTAATTTATTATCATTTAATTCCATAAGATAAATTTGGTCATTTTAATTCCTTGTCTTATGATACTTATGATACATACGCTGACCATTCGTCCCTTTTTTCAAGGGACAGTCCCTTGTTTGGATGTCTCATCCCTTGAATTGAGATATTTTAAAAGGGACGCGTTATGTCCCTTATTTTCGCATTAGTTCCCTTAAAGTCCCATATTTCTACCACACACGTTTAAATTTTTAATAACTCTGAAATAACAAATTTTTAGCAGAGCTTGAAAATAATTCATTTGGACAACAACGCCAATTTCTTTAATTTTTATGACACTTGTGTACAATATTTAAGCCAATGGACAAAAGAATTCGAAAATATACTTATTGTTGAATGGATTTTATTGAGAACTGTACCGTGTTGGTCAAAAGTTGAAGGTAGTTTAATTTATATATGTGAAAAAATTCCAAAAATTGACGATAATGAGTTACTTGATGAAGTGTCTTGCATCTCAAACTTTGCATCTGAAGAAAATGTAAAAAAAAATTAATTATAAAAATGTCTTGAAAATTGTGGAATTTTGTTTCTGCTTACCAGGCTCAAATTCACCTACAGAGCGAGTGTTCTCAATTATGAACAATTTATGGACATCTGAAAAATCTCAAATGAAAGTAGATACCGTTAGATCATTATTAATATGCAAGTGCAATTTTGCAATGTAATGCTTGGACTTTTATAATTTCTTGAAAGATGAAAAAGAAATTCTCAAAAAAATTCACTCTAGGCCCATTCCATAGTGACGTGTGTGACATTTGGAGTCACTTTTACAATGTTTTACAATAAAAATACACTCTCCTAAAATTGATGCGAAAAGCTTGTTAATATGGGTTTGTTATGCATGAGTGACAGGACATTTTAGTGTAAAAAGTATTTAGTTTTAGTTTTTGCTTTAAATAGAAAACGACTTTAAAGTCATGTGACGTGTGTGACCATGTTGTAAGGAAAATTTTCAGGCTGATCTGCAAATTAAATTTTTTCTGTGATTTATATTGATATATAATATTTATTTTAATTTAGATGGGTAATAGATACTTCAAATAATTTCTATCAATCACTGTTTTATTATTTCAAGTCATGCATATTTAATTAAAAAATAAAAATGCTTGTGACTATTCAAATAATATTAGACATCGTGAAACAAATAGTGTAATAAAATAGTAAATTTTAGAGTATTAATTAATTTTTTTGATCCAAATCATTAGCAAATTTATTTCTAAATTTTGGGAGCAGTCAGCCTGTTCAAATTAATAAAACTACAAATGTATTACATTTACATCACATAATTTTATTGTCCAATTTTCGCAAATATTTCGCACTTTGCTTAGTGCATTATCAATGCCTATATTTTAACGGATAAAACATATATTAATTTAAGGATTACTACACAACGGAAAAATATCAAATTTTATACAAACAAAAAACTTACATTTATAAAAATTGCATTACGTTAAAAACCTAATTTATAAGTTATGTGGAAAAAACCAAAAATAAATTTTTTCTCTTTTTTTCCTCATAATTTAAAAATCTTATAATTATATAAAATTATTATTTTTTCTTTTATATATAAAAAATTATTTAATATATATTATTTATAAAAAATTCTTTTTAAATTGTATATTGTTTCTCTTCTTATGTATAACTGATCATCTGTTTTTTGTTGTCATTTTTTTGATATTTTAATATTATTATAAAAATGGTTGTACATTTTATTTCTATTGTTTAATCATCTGTTCTGTGTTCTTTTTTTATTTAATTCTGTCATTACTCTTTTATAATTAGTATGTATATATTGGGAGTCTTGCTTATAATTTGTTACAAATTCCATATTTTTTTGTATATTAAGGGCCTCTAAATTTTTCCTTTTTCTCCAAAATTTAGCATTTCTATGCATTATGATTGGATTGTCTAAGTCAAATTTATGGTCATTTTCTATTGCATGCTTTAAACAAGCTGTTTTTGGTTGTCCTTCATAATTGTTTTTATCTTTTAATGCTCTATTGTAGTCATATTTATGGTCCCTCATTCTAATATTAATGTCTCTTTTCGTTTCTCCTATATATATTTTGTTACAATTAACTCCTTGGCATTTGATTTTATATACTACTCCTTCACACGGACGGTTGTCAATTTTGGTTTTGGTCTTACTAAAAAGTTTGTCTAATTTATTTAGTGGTTTTTTTTGCAATTCTTATGTTGTCACTTGTTTGTTGAATTGTTTTTGCGATCTTATCAGTTAGATCAGGTATATAAGAAAGTTTTCTGTATTTATATTGCACGTTATTCTGTTTATTATTTTTTTCGCTGTTATTTTTTGGCTTGTCATATTTTACCTTGTTTATAATTTTGTTAATTATATGTTTAGGATAACAATTGTTGTCAAGTATGTTGCTAATACGTTTAAAATTTTCCCTATGGTATTTCTTGTCACTTAATCTTATAATTCTATGTGCAAGTGTCAGTGCCACATTAAATTTCATATTATATGGATGCGCTGAGTGAAAATTCAATATACGTCCTGATGCTATTTCTTTCATGTACCAATTTGTCATTATTTTGTTATGATGTCTTATTAGTGTCATGTCCAGAAAATTTAAGCTGTTTGTTGTGCTGTTTTCAGTTTCAATTGTAAATTGGATTCTACCGTGTTGTTTGTTGAATATATCTAAAATCTCGTTTTCCTTGCCTGAAGGTATCAATAAAATTAAGTCGTCTACATATTTCTTAATAACCTTAATCTCGAACGTCAATTTTGGTAAGGTGTCATTTATTAAATCGTCCATGAAAAACTCTGCTAATATACCAGATAAACTATTACCCATGGCTAGTCCATGTATTTGTTCATAGTATTTATTTTCGTACATGAAGAAATTTTGTTCAGTGCATAGACGGATTGCTTGTAGAAATAGTTTTTTGGATATTTTAGTATGTTTCTTGATTTCATTCCATCGATTAGTTATGCTTTTCATAGCTTCGTTAAGAGGGATATTAGTGTAAAGAGAGATAACATCCAGGGAAATTAGTTTATCGTTACTGGAAATATTAACTTGGTCTATGTATTTTTTAAATTCATATGAATTACGGACGTTATATATTTTAGTGTCTCGTACTTTTGTTAGAATTTCATTTAGGTACTTAGCTAGATTATATGTTGCTGTGTCTAAAGTGCTAACAACTGGCCTAATGGGTAGATCGTGTTTGTGTACTTTAATTGTACCATATATACGAGGTGGAATAGCTGATTTGATTGTTAATCTATCTTTTATGTTCTCTTTAATGTATTTTTTATCATGTAATTCTACAATTAAATCATTGTTCTTTTTTTATAAGCGTCTTTATATAGTTTTTTGGTGGATCAAATACTTTGTATGTGTTTTTGTCTGATAGATGTTCGTCCATTTTTTGTTTGTAGTCATCTTTGGTTGTTATCAGAGACTTTTTTCCTTTATCACTGGATATTACTAAAATATTAGGGTTATTTTTCATAAATTTATTCGTTGTTTTATAAGCTTCCATTATTTGTTTTTGATGTATGTTTAATGGTTTTTTGGATTTAATGTGAGATATAATTTGTTCACTAATGTCATTCCTCATTTTATTTGCGCAAATTTCATTATCTTCCTCCATTCCTTTAATTATTTCTTCAACCTCTGCAACTACTTCAATTATTGTCCCTTCTTGGTTTTGATTTTCGGTAAGTGCAAATTCCTTTCCTAAAGAAAATATGTTTTGTACTGGTTGTGGGATTTCTTGATTTGTCAGATTTATGCACCAGTTTTCAGTTGGAAATGTTTTCTCTATTTTAGATATATGTGTGTCACGTTGTAATTTTCTCTGTAATCGTTTTTTGCTGTTTATAATAAGATGATTGTATTTTTCATTTTGTGTATCAATAAATGATATAAACAAATTTTCAATCAGTGTGTTTTTTAATTTGTATGTAATTTTATCTAAGTCTCTTTTGTATATACATTTTTGATAGTTAGCTAAATCAATTTCTATGTTTAGAAATTTCTTGGAGAACTCTTTTTTAAATTTATCTATTATATGATTATGATTATTACGTTGGTCTGATAACGATTCAAAAACTTTATGTTTATCTGTTATAAATCTTGGTGTGGTATAATTATGTTTACTTTTAATTAAATAATTTATTCGAGAATTTGTTTTGGCTAATTTTTCATTGTTCCGGACATATTCTTTCATGTCTTTCACTATTTCTTCCCCATATTGTGTTTTAATATGTTCAAATCGAAGTTCTGTTATCCTTAAATTGTTTATCATCGTGTTGTTGTTATAACGCTTATTTTATCCCGCGTTCAATATTTAAAATTGTATTTATGTTTTTTGGCTGTTTGATATTCTGTTAATTTTGTTCTAAATTTTGGGAGCAGTCAGCCTGTTCAAATTAATAAAACTACAAATGTATTACATTTACATCACATAATTTTATTGTCCAATTTTCGCAAATATTTCGCACTTTGCTTAGTGCATTATCAATGCCTATATTTTAACGGATAAAACATATATTAATTTAAGGATTACTACACAACGGAAAAATATCAAATTTTATACAAACAAAAAACTTACATTTATAAAAATTGGTATATTAGCAGAGTTTTTCATGGACGATTTAATAAATGACACCTTACCAAAATTGACGTTCGAGATTAAGGTTATTAAGAAATATGTAGACGACTTAATTTTATTGATACCTTCAGGCAAGGAAAACGAGATTTTAGATATATTCAACAAACAACACGGTAGAATCCAATTTACAATTGAAACTGAAAACAGCACAACAAACAGCTTAAATTTTCTGGACATGACACTAATAAGACATCATAACAAAATAATGACAAATTGGTACATGAAAGAAATAGCATCAGGACGTATATTGAATTTTCACTCAGCGCATCCATATAATATGAAATTTAATGTGGCACTGACACTTGCACATAGAATTATAAGATTAAGTGACAAGAAATACCATAGGGAAAATTTTAAACGTATTAGCAACATACTTGACAACAATTGTTATCCTAAACATATAATTAACAAAATTATAAACAAGGTAAAATATGACAAGCCAAAAAATAACAGCGAAAAAAATAATAAACAGAATAACGTGCAATATAAATACAGAAAACTTTCTTATATACCTGATCTAACTGATAAGATCGCAAAAACAATTCAACAAACAAGTGACAACATAAGAATTGCAAAAAAAACCACTAAATAAATTAGACAAACTTTTTAGTAAGACCAAAACCAAAATTGACAACCGTCCATGTGAAGGAGTAGTATATAAAATCAAATGCCAAGGAGTTAATTGTAACAAAATATATATAGGAGAAACGAAAAGAGACATTAATATTAGAATGAGGGACCATAAATATGACTACAATAGAGCATTAAAAGATAAAAACAATTATGAAGGACAACCAAAAACAGCTTGTTTAAAGCATGCAATAGAAAATGACCATAAATTTGACTTAGACAATCCAATCATAATGCATAGAAATGCTAAATTTTGGAGAAAAAGGAAAAATTTAGAGGCCCTTAATATACAAAAAAATATGGAATTTGTAACAAATTATAAGCAAGACTCCCAATGTATACATACTAATTATAAAAGAGTAATGACAGAATTAAATAAAAAAAGAACACAGAACAGATGATTAAACAATAGAAATAAAATGTACAACCATTTTTATAATAATATTAAAATATCAAAAAAATGACAACAAAAAACAGATGATCAGTTATACATAAGAAGAGAAACAATATACAACTTAAAAAGAATTTTTTATAAATAATATATATTAAATAATTTTTTATATATAAAAGAAAAAATAATAATTTTATATAATTATAAGGAAATTATGAGGAAAAAAAGAGAAAAAATTTATTTTTGGTTTTTTCCACATAACTTTTATAAATTAGGTTTTTAACGTAATGCAATTTTTATAAATGTAAGTTTTTTGTTTGTATAAAATTTGATATTTTTCCGTTGTGTAGTAATCCTTAAATTAATATATGTTTTATCCGTTAAAATATAGGCATTGATAATGCACTAAGTAAAGTGCGAAATATTTGCGAAAATTGGACAATAAAATTATGTGATGTAAATGTAATACATTTGTAGTTTTATTAATTTGAACAGGCTGACTGCTCCCAAAATTTAGAACAAAATTAACAGAATATCAAACAGCCAAAAAACATAAATACAATTAGCAAATTTAAAAAATTCAACTTTTTTTACATTAGAATGAGCCATTATTTTTATCAATTTGTAGTTTGAAATTTTACCCAATTGGTATAGCAAATCATGGAATGGACCTCTACTCAAAAATATTAATGGTATTAACAATATTTTAAATAAATTTTTTTTTATATATTCTAAATCAAAAATTATTTCTTTTCTAGATCCAGATCATATCTACAAAAAAATGAAGATGTGATTTTTTTTTTTTTTCAAGTCATATTGTTCTTTATTTAAGTTTGAATATGACTAATAAACTGTTTTTGTTTAAAATTTGGAAACTGTTTTATTTCTGTCCCTTATTTTTATAATTGAAGAATGGTCACCGTAATGATACAACACATGTTAAGAAAATTTGTTATTACAACGAGTTGTTTATACACAAAAACACATTGACACGAGTCAATACTTATATCACGAGACCGAAAGTCGAGTGATATAAATTGACAAGTGTCTATGTGTTTTTGTGTAAATACAGAACGAGTTGTATAACAAATTTTGTTAACATATCCAATATACTGTTTTAGTGTGCATGTGTAAGGTAGTTGCAGTCTATACATTTACAATGCAAAAAAAATCAAAAATTTATATACACATTTTTTTTTTCATTTTTTTTTTTGTATTTGTCTGTATTGAAATATGTATTGTGAGAACATCTAAATGGTTTCATTATTTACGCTGATGCATCTAAATGATTTCAGTATTCACGCTGATGCATCTAAATGATTTCATTATTCACGCTGATGCATCTAAATGATTGTATGTGTATTGACGCATATAATATTCCATTTAGCGATCTAAATTCTATACTACTAAATACAATATACCGACCACATGCCCATTAAATTTATTTTATTATAGTTTGTTTGTTATTGTTGTGGATTCAGTAAAATTTGATTCTCGTTTAACAATTTTAGCCTAAGAAAGATTTATTTTTAAAATAAATTTAAAAAAAAACCGTTTATTATGTATTATACACATATTATACGTAATAAATGTATGAAACGTATCATACTTATGGAAGTGTTTCATACTTGTATAATACCCAACTCTGGTATATGCAGATAAGTACTTAAAAGAATGCAAAATGAAAAACATAAAACTATAGTTAAAGTAATATAATGATTCTTTTTCGCAAATCATTTTTTAATGCAATTTACTGTAATTTAAGTGAGGAACAGGACATATAATAATATAGTAAACATTATAAGAAAATTTAATATATGATGCCTTGAGCACAGCTAATACCGCAAAGCAATTTTTGAAGAAATGTTCGGAAACGTGTTCACAGCTAATTTTACCTGAAATCAAAAAAATCAACTGCAAACAATTGCTTTTGTTTTTTTTTATAATATGATTGTGACAGAAAAATGCCGCAAAACCAAATTTCGATGCAAAAGAAACACAGTGAAAAAGAAACAAAAAAATTATTTTGTGACGTAGTCAATTCTTCAGGAGCAAAAAAAAATAAATTCAGTTTTCTAATTAATTATGAAATAATTTTAAGAAATTCTTTTTACAAAAAATCAATAAAATCGGTTTTTGCGGTAGCTCTAAATTGCTTTGCGGTATTAGCTGTGCTCAAGGCATGATTATATAATGGAATGTATATTTAATAAATATTATTTGACTGCAAAAATTATATATTTAAAGGTTTGGTTTTTGTCCTGTATATAATTATAAATATATGTTATTCACACATATATAATTAAATTTTGTAATATGTATAATTATATATAAATATTTAGTATATACATAAATAATATGTGAAATATATGTTTTTTAGCATGCAGCTTTTGCCTAATGCACTAAATGCATTTATTATTACATGTCATATTTACAATTTACCTAATTAAACTTGGAATGTATATAAATTATGTGCAGTCATATATTTTATAACAGATATAGCGTTGATTAAGTTACTAATAAGAGAAGTTAAATTAAATAAATATAATATTTCTTCTATTTAAATAAAAAAAATTTCCCATACAAAAATGTATGCAAACTTTGGGGGGCCATATCATAGAAACGGGGCCTTTGCCCCAAGAAATGTTTTCGGTTTTGTAGGTTTGGCCGTTTGGGCACGGCCTCTACCCCACTCCAAGTTTCGGCGGATTCTGAGTGGTTCACGTAAACTGCAGTATCGCCGAGATAATATCCATCCGTTAACATCATTTGGGTATTTTGGATTTTGTACCAAAATATTTGGATAAGTTACACCTTTTAATTTTTCAACGTTTTCCTCACAAGAAAATTATTCATATAAAGTTATATAAAATCCTTTTTGAAATTGAATTTAAAAATATTTTATACCGTTTTACAGCCTAAAAATATGCAATCCAGTAGAAAAAAATTACCCATTATTTTTTCATTTGTTTTCACTGTGATTGTTTTCAAAATTTCCCTTTTAATAATGTGTGAATGAGTTTCGAATTGTCAAAAAATCTTTCTTTTTCCGCTTTTCGCCGAAGTCGGATTCATTAAATTTATAAAAGTAATTATTAAATAAATCATTTAAAATTATTAGAATCCTTTTAAATAAATTATCAGGTTTATTTTATAATTATTCTCTTAATTATAATTTAATTCGCCAAAAAAAAAAATTTATTTAATTGTTTGTTTTAGTGACGATATTTAAGACTTAAAAAAAAATGTCAAAAAAAATTAATTCTATTGGATGATGAGCTATTTCGATATTGGATGTTTTAAAACTAAACTTCTGGTCATTTGAAATGACTAATAGAAAATTTTTTAAGAAATTATTATTTATTTATGGAACCTCAAATGTTACCGAGCAGAAAAAAACCTTAAATTAATTATTTCACTTCACTCTTCACATTGTTGAAAAAGTTTGTTTACATTTTTCACTCTTTGACTATCATCAATCAAATCTATGCCACAGCCACCCAACCAAAGTTTGGAATAGAAGGGTTCATTTCTGTATTCAGTTCGACCGAGAAGCTTATTAAAAGGCAAATGATTTTCCAAATTGATTTACCGGTGCCAAATTTTTGTTGATTTTTTAAAGCTGACTGAAAACGTTTAGTATAATTCTAAAGCCCTGCGTTAATATCTATTAACTAGGTAGAAAGGTTCTACCTTACATATCCATAGGCTACAGCCAATAGAATATTTAAAATGATTTCATATTTTATAATTTAAATAAAAAAATATTATATTGGTGGCAAGTTCTGTTAAAATGGAACAATAAATTCATAATATTCAATATTTAAAAACAAGAATATTTTTATATATTGAATTTTACATATACATAATATATTTTATTTTTTAGGATGTTTATGCCAAAAGCCCATCGTGTTGCTATTTATGAATACCTTTTCAAAGAAGGTGTAATTGTAGCCAAAAAAGATTTTCATGCACCTAAACATCCTGAATTAGAATCAATTCCAAATTTACATGTTATTAAAACATTACAATCATTGCACTCCCGTGGTTTAGTTCAAGAACAATTTGCGTGGCGTCATTTTTATTGGCATTTAACAAATGAAGGCATTGAATATTTGCGTACTTACTTACATTTGCCACCAGAAATTGTACCAGCTACATTAAAACGACCTGCACGTTCTGAAACAGCACGACCAAGGCCAACTGGTGCAGCTACAAGATCAGAAACTAAAACAGGAGAAGATCGTTCAGCATACCGACGTGCTCCAGGTGGAGCTGGTGGACCAGACAAGAAAGGTGATGTCGGAGCTGGAAGTGGAGATGTAGAATTCCGTGGAGGTTTTGGACGAGGATCACGACCACAATAAATCATTAAAATGATATTTTTATAATTAAAAATAAAATAAAGATTTTCGTTCGAAAGAAGTATGTATTTTAATTTGTGATAAAATTCCCATAGAGAATGGAATAGAATAACAAAAATAAGAATATTTCAGTATTCATAAAATTAATCTAGAAAAAATCGGAATCTTAACTTAATAAAGAACTTTGTAACTGAAATAAAATTAATATTTTAATGAACAAGACAAAAATTTATTATCAGCGAAAAAAAGGTACCTATCAAGATTTTTTTCTAGAATTAAAATCCTGAAATCCTGATTTCTTTACAAAATAAAGTAAAATTTTATATCTTGGTGTGAATGTATTTGTGAATGAAATAGCGATTACTTCAAAGTCAATGGAACTCTAAGTCGTAAGTATCTATCATTTCTTATCTTTTTCTGTTAAAAAAGAGATTATATCCATACGATGGATATATGAGAATCATGTTCTGGATAATTCGAAATACGTCGAATATTAAGATCTTAACAAAATCCTACCTCATATTATATTTCGATAAAATTCAACGAATATACTCACTAGGATTGAAAAAAATAGGATTCTTGTAACATTTTAAAAGTTCGATCTTAATTCATAAAAATAAACGCATTTAACTTCAAGCAATCTATAAATTGATAACTAAAATTACAATAGGGCTCCAAAAACGTCAGCAATTTCATGCAGAAACTAAAAATGCGTAACATTGGCATGATTATAAAATTTTTATTTTTCATAAAAAAACAAAATTATTTTATTTAAGGCAAAAAAAATGCTATACATTTTCTTTTATAACTATTTTTCGCTTTGCTGATACAAATGGAACTGTTTCCTGTTTTGAATGGTTCCTTACATTTGCTTCCTTTTTCTTTTCTTTGTCTTTAATTGCTCTTATCTTTCTTTGAGAATTATATATGTGTTTAGGAACCTGTCTATGTCGAGCAATACGTTTTATCTGTGGATGAGCTGCGAATTTATCTTTCAATGCCTCTTGATAATTGAAATTGGCTTTTTCTCTTGGCGCTAGTACACCAAGTTTTTCAGATGCTCTTGCTTTCCATAGTCTTATGTTCATCTCATCTGAACCAGAATAAATGTATTTATTGTCATAACTCCATCCAACACAAACAACATGTTGCATTCTCTTTGTATGATAAATATCTCTTGAATGTGACTTATGTACTTCATAAATTCGAACTGTCTTGTCATAACTAGCTGAAACAAATTCTTTTCCGGTTGGCGAATAATCAATATCTGTCACAGCGGCTACATGATCATAATGTATTTTAATTGGATTCTTAAGCTGCCGTGTGTCGAATGTATATAAACTAAATAATGAAATGAGAAATTAAAAATATTAAATATATGATTGGGTTATTATTCATCAAAAAAATATATATTTGTGATCTTCAAAAAACGAAAACTAGCCTAATAGGCGTATATAGGTACCTATGTAGCTAGGTACTATATAATTATTTCTATAATAAAGAGAAGTTTGATTTATTATTAATTGTTATTGTTGAAACTTACTTATTATCTTCATTGGCTACAGTGAAATTAAATGCTTCCATTGGATTCCAAGCTAATTTATTTGATTTTAAAGTCATAACCATTTTTCTAAGTGGTTTCGATTCACGTTTGTCATAAAAAATTATACTACGATCACTGGCGCAAGCTGCTAAAAGTGAAGTTTCAATTTGATTAAAAGCAATCGCATTTAATGTGTCTACACCCCATTTAAGTATTTTCAGTGGTTCATTGCGAGAATGTTCCCAAATTGAGCAAACTTCACCTGAAGTGGCAAAAATTGGTTCTGTACGATGATGTGAAATACCACTTAAAATTGTTTTAGACAAAAACGTGTTGACCGGTTGTTCCTGTTCTCCAACATCGGGGCACTGTGAATTCCAAATTTTAACAGTTTTATCATCACCAACAGTGAGAAATTCTTGTCCTTCGGAAGTATAGCATATTCCTCGAACAAAACCATCATGGGCTATGAAATTTCGATTGCAATTGCGATTTGACAAATCCCAAATTCGAATTTCACCATCATAGGCACCACTTGCTAGTGTAGGTAAGCTTTTTGGATGTTTTCCAAAACAATAAACACCATCACGATGTCCATTCAAATTTCCGACAAATGGTTTGGCAAAAACTCGATCCAATTTTGTAGCATTTAATGCTCGAACATACTCTCGAGCCGATTCGAATGGATGCAGTGAAGGATCATAATTTCGTCGAACTAAAATTAAAAATTCAGAAGTAATTAAAACATTCACTAACTAGGCCATAATGTATTTATTTCTTACTTTTATGTAGTTCTTTTTTGGTTTCCCTTAAGTATTCATCCGGATTTCGACTAATAACTTTAACTTTCATATTAAATTATTGTTTGATAAAAGAAAATTAAGTTTCCTTGATTGAATTGAAATTAATTAACATCAAATTAATAAATAAATTTTGCGTATATTTTTAATGGACTAGCCAGCCAAATCGAAACCACGTTCTAGCAGCGAGTAGTTGTAAGCTTTTTTTTTGACGTGAGTCGTCGTTATAATATTATAACCATAAACAAAATATATCTAGACTTGCATTGAAAGAAAAAAAATTCAGCACAAAATTGAAAACATATGAGGGCCTTTTTTGAACGTAATTTTTTTTTTGTAGTAAACTTTTGCAAAGGTTTAAATATAAATATTTATATTCACAAAACACATAAAATGCTGAAACTGAAAATCTACCAGACAAGACAAGACTAAAAATTATTTCGCGGCAGAAATTATTTTCTGGTTTGTGATAATCTAATTTATTTTAATTTCAATTTTTTTGTTACAAGTACATATAATATGTGTGTATATATGAAATTACTTTGGTTTTTTTTTTTTTGTTTAATAAAAATGTAACATAAATACCTAATTTGGTTTTAGAAATTTCTCAGTATTATATTATACTATGTACATACTTTCTGAAATTTTATTATGTTTTTTTCTTTCTTGCAAATAAATTTATTTTTAATTTTTAATAATAATAATATTTAGGTATTTGAAGTTTTTAATTATTGCTGCACGGATACTCTTATACTCATTCCCTAAATTTTACAAAAAATAACAACAAATTTAAACAAAATTAATGTCAGAAAACATATGAGTGGGTCTTTTTGATTTCAAAATCTGCTGAAAAAATAATTTTAAAATCCCATATGAAAAAAAGAGAAAAAGGATGATATTGCCAGTCTATATCTATTTCGTCTATGATTATAACATGTTGTTACATTTAACCATAGACTAAGAATACAGAAAGATTTATAGCTTCAGACAACATTTTTTCAGTCTTTTTTGGTATTTTTATGTGAAGGTGTTAGTAAAACTAAATAAAATTCTTTTCATATATTGATAATTATCACGTATTAACACATTCACATGAAAATACCAAAAATAATGTCGTATGAAGCTAAGAATCTATGTATATTCTTAAACTATGATTTAACCTAGCCTTAATAACATGTTCTCACCTAGAGACATAAAACTACAATAGTTTTAACTAATCCATTCACTTAGTAAAGTAGTTTAAATTTTTTATTATGATTATTATATTTTGGTTATTCTGCCCGACCTCATCATTTATTTAGAATATGTCGTGAGAAGTGAGAACATAAATTTACAGTTACACACACAATAATTATTTCGGTATATGTATAGGCAGCAGAATTTATTTTCTATTTTCTCACTTTTATTCAAGAACGTGTTTTTCTTTTAATTATTTTACTTTGAAAAAAACAACATCAAAAACACCAACGGAACATGTTCGGCGTCCAAACCTATTAAATTATCTAAGTGTAAACAAGCTATAACTGCCGATTGATTTTTAATGTGTTTTGTTGTAGCTTTTTTTGCTTTTCTCAGTCGCCGATTTTCTCCAAAAATGTAATTTCAAGTCGACTAACCGTTACACAGTCGAGAGTTAAAAACTGACCAGTCGTCAATCTGTTCAACTATTATACTAATATGTTTATGATAGTTGTTTTGTTTTCAAATTGATATAATAATTGATTATGAATGATAGGTAATTTAAAATTTCAACATTGAACATTAACTAAATAAAATTTTCTATTCGTGGTGCTGTGCTGAACCTGGCCCCCGGCAGTAGGATAATGAGTTCTGAAGAAAAAGATATTTATCGGGATAGTTTATTGCGCTACCTGGGTTTGTATATTATTATTCTTATTTAAAATAAATAATACCTATATGGAAAATTAAACTTGTGTTATTTTTATTACATAACTCCTTCGTCCTTCCTAAGGCAATTAAAAATAAAAAGTTTAGAACCTTAGCTTTTTACAAGGTTTCCAATAAAACCTATCTAATTTCTTAAATATTATTTATTGCAGGTTATACAAATGAAGTCGGAGAAGCATTTCGTCCATTAGTACGTAAGAGTATAGTGAATACTAGTTATGGAATAGCAGTTACTTATGTTTTGGCTGATATGACTGATAAGACAATCAAAAATTACAAAGTAGGTATAAAATAGGTTTAGCGGTACAAACAATTATTTCTCTTATTAGTACACACATATTTTTAATTTTTGCCACTGTAATTTTAGAAAAATAGTGACATTAAAAAGGCAGCTATTATTGCCGGAGATGTGTTTTTGTGGCAAATTTTGGCTTCTGTAGTGATTCCAGGCTTTACTATTAACAGGTTTTATTTTTATTTAATAATTTAAGAATTTAACTATGCTCAAGTTTTAAAAAAAATAAATGTGGTTCTAAATATGGCAATTGAAAAAATGATTTGAATATTTTTAACGGCTAGTATGATAAATAACCTTCAATTGAACATAATATGACGAGTTATTTAATTAGTAGAAAACAATTTTTATTGCTCTGTTTTATTACCCTTAACAGATCTAAATTATAATGTCTTTATTCTTCTCAGCTTTTCTCGTAAAAGTATAACAGTCTACCAAGCTGATAACTTTGTTGACTTTTTAGAGTAGGTGCTCAAGATCTTTAAATACTAGGTATAGGTACCACACAATTATCAAGAGTCAAATTGAGCAAATAAAAAGATATTAATATTACTTTGTAAAAATCTTATTTTGAAGCTTTGTTTTTAAATTCAGAAGAATAACGACCACTTACGTTTCTGCAGATATTTATTAATGATCTTTTCATTAATATTGATGCAAGATATACTTTCTTATTATTTCAGAATAACTTGGTTAGCAGCAAGATTAGTTCGACGTCAAGATATTAATAAAAAAATTAAAAAAGTCATACCAACTGTCGCAGGGCTCTGTTCAATTCCCTTGATTATACATCCTATAGATAAATTAGTTGATTTGCTAATGGATAAAACTTATAGACAATTTTTATAAAATGAATTGTGATAGTGTTAGTTCAATGATTTGAAATCACACGAACAAATTGTTTTTAGGATAGTAGAAAATTATTTTTATTTTTAAATTTATTTTAATCTATTGTTATTCTAAATAAATACATAATGAAATTTTCGAATTCTTTTTTTGATAGATTTGTTGTTTATTAAAATAAAAAATTGTTTAAAATTTGTTTAATCTGGTCTTTAATTTAAAATTAGTTACTACAGCTTTTAACTTAAATTCGTACAAATGCTCTTAGATGAGATGCAACAATTTGATGAATTTCCTTAACTTTGTGTAAACTGTAATCGTATGCTCATGGAAATTGAATTTTAAGCCCCTAAGGACCCTTTCATAGCGTGTGGCTTAAATCTTTGTATCTTTTGTTGAATTCACATTAAAATATATGAGGACTTCGCATGAAGCATCGCAGTAAATGAAGCGAACCACCAAGCAAGTAAGTCAACAAACAAGACTGTATTGTTTGGGAAGATTGGAGCTTAGACTTTTTTAGGAATATAAAATAATATAAAACAAATTCAATTTTAAATTTTATTTATTATAGGTATATTATTAGCAATTATTTCAAGTTTGAGCTTTTTATAGTTTTTTAAATAATTTTAAGAAAGCAATTTTAAAAGTTTACGTTATCTTTAATTCCATTAATACTTAATGTCTATTTTCTATTTACGAGGGATTTTTTAATAATATTTTGTATTGCTAAAAAAATGTATTTTAAAATCTTAAAATTATTATTATAAAATTATTAATACGGTAGTACAAAAAATTCATTCAACATTTTTTAAAAATAAAATTTTCCACGATTTTTTTTTTTTTTTTTTTTGGGAATGCAAACTTTTTCATTATTAAATTACTTATGTTTTATATTGTACGTTGTTATTTACTTGGACTAAGCATTGTAGCTATCAATCTATGAAGGTGCGTTTTTTGAATTTTTATTGAAAAAAATATGTGTTTGTAAAAAAAAGAAGGTTATAGTACCTACATATATTTTATAGTATCAAAGACAGCTTTCTCCATATTTTTGCAAAAAAATAAAAATAAATAAATGACAAGTCTTTTTGTGTTACTGGAAAACTATTGGCACTCATAGTTTTAATGAAAAAAAATTGAGAAAGCTGCCTTTGATAATATACGCTTCACATTTGTTTAATTTAATTGTTGAAATCATTTCAAATAAAAAATTTATAAAAAAATATAAATCGAAGATGTTTGCCATTTTAAACTTGAAACATAATGGAAATCAGAAATAAGTTTCAATCAATTTTACAGAAACCTTTTGTAAATCAAATTCATCTTTTTGCAAGAAATCGTGGACAACTTTTGATAATTTATACCAATCAAAGCGATTAAGTATGTATTACAGATTTGCAATTATTTTAAAGAACTTAAATCAGATTTCGAATTTTAAGGATTTCTAATTTGCAAATGACGAGATTCATAGATACTATTTTAAAAAATAAAATTATTTTCACATTAAATTGTTCACAAATGCAATTTTATTTATCAAAGGGAAATTTTTAATTTCAATTTCTAGAACTACGTTAAATGAGTTTTATTTTTGTCTAATGTTATTAAAATATTTTTTAATTAATAAAAACAGGTCCTTCTCACTTTTTTACGATATTTCGTAATTCATTATTTTCCCATGTATTTTGTAGTTTTTAATTTATAAATATTAAAAGACTAAACACATTGTAAAATTATGAATTAAAAAATGTCGTATAGGAAGTGAGAAAAATGTATGTAAAAAAAAATTTTTAAAAATTACATTACATACATTGAAAAATACAATTTAAAACATGAAATGTTTTCTATCAAAGATTTGATTGGCATAAATTTACATTTATAATGTTGTTTAAAATATAAATATTAAATACATATCCTTAAATAGATAATTTTTTAGTAAAATTCAATTTAGCCTCAAAATTCATAACTAAAACAAAAGAAAATAATTTCACGACTAATGAAGTAAAACTTAACAATATAACTTTGTTTTATAGTTTTAAACGTTTTTAAACTAATACTTTTTTTTTATATATATATATATTTTATATATGTATCAAAAATAATAAAGATAAATAATTACGGGAACTGAAATTAATAAAAAAAGGCGCTAAAATAATTTTTCTCGAAGTTATTTTTAAATTATTAATTAGAATAATTGTTTAAACATATATTTATTATTTTGTTTTATTTTATTAAAAAAAAATTTTTCGAAAATAGTTATAAATGTTATATTTTTAAAGGTGAGATATATTTATTGATAAACATATAATATTGTTATTTATTTATTATATTACTACTTTTTTTAATAAGAAATACAGCAACAAAAAGTTATATAAAAAATTTACGAACAGAAATTTTGTTCCTTTATTTACTTCTTTTTTTTTTCCAAATAAAAGGTAGTTCAGGTGGCAGCAGTGAAAATTCTGGTAGCTTTATTTGAGAATTATATATTTTATAATAAAATTTGAATTTATTAGTGAAAATATCTTGACATGGCATGGCACAAAAGATTAAGATAATTTAAGAACAAGATGTGTAAAGCAAAAAAAAAAAACGCTTCATAAATTTTCTGCAAGAAAAAAAAATTTAGTTTTTCACAATTGCTAAGCACCTGAATATATATTTATTTTTTTAAATTTAAGATGAATAGATTTTCAGGATCAAAAACAAAGTAAATTTTGTCATCTTTAAATGTATTATCTTATCTATCTTTAGATAGATATTAAATTAATTAAAATTTCTTTGTTTTAATTTAAAATAATATTAAACAGGAATTATATATATTTATATATACGATTATGATTATATTAATAACAGCTTTAAAAAATATACAGTTGCTAAAAAAAAAATATGAAAGCAATTACATATCTTAAGATATTCGATTATTAAGGAATGGTAGGAAGACATTAAACCGTCATCAAAATATGAATAATCTTTTATGTTTTTTTTTTTAATTTTTGTTGACGGCATAATGTTTGCCAACATTAAGGAACATATGTCTTATAATGTTGATAGAGCGAATAATTTAATATTTGTAGGCATTATTTATTACTATTATAAATCCTTACAAATATTCAAATAACTTTCTTATTACTTTTTTTTTGTGCGACATTAACATTAATAAATTTTTTTTAGTTATCTTGTATTCACTCTACTTTAAACATTTCAATTGACTATATAATTAAATTTATTTTATAAAATTATAACCTAATAAATTTTTAGATAAATAAGTATTTACTTCCGAACAACCGAACCAATTTAGAATTGAAGGCGAATTCTATTCGCGTAAAGCGATAATTTAATTAAGTTTTAAATACTGAAAACAAAAGTTTTGCTCAAACTACATACACGATTAATAAACTACTTTTTGATTAATTTATATTAAATACTGTTCAATGATTTTAAACTTAGTTTAAAGTTTCAACTCGGTTACTAGCTTCTGGTGTATCTGTTGTACGATTTTCACTTTTCCATGAATTCACTTGAATATGCGGAGCTGGTAAACAATTTCGTAAATTTTGAACCAGTTGAATGGTATCCATTAAAGCTAACAATAAAAAAAAAAGAAAAATGTATTAAATTAAATTAATAAACTAAATAAGAAAGCAAATCTAAATGAGAAAAAAATGTAAAAAAAAACACTATCAATGTTGTTCATTACTTGTCAAGATTTTCTCTATTAAAATTACTTATTACAAAAAAAAAAAAATGTTTAAATAATATCAACTAAGTGGTTGAAAATTTCAAATTTGCATGTAATAAAAAAACAAATTAAAAACAATTTTAGTTCCTACACATGTGTATAAGAATTTAATAATATTTATTAACCTTTCTGTAAACTCTCAGATTGTTTCCCATATGGTTTACACATAGATGGTCTAATAAATGTTTTCATTCTTGCCATATTACGCATCAAATCCGAAAAAGCTCTAACAATTTTATCTTGACCAATAACGCCATCTCGATTAGATTCTATTGCACCCCAAGCCTCATTATGAAGTGCTAAAAGATCTTTATTGGATTCCAAAGAATCGAGATTAGATCTAAGGAGATCACCCGAGCTCGATTTAGTACTATTATCAATATGAACCATTGTTGGAGTGGGAGTTTGTGGCGGTGGTGGCGGTTGTAAATGTGGAGATGGACTTGATTGATGAGATAAATTATTGTTTGTTGCTGAATTATTGCTAATCCCACTGCCTCCAGTTTTAACATTTGATTGCATCATTCCCATTCGTGAAAGATCTGAACAAGATTAAAATTAATATGTTACTTTTAAATTATCGATGCTAAATGCTTACCTTGAACTTGTATGCCTGAATTTCCCACTGCAGCTGCAACAACAGCATTTTGAACTTCCACATAATGTTTCTTTTCCAGTGCTCTTTGTTTTTCCAATACACGTTGTGATTGTTGCTGCTGTTGTTGTTGTAAAATTGCTTGAGTAATCTGATGTTGCTGTTGAACAGATGCAGAAGATGGCTTTGGAGAAGGAGGCAATGGTAAATGTGAAGACATTTGAGGTACCAATTTCTGTTGATTGGAATGATTTTTACTTAAATCCATTTGTGCTGATGTCGGTGGAGGTGGCGGTAAGTGTTGCAAAAACTCTGGTGAAACACCGGTATATTGATCCAAAAATGGTAGAGGTGGAATACCCATGTGATTTTTGTAGTAACGGCAAGCTGGACTGGGACATGATTGGACAACTTCAATTATAAAATCTTTTTCCATCCCAAAATTTTCTCGACCGATTGTGTAACTCTAAAATTATCGCAAAAAAATCATGCAAAGTAAGAAATAAAATTTGAACTTTTTATTTTCCTTACTTCAACTACAGCTCTAACAGTTGCTTCAACACTTAAGTGAAGACCGTGTGGCCCCGACATATGTTTTAACATCACAGCATTTGCAAAATGCTCAAACGGTAATACTATTTTTCCATTTTCCCGTAAGACAAGACGACCTTGTGAATCCAAAGTTAAACGATTAGCTAGCACTCTGTGAAAGAAGAAAATCAACATATTTTATTATTGTACCTATCTGTTAGATACACAATTGGCAGACTTACAAGAGTTTATCTTTAACTAGCCTTCTACTAGGATTTTGTACATAATTGGAAATTTACCAGCAGTAATTCTAACAAATTTAGGTAAGCATACTTAGGTATTTACCTATTTCATGAGTTTTTATATCTCCTACCTAACTACCTGCCAACCTACATAAAATTTATAGAAGTACTTACTGCAAATAAGCAGCGCTAGGTAATGAATCTTTCAATTCGGAAAAGCATTGCAATAATTCCACACTTGGATTCCAGCCCTTGTTTTGAAGATAGAGTTGAAGAAGCATGTAAAGTTTTTCAGTCACATAACCGATTCCAGATGATGAAGTTGAGTTGCTTTGAGCTTTATCTGTTGAAAGACTAGTCGCACCACCTATACTAGTACCCAACAGAGTTTTTTTCATCGTTTCTGACAAATCCATTTTGTAATTCTCAGGATAGAAACTTTTAACATGCTCCGCTTGCAAATTAGAAAAAAAATTCTAAAAAAAAAAAATTAAATAAATTAACTGGGAAAAAAATAATTAGTTTGTTACTACTAGTTTATTACTAGATTCTTTCGACCAGACATGTCGATGGACTGGTTTCTCGGATTTTGGACATTCCAATTTTTCGGATCCAGCTTTTATAACTATTTAATTTAAAAAATATATATATATTATATTAAAAATATCTATATATATATATTATTTTTTTTTTAATTTTAAAAAAATTTTCTTTTGCAAACAAATTGCAAAAAATCTGACGTTTAAAATTTTTTTTATTTTTGTTTGTGCTTCATTTTGGCAAATTTTTGCGTATATAGAATATACGTGATAAACTTATACTGACATTCATTGGCAAAGGGCACATACCCCTGGTGTTAATCGCAATAAATAAATAAATGGTTTGGTGTTTTATTTATGTATTGTGGAGATTTAAAATAGGGATTGCAAATTTTGACGATAATAAAAAAATCGGAATTCGGAATTCGAAATTAAATATTTTCGGAATTCGGTCGAATTCCGAAATATTATTAATTTTGTTTATGTCTATACAAATAATAAAAATAACTTATTTGAGATAATTCATTGTTATTTATTGCATAAAAAATACTTTTTTTAAAAATAAAAATGGAACATACTGTAAAATTATACCAAATTCAATTATTAAATAACAATAATAGTTAAAAAACTATATTATATAAAACGAAATATAAACATAAAATTGTACAGAAACATTCTAATTTGGCATATCATTTAACAATAAAAAATATAAAATTATTGTTTTATTTGCCTAAAATATGCTTCGAGGAAGCAGAGATCATTTAAAGCTGCGTCTCCGAGTCTCGAACGAACTTTTGTACAAAAGTTAACATCAATTTAGAAAGCTCGCTCAGACTCCATGCTCGATGGCGGAATCAAAATCAAAAATGAGTAGGCGGACTCTAATATTTTGCCACGAAAGCCGTTCTCTTCAAAGAATTTCATTTCAGATTTAATTTTTATAGAATTAGAATATAGAATATTAATATGTACAGAAACGAAAACAATATTTAAAAGTTGGAGAGAGCACGAAAAAATAAATTTTAATTTCGGAATTCGCTGGGAAATTTTCGGAATTCGAAACTATATTATGAAAACGAATTCCGGAATTCTCGAATTTCGAATTTCGAATGTGCAATCCCTAATTTAAAAGCTTTTGCCTAAAATCTAACCTTTAAGGAGTAAACACAATTGGGGCGACAACGACGGCGATATCACTGGAGTGAACACAATTACGGCGACAGCGACGAAATAAATAAACAGGAAAAAAATAAACAAATAGAAAAATAAATAAAAAAATATATGGTTGTCGACAAAATAGTAGAATTGTGTTCACTCCAGTAATATCGCTGTCGTTGTCGTTGTAGTCGTCGTTGTCGCCGTCGTTGTCGTCCCCTTTCTGTGTTTACTCCTCTAATTTGTCGCCAGGCGACAATGTCGTTTGTCGCCAGTCGTCTCAATTGTGTTCATTCTCATACAAATACATGGTTTCTATTTTTTTTTTACAGTCGTTATCGCTGTCGTTGTCGCTGTCGCCTCAATTGTGTTTAATACATTAGACGAATTTTTTCACAAACATTCAAAAATGAGTTTACAGAGGCTGAAAAAAATTCAGCTAGTGTAACACTTTTTCATAAAGTCTATGATCCCACTGTCAATTATTGGAAGCTCAGCTGTAAATGGCTGTAACCGCTGTAATATTCGGATTTCTAAAATATAAATTTTAAACAAATGTCAAAAAAATCAACGGCGAGGAAACGACGGATATTTAAATTAAAAAAAAAATTAATCACGCTTTTTTTTTGTGTATTTATTTTGTTGTGATTTGTTTTGTTAATAAATTAAAAATAAATTATTTTGGTTTTTTATTGCAAATTACCGAAAAATGGATAATTCAATAACAAATTGGAAGAAAATTTTAATTCACTGGGTAGGGTCCATAAAAACAATTACCTAAACACACACACCCAAGAACAAAAAGACCTAATAAATTTTATAAATTTTATTAATTACTTTTTATTTTTAGGTGAATAATTCTAAATTGTCGGAAAAAAATGTTTTTAGTTTGGAACAAACGGATATAAATGAATTTTTTAACAAATTTCGATTAAAAGTTAAAGAATTTCCAGCCCAATGTGAAGATATTTTTTCTTTTTTGAAAGGTAGGTAAACACCTAGTATCTCTATCGACTTAAGGTAGGCAGGTACCTTACTAACTACTGTAATTTTTTCCAGGATCATACATTAGAATCATTTCATAAATATTTATCTAGATACCTACCTACCTTTCACCAAAATAATCATCTTATTTTATCATTTAAGCTGAATATCCAGATTTCGAATTGCACTTGGATGATAATAATCAATTAAGCTCAGCTGACTACATGTATTATTATTCATTGTTGCTGCACTATTCCTGTGTAAAGAATCCTGATGAATATTTTCAAAAAATATGTCAAATTCTTCCGAATAACTATCAACAAGCGATAGCTTCATTTTTTAAAAGTTTGCTGTACAAAAATATTAATAAAACAAATCTGCGGCGTATTATTGGTGATGCAACTCCCAAAACGTTAAAAACTTTAGAAAGTCCAATGAGGCTCCCAAGACCTGTAAAATTTTCTCCTCCAACTCCGAAAACATTTATGTTGGAGGAAAAAACAAGAGAATTACACACACTAAGAGTAAGTATAATTATCTACTTATGTGATTAAAAAAAAAATCAGCTTTTGAATTTAACTCATGATGTAAGATAGAAGAAATTAAATTATTGACATGTCTAATCAGTATTCCTTTTTTTTTTTTTATTTACAAAAATGTGTCTCATATTATTTTGCTGAATCTACCGCGGGTTTGATTCCTTTTTTTTTTATTTGTTACTTTTGACCATGGTGTAATTCTATAACTCACATTACCTATGTGGTATTTTTTTCGAACATTTCTGAAAGGATTGACGTAACTAATAAATGTCATGTTTCTCTGGTCAAATCCAAATGAGAGATTTCTATACAATAATCTTAACCAAGTTAGAGCTGATAGCTTTGATCAAACACTTGTAGTTCTAATACAACATTTATGCATGTTAAGCACATATGTAATATCTAAGTATTTTTTACATAATAACTATTTTTTTAGGCGCTTTTAGATACTGAAAAATATGAAAAAAGTTTTCTTGAAAATCAAATTAAGCAATACGATGATAAAGTAAAAAAATTGTGTAAGTTATCAAAATATTTTAATTTACATATATAGAAAGTTAAATAGACCTTTTTTTTTAAGTGGAAGACAAAGAAAAATATGTGATTGAAATCAAGGAATTGAGGAATAATTTATTGTTAAAAGACACTGAAAATAGTTCACCAAATAAAAAATACCAAGATGAGCAAGTAAGTTTTGTTGAACGGAAATATGCTTTATCTAATCTTAAAAAAAATTTATTAACCCTAATTAAACGCTAAAACCTTTTGAAGTAGAACTACTCTCAAAATATGTATATATTTTTAATTTTATTTTATTTTTGCGTATTTCTAAAATTTTGCATTTCAAGATTGCAAAAATTTTCTTTTTTAACTACAATTTCATCGTTTATAGTTCAATTTTTAATAAAGAATAAATAAAATTAAAAAAAAAATGCAATTAATAGTATATAGAATAATAGTATGGAGCTTTTGAAATTATTTCATTAATTTTTTTTTTTGACAATCATTTCCGAAAACTATTTTTTTTTAAATATTTTTTAAATATATTTTGTATATTTTATATAGGTAAAAAAACGTTTGAGAAAAGATATCTTTGAAAAAGAAGAAAATCTTTTAGCTCTAAAGGATAAATTTAATATTTTAAATGAAGGAAAAATATTACTTCAAGAAAATGTAAGTAAATAATAAATTAGTATTAAATTTTTAATATGTGTGTATTTTCCTCATTTAAGCTAAAAGTTGCTGAAAAAGAAGTTAGAAGATTGAAAGAAAAAGGTATTGAAATGGAATTCAGATTTGAAGAATTAAAAACTGAGTTGAAAGTAAGTTCAGTAGATTTTATTATTTACTCAAAACATTTACACGAACAATTTGTAAACAATTTCAAAAATTATATGCCTCTATAATATAAATATATATGAATATTTCAGGGAAAAGAAGTAATCATTCAATCATTAATTGAAGAAAAAAATGATTTAGAACAATTCATAAAAGAAAATCGTTATTCATCAAATTCTCGTGATGCTAATGCTTCAACTGACAGCTTAGATTCATCTTTTACTCCTGTTTCTACCAGTATGGGGAGTTTAAGCCCCGAAAATCTTGGAACATCTGTAATAGATTTGCAGCTTCGAGAGAAATTTAATGAAAACCTCAAATTAGGTGAAATAATTGAACAAACCAATAATGACAAAAATAAATTCTTCAAAAAAATTTTGGGTTTATTGAATTCAAACGCTATAAATTTTGATATTGATAATTTCAATGAAATTATCACAAATGATAATGTTGAACATAATTTTACTAAAATTTATGAATTTTTTGAAGAATATCTAAACAAACTTTTAAGACGGTTCTCCGAAACCAAAACTTTAAACGCAAATTTGTCGGAAAAACAAAATTTTTTGAACAATGATATTATAAAATTAAAACAAGAATGTGTAAATTACAAAACTGATGTTGAGACTATTGAAAAAGATAATATACAATTAAAATTAAATATTAAAAATATTGAAATAAATTTTGATAAGACGAAACAAAATTTAGAAAAATTAAAATCTCAATTTAGTGAATTGGAATGTAAAAGTTCTGGAGAAATTTCTAATCTTAAAGAAAATATAGAAATGACATTGAAAAAAAATAAAGAGCTTGTCGAATTACATTGCACATTAAAATATGAGATTACTGAACTTCAAAAATTTTTACAAGAAAAGCAAATGGAGTTTGAAAATTTGTCAAAGGTTAATACAAATTTAGATCGTAAATTAAAGGAAATTGAGGTAAAATTAATAAAAAAATCCGAAGATCTTGATGAATCCAATAGAAAGTGTAGAGAAATTGAAATAGAATTATCAACTAAAAATGAAATCCTCAATTCACAAATTCTAGATGCCGTTAAAGATAAAGAAAACATGGAGCAGGAAAAAAAATCCTTTGAATCGAAAATAAAAGGATTTCAATTGTTAGAACAAAAATTAAATAATATTAATGAATCTCATTCTACTTTAGAAAAAAAATACGAAACATTGAGTAAAAACAACGAAAATGTTATCAAAGAAAAAAATGTTTTACAAAGGAATTTTGAAGATATATCTGAGATTAATGCCGACTTGAACTGCAAATTAAAGGAAATTAAAGAGAAATTAAAAAAAAATGTCGAGAATTTCGAAAATATTAGCATAGAATTAGAAACTAAAAAAGAAAAATTTATTATAGAAATGTCAAATGTTATTAGAGAAAGAGAAAATTTGCAGCAAGAGAAAGTTTCTCTTAGTGAAAAGTTAATATCAAAAGCCAATGAATGTGTGTTATTAGAAGAGAAACTAAATAATCTGGACAAATCTCATTTAAATTTGGAAAAAGAATACGACGAGCTAAACCAGATCAATAAAAATGTAATCAAAGAAAAAAAAGATTTGCAAATTAAATGTGAGGAGAGTAATTTAAAAATTGTCGATCTTCTTAATGAAATAGAAATTCTTGAGACTGGAAATGCATCTAAAAACAAAGAAATTGAAGAACTAAATAAAAACAAAAAAAATTTGTATCTCATTGAAAAAAGTTTAAAACAAAATCTTGATGATCTTAAAAAAGATTTAGAGAATCAAACTGGAATTTTTAAAGAAAATAATGAGCATTTACAAAATCAACAAAGTAAATTAAAGGAAGAAATAATTTCCAAAAATAATATTATCAACAAATTGAAAAAAGATTTAAAGGAATCAAATGATTGTAGCCAAGAAAATGAAAAAAAATTTAAACAAATACTTCGTGAGAAAAAATCTCAACTTCAAGAGTTTAAAAATTCATCTGAACTAAATAAAGAAAATTGTACAATACTTAATGCAGAAAAAGAAAAACTTTTTAATTTGTTAAAAAATTCTGAACTTAAAATAAAACAGCAAGAACAGAAATTACAAATTAATATTTCTGAGCTGAATGATTCAAAAGAACTTCGGATTGAATTGAACAATAAACTCGAAAATTTAGAAAATGAGCGAAGTAAACTACTAACAGATTTGGAAGAAATTAATAACAAAATGTTATCGGAGATTGAAATGAAACAAAACCTCATTGAAAAGAATAATTTTTTGGTAATTGAGAATGAACATAAGAATAGTGAAATTTATGAATTACGTGCAGCAATTGACCATGCTTCAAAAGAACGCGAATTGATTTCTGATGAAATTAAAATTTTAAGAGAACAATTAAATCAATCAGATTCTTTAAGATTACATTTAGAGCGCGAAATTGAAAAAAATCTAAAGAACTTCGAAAGTGAATGCAATAATTTTTCCGAAAAGATTTCACAAAAAGATCAGCAGTTCCAAGAAGAAATAACATCTTTGGAAAAAAATATTTATAATTTGAAAGAAGAACTAAATTGCTTAACTTCTAAATATGATAAAATTTGTATTGAAAATAAAAATTTAATTGATGAAAAAGAGCAATCGGAAAGGGAAATCATCCAATTTCAAAATAAAATTTCGAATTTGACCGAAACGCTTAAAGTTAGTGCGACAAAACTTGATACTTGTAGTCGAACTTGTGCTCAACAAGAAGAATGTTATAAAGAAAATCAACAAAGATGTCAACAATTAGAAGAAGAGTTGAAAAAATTCTATGAATCTTATATTGTTTCACAAAAACAAATTGCTAGCGATGAGCAAATGTTGAATACATTGAAATCTAGAAATTCAAACCTTGAATTGTCCCTAAAAGAGGTACAAGATCAACTAAAAGATATTTCTCAGGAATACCATAATGTAGAAAAAGCAAAGGGGTTGCTTGAAATTGATTTGAATTTAAAAAATGCGGAATTTGAAACCATAACTGAGAAAAATACAAAATTAGAATCCGATTTGAATGATGAAAAAGAGCAAACTGAAAAAAAAATCAGCCAATTTCAATATGAAATTTCGAAATTGACAGAAACGCTTAAAGACAATGAGGCAAAACTTGATACTTATAGGCAAACTTGTGCTCAACAAGATAAATGTTTTGAAGAAAACCAACAAAGATATCAACAATTAGAAGAAGAGTTAAAAAAACTTAATGAATCTTTTATTACTTCACAAAAACAAATAGCTAGCGATAAAAAAATTTTGGATACATTGAAATCTAGAAATTCAAATCTAGAATTGTCCTTAAAAGAGGTGGAAAACCAATTAAAAGATATCTCTCAAGAACACCATAAGGTAGAAGATGAAAAAAGGTTGCTTGAAATTGATTTGAATTTAAAAAATGCGGAATTTGAAACCATAATTGAGAAAAATACAAAATTAGAATCCGATTTAAATCATGAAAAAGAGCAAACTGAAAAAAAAATCAGCCAATTTCAATATGAAATTTCGAATTTGACAGAAACGCTTAAAGACAATGAGGCAAAACTTGATAGTTATAGGCGAAGTTGTGCTCAACAAGACAAATGTTTTGAAGAAAATCAACAAAGATGTCAACAATTAGAAGAAGAGTTAAAAAAACTTAATGAATCTTTTATTACTTCACAAAAACAAATAGCTAGCGATAAAAAAATTTTGGATACATTGAAATCTAGAAATTCAAATCTAGAATTGTCCTTAAAAGAGGTGGAAAACCAATTAAAAGATATCTCTCAAGAACACCATAAGGTAGAAGAAGAAAAAAGGTTGCTTGAAATTGATTTGAATTTAAAAAATGTGGAATTTGAAACCATAACTGAGAAAAATACAAAATTAGAATCCGATTTGAATGATGAAAAAGAGCAAACTGAAAAAAAAATTAGCCAATTTCAATATGAAATTTCGAAATTGACAGAAACGCTTAAAGACAATGAGGCAAAACTTGATAATTATAGGCAAAGTTGTGCTCAACAAGAAGAATTTTATAAAGAAAATCAACAAAGATCTCACCAATTAGAGGAAGAGTTAAAAAAACTTAATGAATCTTTTATTTCATCACAAAAACAAATAGCTTGCGACGAAAAAATGTTGGATACATTGAAATCTAGAAATTCAATCCTAGAGCTATCCTTAACAGAGGTAGAAAACCAATTAAAAGATATCTCTCAAGAACACCATAACGTAAAAGAAGAAAAAAGGTTGCTTGAAATTAATATGAACTTAAAGAAATCGGAATGTGAAAAAATAACTGAGAAAAATACAAAATTAGAATCCGATTTGAATGATGAAAAAGAGCAAACTGAAAAAAAAATCAGCCAATTTCAATATGAAATTTCGAATTTGACAGAAACGCTTAAAGGCCATGAGGCAAAACTTGATACTTATAGGCAAACTTGTGCTCAACAAGATAAATGTTTTGAAGAAAATCAACAAAGATATCAACAATTAGAAGAAGAGTTTAAAAAACTTAATGAATCTTTTATTTCATCACAAAAACAAATAGCTTGCGACGAAAAAATGTTGGATACATTGAAATCTAGAAATTCAAACCTTGAGTTGTCCTTAAAAGAGATGGAAAACCAATTTAAAAATATCTCTGATAAATACCATAATATGGAAGAAGCAAAGCGGTTGCTTCAAATTAATGTGAATCAAAAAAATGTGGAATGTGAAGCTATAAATAAGCAAAATATAAAATTAGAAGCTGACCGTTTGAATTTGGAATCCAAGTTGGAGGTAACTAATACCAGTTTAGTTAAAGTTGAAAACCAGATAGAACGTATTAACAAAGAAAAGAATGATCTTCTATCTGAATGGACTATAAAATATTCTGATGTTTGTAATAAATTAAATTTCTCAGTCAATGGATGTCAATCGGTAAGAGAAGAATTTGAACAATTAAAAGAAACTTTAAAAATTACAGAAACTACGTTAGAAAAAGAAAAAAAAGACTCTGAAAATGAGAAAAACATGTCTCTAAATAAAATTTCAAATTTGGAAAAAAATTTAATTTATTTAGAAAATGAAATAAAATCTAAGAACGAAAATAATTTACGTTTAGAAGATGAATTAGCTTCATTAAAAGAGAAATTTAAAAATATTTTAATAGAAAAAAATGATATGGAGGATAATCTTGAACAAAATGCGACAAAAATGAAAACTACTACAGATGAAATAACAAAACTGCAGAGCGAAAACCGATGTTTAGAAAGACGAAATTTAGATAATGAAAAACAGATACAGACTTATAAAAATAATATTAAAAGTTTTCATGATGATATAGAAAAATTAGAATCAGAGAATAATGTTATCATCGAATCCCGTAACAAATTGGAAGATAATTATTCCCAATTAAATAAAAAATTGGAGAAAACTTGTATTAAATTGGGTCAATATCAGGGCAATGCATCGAAATTAGAAAAAGAAAATGAACATTTAATAAAAAATTCTAATGAAATGCAATCTAATTTAGAAAATATTCAACTCCAGAATTCTAAATTACAAATTGAAATTAATAATTTTAAAGAAAAGCTAGAAAAAACTAAAATTAGCAATAAAGACTTAAGCGATGAGAAAATTGAACTTAAAGAAGAGTGCATGTTACTTAGAACTAAGTTAGAGGAGAGTTTGACAAGTGAATTAGAAATGCGTAAAAATTATCAGAAAATACAAGTAGCTTATAAAGATGCGGAATCAAGGCTGAAAACAATGTCAGATGCATCAAGCGAAATATCTTATTTAGAAATGAAAAATGTTGAGTTAACTCACGAAATTGGAAGTTTGAATAAAACTATAGAAGGTAAGTTCCTTTATTCATCATCCATAAAGTGTTTTTTGTGATTTAGATTTGATTTAAATATTAAAAATAATAACAATATTGGATTCAGAACTTTTTCAAACTGAAACTGATCGTAACGAAACCCCCTTTCAGCTCCCACTTCGAATCCTTGATTACAATCTGAGTTAAAATTTTTTTAAGGCTCCTTAAATGGATATTTATAACGACTTTTATAGAAATCTCCACTTCATTTTTTTTTTGGATACATTCGGTTTTTTATTTTAAGTTCCTTCGACCCACATACTAATTTTCATCAGAACTCATATAAATTTTATACAAAAATATTATCGATCTCTAGCCGGTTGAGAACTTATATGTCCAGAGTCCGAACTCAACCATTTAGCTTGGATGAAAGTGAACGAATTATGCATTTGTGGCATTGTTTAGATCGAAGTCGGTCAACTAGTTATAAGCATTTTGATAGACGAATGGCCGTTCAATTAAAACATACATGTTTTTAATTTTTTAGTTCAAACGACTTAAATATATTTTATTGCCCTTTCATATTGAACTTATGTTCTTTTTTTTATTTTTATTTTTTAATAGAATTGAAAAAAATTAACCAAAATGAGCAAAATTATTTGGAGAATTCTTTAAGAAATTTAAAAGAGGAAAACCAAAATCTGTTGGATATTAATACAAATTTAAATGAGGAAATAAAAATTGTAAAAGCAGATAATGTTAGACTCATTGAAAATTTAAATGAAAGTACAAATCAAAAACAAATAATGGAATCTAAAATAAATAAATCTGATAATTATTTAAATGAATTGCAACAAAATTCAGAAATATGCGAATTGAAATGTGTTAATCTTCAAAAAGAAAATCAAAAACAAGCCGAAGAAATTATCAATCTGCAACAGAACCTACAGCAAACCGATGAAAAAGAACAAATTAAAGATCTTATGAAAACGATCGAAAACTTGGAATCAAAGGTATCAAAAAATATGAAAGATTTAGAATCTACTTCGCAAAAATTACATGAACAAACAGATATTTGCAATAAATTAGAATTACAGCGTAAAAATGATAAAGAAATGATTAAACACCTGGAAAACAATTGTGGCATTTTCGAAGCAAAATTATATAAATCTCGTGAACAACTTGCTGAAGTTGAAAAGAAATGGTCGAAAGAGAAAAACCAATTAATGTCAGAAAATAAATTTGGTGAAGAAAAAATTAAGGAAAATCGCTTAGAGTTAGAAGGAAAACTAGAAAAAATGAAAGCTAAAATGGTAAGAATACTATATAATTACATATTTATTGCATGTCTTTATGCTGTTATTTTATCTTTTTAACTTATTTCTCTGAATATTTTTAAGTTTGATTAGAGTACTGAATTCATAGTTTTTTTTTTTGTGGCATGCTATTAATAAAGCTTAATGGGTCTTATGTAACATTCAGGTGAGTTAATTCCTAAAACTTTTTGCTACCTCAAATCATTCAAAAAAAAAAAAATTGAGTTGAAATGATTGCTTTCATTCAGTCCATATAACTTACGCTGAAATATTTTTTCATCATCACAAAAACCAATTCAATATTTTTCAACATTCTATCCAAAAAAGTTGAACACAAAAATCTTTAAATAACTTTTTTGAAAATTTTCGAATTAATAAGAGTATGTAAAAAATAATTATGGTTATGTTAAGAACAATTTATTTGAATAGCATGCATATTCACTAAATATTTTCATGACATACACCTAATGAAAATTGACATTATTATGTACTAGTACCTCCTCTTCTGTTCACAAAATTTAAATTAAGTAGCCAATGCGATATCTCTTATTTTATGAAAAAAATACGTTTATTTAATTTGGGTAAAAAATATTTTACGCATATGAATGTACAACCTGTTTTTCGAGCCATAGAATATTTGTGGTAAAATATTTTCTTATGACAAGATCTAATTTTGTATTAAGCTTTTTTCACAATCTATAAAACAAACAAATCAATAAATCTTAAAAACGGTCTTAATACAATAATTTGTGAACAAATATGTAGTGTACGGTTCATGTTTTATCTATTCAATTTTTCATTTATGTTTTTTGTTAGTATTTTAATCGCTGCATTTAAGTTTAAGATTCTTTATTTTCTTTTATATTTGTTGTTTTGGTTTTTAATTTTTTTTTTATATTATCATTGGCCTGGGTTAATATTAATATTGACATTTGCTTAGGCTTTTAAATTTTTATTTTTTTATAAATATTTTAAAATGTTGAATTTTTTATAATTTTTAAACTTTCCACAACTTTTTAATTTGCTCATTTTCACAAGTTAAGCTTAAAATTTTCCTGGATGTTATATAATTCCAGAAACACTATCTATGTTAAGTAAATGTGAAATGTAATCATTTAATCAATAACGAGTTTCGAACTCTGTAAAACTTAATATCGATCTTACCTTTTCTTATTTCTTCATATTTATATTGAAAAAGATTTGAATTTCCTGAAATATTCTAAATTTTATTTAATTAAGTTTTTATTTTTCATTCTGGTAATTTTGGATTGCAAAAGTTATCAAGATCATTATCAACTCAGACAAACCATCAAGAAACTGGTCAAACAAATTTAAATCAAAAATTTTCCAAAAAATCTTTTGAGTGGAAAAGAAAATTTTTCAACATATGCAAATATTCATTTGTAGTAATAATTTTTAATTTATTACTTATAATTTTCGTTCGTTACACTTTAAATCAAAACGATTTAGAACTAGTTATATCCAACAATAATCCATCAATTTACTAAAAAAAAATAAGATTTCACATTTTTAAAAACTCAAAATAAACTTCATATTTAGTAAAGTTAATACTTGATTATACATATAAACATTTTTTGTTTCTTTTTAAGTGAAGATTTTATTTTGAATATACGTATGTTATGTATAAAATTTTTATGTTTCAAATAAAAAAAATGAATATCAAAAATTAGACTTTTTCATTTTATTTTTTGTTTGATTTCTATTTTCCTTTTTCTTGTAATTAACTTTTGTTTACACAAAGTTAATTGTCTGCAGCTAATCATCGAATACTTAATGATTTCACTATAACAATTTAAAAATATATTTATTTCGTATCTTTCATATTTGAACATCCTATTCTCAATTTAAATTTTTATGAAATTTAACAATATTATTTTCAAGTTTCTTACGATCGAATGATTTATAATAAATTTCCCAGATCCCTTATCATGGAACTCGACTCGTTTCTTGTCTCGATGCGAGTTTTAATCTTTTTTTTTTTAATAATTGAACTGACTGGTCGACTGAAAACTGAATTAATTTGTATTGTATATTCTAACAAATTTTAAACTACAATTTTTTTTCTACCTTAAAATCATCTGGAAAATTAAATTAGAATTTTATTTGTCCTGAACACTTACGATTGAAAGTACAAAATTGTATAAAACATGCTATTTCTTTATAAAAATAAATGCAATAGTAAAGAATACAAATTTAAATCTTAAATTTTTTTGGTCATGAGTTTGGATGAACCTTCTTCCTAAATAATTATCAAGGAAATGGATTTGGAAGCCTAATTATAAGAAAAGGTTTAATTAATTAAGGACTTAAAAAATGTTTAACCTCCATTGTACGCAAAAACTCGATCCGTAAGTTTGAAAATGGATTTCTATTGAAATTGTTACAATGATATGTAGATTTCAAGAGAATTTAATTTCAAAAAATTTAGATTGCAGAATGAGGATTAGAAAACGTAAGGTAAAGCTTTTAAAAAAAAATTTACGAACAAGGAATAAAAAGAAATCAAAATTGGCTAGCTCGAATTTTCAGTTTTTAGACTTTTTCGTCCACAAATTCTTTTATAACATTGTTATAAAAGTTGAGACCAGAATAAACATTATATCGTTGAACTTTTGTAATGCCAAATTTTTTTTTTCGCTCGATTGGAAGAAGTTAACTGGTCGATAAAATGGACAGTAACGAATTTTACAATTTTAAGTTTAAACTGGCCTTTCGCTTAGTCAATTCTTGTCTCGCATAAGTCGATTTCAATTATTCAGATTCTCACTATTTGTCAAAAGCAATAGACGAGTCGTATTTCATAAAAAAGGGCTATTATTTAGAAGTTTTTTTTTTTTTATAGGATTTGCTAAATCTTTAATAACTTTAGCACAATTTAATCTTGGAATCGTCGATTGAATACAATAAAAAATTACTTTCTTATTCACAATACTAACTAAATATTTATAATAACTTTTAACTAATTGTAGAACTCTCATAATATGAAGATAGTAAAATAATAAAAAATAATTATTGTGCAAGCAAGTCAAGTACATAATTTGTAGCATTTTATTACGAAGAAAATTTAATTATTTTTTATTTTATTTTATTGAAAATTAAATTTTTTAGCGAAATTTGTATAACGAAGAAGTTGATAAATTAAAATCGAAATATGGAAGAGAAATATTCGACTATCAAGCTAAAATACAAGTATTGGAATCTCAGGTAAAAAATAAAGTTTAAATTTCAAATAATTATAAAAGGAAAAAACTTTATTGATGGAGATGGAAGCAGTTTTATATATGTAGCAGATTTAAAAACAAACAAAATTCAAACTATATAAATATTATTTTTAGTAGCTCCATGTCGTAATTTTTAAATCCTTTATATTATTATATAACAACGCTATCAAATTTTTATGTTTTTATGTGTCTTGTTTTTCGATATGAAGTTATCTTGTTTATTTATAAACTTAAAAACTTAAAAAAGTGTTTATTGTGAACCAAATTGTATATAACTTCTTTAATTACTAATTAGATGAACTGTATCACAATATTTCAATTTAATTTTTTTTCAATCTAACAAAAAAGTACAATTTAAGATTTTTGGGCTGAGATTTCTTTAAATAAATTTTCTTCATAACAATAATTTAAAATTAAACTCGTTTGGACTCAAATAATTCTATTTTATTATAACTTTTTGGAAAATCCTCTCAAAGTTTTTCTTGTTTTGAGGTTTTAAAGATCTGAGAATGAGTATTTTAAATTTAAGCTTTGTTTTTTGAAAAACTTTTTTCTTATTTCTGACATTATTTTCCTGTTGAATGTTGTATTTGTTTGATTAAGTTTAAATTAAGAAGTTATAATTTTTACTAAATTTAAGGAAGGATTCAAAAAACGCATTATGGCCAAAGTTTAACTTTTGATATTTTAATAAATTAATTCATAATCTCATTGTGATAAATTACTTTGCTTGGGATACAATTACGTGGACAACGAGACTAACGATAAAAGCAATCGTGGTGTTTATGTTGATCTTACCATAATCACCTCTTTTAAAAACTGTACCTCTTATCGTTAATCCCAGCTTCAACATATTCGTATCCTTACAAACACTTGAATAATAATGTTCAGAATTATATTTTTGTTTAAATCTCTATTGAAAAGACTTTATGAAAGCTGTTGCATTTGGTGTTTTTTTACATTTTCAAATTAACCTAAAAAACATTCTTTAGCTATCAAATTATTTAATGGAACAAAAAACATTTTAATTTGAATTTCATTAAGAAAAAAATTGATTTAATTGTTAAAAAATAAATTATTAAACATGCAATATGGTTAAGGTTTAATTTCTTATAGATTTGTAAATCATAGATATAATTTCATTACAATTATTTTACATTAATTTTTTTTTTTTAGACAGAAAACTACGAAGCACATATTCAAAAACTGTCAAAACAAATATTTAATTTAAATGGTGAGAACAGTGTTCTAAATCGTGATAAAAAGTTCTTAGAAACAAAGTTAAAAGATTTGGAGCAATTTAAAAACACATCAATTAAACGCCCTCAATCTTATCAAAATTTACAAAATCATCCTAACATTATACCAATTTCTACGAATCAGCGAATAACTGGTAATAAACTTCTAATGGAAGATGAAGAAGGGGAGCTTTTCAATAACACGTATTTAACAGAATTGAAAGAGGGTCATATGTCTGATAGTACTATTAGAGACTCAATAAGGTTAGTATTTTCAAAAATGTGTTTTCCAAAACATTTCAATATTAACAAATTTTAATTAATTTTAATTCATTGTTTTTAATTTTATTACAGTGTAAAAGAATTGCAGTATAGAAATTCGTTAGCTCCACCACATTTACGTTCAACGTATTTAGCCCAATACAAAGAACATAATGTGACAGAGGAAGACATAAAAGTAAGTCATATTCTAAACAAGGAAAAAAATAAACTTTTCAAAAAGGACGACCCTATTTAATTCTTTGCTTAAGGCAGTATTTATGAATTTGTAAAATAAGATACTAAGGTTTTTTTTTGTCAAAACTAATGAGACATTAAAAAGTATTTGTTATTTTCTTTAATATTGTAATTAAAATTAAAGTGGAATAAATAAAAGAGTTAAAAAAATTCCGTATACATTTTATTTAAAATTAATTTAATGTTCTGTGCTTGTCCTTTTTAAAGTTATATTTTATTTTCTTGCTTTTAAATATAATTAATCTTAGACGAAATAAGGGTTATTAACCCCAAAAAAAAAGCAATTCTTAAAAAAAAATAATTATTCAATAAATCCTGTAAATCTTGAGACACCTATAAATAAAACTATAGTTATCTACCTATTAAATACATTATTTCTCACCACTTACTGAGAGATTTTTATTGAGATTATAAATTTACTTAGTTCAAGATCTTCGTTTCGACTAAAGAGAAAGTTGATAAAAATGCTTTTTATACTTACTAATAAGTAGGTTATTTACTTTAAACATTTTTTGTAATGGAAACTTTTTAAATTTTTGTTTCAAGGATGGTATCCCGGTCAATTTAGATGATAGTTTAAGCTCTTTATTAAATGGTGACAAGCGAAAAAAATTGGCTGGCACAACTTCATATAAGAGACCAGGCCCTCCGACGCCCAGCAAAACTGCTGGCCGCTTATCATTTGGTAGTGGTAACGAAGTTCAATCAACTATTTTGAAGGAATTGAATACAGATACTTGTTTAACATCAAAAACTCCGTCAAAGTTTAGATTTTTCTCATCAAAATTAGCAAAAGATGAGGTAAACTATATTTTTATTTTATTTTAATTGTTTTTTAAGACTAAAAACTTTACAAAAAGTACTTAATGACTTTAAAAACAATATTGTTAGAATTGAGTTTTAGTGCCAAAAAATCGAGAAAAAGGGAAATCATTTGCACAAATTTTAAAAACGTTGTAATCTTCTTACAAACATTGCTTTTATCTAATCCATACACGCGAATTTATTTAAAAAAAAAACACTTAAATTTTATTTAATGTTAAATTTTATTATTGAACATTTAAGAAAAAAAAAATTTAATAATTTTTTCAATTCTCCAGAAATTGGATAATTTTGTGTTTGTGTCTTTAATGTTTTTGATGCCTCCTTTAATAATCCCATTTTTTATATCATTTCTTTTTTAAAAATGTATCAGAAACCAAAAACTTCAGTCAATCGTAGAAATTCTTTACGTTTTATTTGTCATAAATATTGCAATCGCCAAAAAACATCAAAATTCCAATCGTCAACACCACGTAAAAGTAGACTTCATCTAGATCAGCAACAGCAATTAGAAAATATTGTTTCTCAAAATCAAGCAAAATCAATTGAATTAAATAAGAATATTTCAAAAAAAATTAAATGTTCATCTGCATCTCCATTGACTGAGCCAGAATTTCAGATTTGGCGAAAACATGGAATACATTATAATTCTGAAACCTCAGACTCAAATTCACCATTGGTTAGCAGTACAGATTTTAAAACCAATCGGAAAAACAAATGTGTTTCAATTTATGATCGTGGAAATATGTATTATCGAACAAAGAGGACAAGCCAAACACATAAAAATTCCATGCGGATGAAATCAAAACTAGATCGGGTGAAAAATTTCAATAAATGTAGGAAATCTTTAAATGGGTTAGAAATTAGAAAATCAATATTATGTAGAAATAGTCGAACAGACAGTGATCTGTTTCCACAAACCAATGCAGTTCTCTTGAAAAATAACTTCAATGAGTTCACACAATATAACGATGATCAACTTTGCGATGAACGACTATCATTTATGTTTGGGAATCAATTGCAACACAACTCAAATTTAGGATTTAATTACAAAACAGATGAAAAAAAATTTGAAAATTTATTATCTGAGATCGAATCAACCGCTCCATTTGAAGTACTTCCATTGGAAATAAACAGGAACAGGGGAATTTCCGATTTTGAGGAAAGTGCAGACAGAAAGGAAGATAAAACTCCTTCAAGACATGATCAGCTTGAAGTATCTGATAGTGGCTCAATAAATACTATTTTATCTAAGACTTTGTATGCTAATAATATTATGTTTGATCGAAAACTACCCAATGTAAATAAGACTGTCGTGAAAATTAGAAACAGTTCGGTTTACTATAAAAATGGAAATTTAGTGTTGAAATCGAATTCAAAAATTACAATCAAGGATTTATTTGAATTAAAAAAAATGTTGACTATGGATGTTCAACTGATATTAATTTTATCAACAGCCCTAATTATAATGATATTTTCAATGTTTATTACATGGATACGTCAAGTTTTTAGCACTTAAAAAAATATATATATTAAAAATAACAAATTATCTAACATATTTAAATAGTTAAAAACTGAAATTAAATTGATGCTCTTATATATATTTTTCTCTAAAATATATATATATTTTTCTCTAAAATTTGAAATTAATTTAATTAGCCAAATATTTGTTTTTGTTTTGTTCTAAATATCAGTGTTAGCAAAAGCGTGCTAGTGATTAATAAATTTTTAATAACTACTTATTTTTTGTGAATTAATTGTACATGCTTATGTGTCTTTTCTTTATACATACATACATATATATGCATAAAATTTAATAAAACTAAGAAATATTAAATTTTTTTTTAAAAATAAAGTTATTTTTTTGATTTAGATATGTAATTAATTATATATTTTTTCTTATAAAATTTTATTTAGTATTATAGTACTGTTAAAGCTTCATGATAAAATGTAAAACCTTGCATGATTGGGTTACTAAATACCGATCAGTAAATAATCACCAATTTGTTTTTATTGTATTTGGAACCTTAAAAAACTATCATTCGAGGATTGGATACATTCAAGTACCTAACTTTCGGACTAGATCAGCGCCTTTGGTTAGTATTACGTGAACAATTTTGCATCATTTCAAAACCGCCAAAGTATAACCAAAATTGTACTATACTAAAAAAGAAAATTTATCTCTGAACGAACCTTTTGTTGTGTCACGAATAATTATTTATATTAAGAAGGATTTCAGGCAGCATATAATTCGTATTTAATGAAATATAAGCGATGAATAAAATGAAATCGGATTTTACTCATTGATGCATTCCTGTAGTCTTGATATTCTATCAAATCCTTTTCCTAAAATTTCAATAAAAATACTTTAATAGACCCTAAAATCTTTCCCTACATGAAAATGATATTAAACAAAAAATGGTACCCTCTGTGCCCACTCGTTTTTGAAAAAAAAAAAACTCACGTTAGATTAGATTGTACCACTATTATTTATTGAAAAATTTTTAGTAATTTTTAGTTATACAATGCGACTTGTTTGAAAAAGGCAAATCGAAATAGCTAAATAACAATTATTGTTAATATGTAGGCTTGTGAATTTCGGTCCCTAAAAAAGTTTGTTTTAATACCTAAAAAAATTCTAAAAAAAACAATGAAAAATTGTTTTTTAATTAAAACAAAACAAAAAAAATGTTGTCTTAAACTTTATGAAAAGGAAATATTTTAATAAATATATATGAGTATTTAATTACTTTACTAAACATCTATATCTTAAAATCATGACCCTAATTATGATCTATTATGCTTTGTTAATATTGAAGCAAAAGCGTGATTTCATTCAATAAAATCTGAAATAAAAATTTAAAATTCAATAACAAAAATTATTAAAAAATTTATTTATTTTCATTTAAATATATTCATTCATTTTTTATTCTAATAAAAAATAAGATAAAAATAAGAAATTCGGAAGTATAATGCATTCTTTTAATTTCAAATGTTACAAATTCTTATCTATTTGAAAATAAAGAAATATTAATAACGAGAGAGAATTTCAGAAAATTTCAAATCATCATTTTAATATCCTAAAGTAGTGTTACACAAAATTTAAAGTATACATACAAGTTTTCGTAGATTTTTATTAATAATGTATTTTAACAATATACGTAATAGATCAATTAGAAGTATAGATTTATTATGTATATTATTTTAACACAAAAAATATTAAAAAAGATTTAATAAAATTTTTTTAATTGCACGAATCTGACAATCTGAAATATTTAAAAATATCTAGTATTGATTAAACCCGAATGAGATCGCCAAGCCACCGCATGAGTTACATATAATATTTTATTTAGCAAAAGGGTATCCAGTAAGGTTCAATATTTTCTTCACGCACCTTAAGTAATCGTTCGTAAAATTATCTCACCGAGACGTTATCAATTACTACAAACACTTTGACTTTACAAAGAAAATAAAACTTATCAGAAAAATATGTTAAATTTAAATTTGTATTGCGAATTATGAATTTCTCTTGGTTACTAATAGTAATATTCATTTATTTCATTTCAGAATACTCCACCCAGAAGACGTTTGAGTAATTTATTCAAAAAAAAACCTTCTAATTTTAATTAGTTTTTTAATGAATTATTTAATAAATTTTTAAAATTATTATATTAATGAAATATATAATTACTTATGAGTAACAGTAAATTATGCTCTATACAAAAGTACCCTGTAATGTGCATAAAAATTGTGGTGCTTACAGAAAGGCTGAATGTTTATTCAACTTGAGATGGCCAACTTAAAATTAACTCATCTGTAGAGTTGTTGAAAGTGATTGACAAGAAGTCTTTTTTCATCCTGGTTTGAAAGACTTGGATGATTTTAAAAGGCGAGCTGTACAATTTAGTTTATATGTCTGTAGCGAACTTTCAACAAGTTGGAAGACAAGCTGAATAAAGCATTCAACCCGTCTATACGCAGCACCTTTACAAAAAATCAAACATATTTTTACTTTAATGAAGGATAACAGAAATTAAACTAGAACGACGAAACCACTGATAAAATACATGTACATTATGTGCTACATATGCAGATACACATTGGGAAAAAAGTTATCAGAAATATTAATAAATTGTACCTTATAATATAAATAAATTTAATTAACATAAAAATTTAAATAAATTTAATTCAAAATAATTTAATATTGTCTTGCATTTTTAATTGTTGTAATCTAAAGTTATAGTTCTAAAGTTCATAGTTAAGGCCGGTAAATCTTCCATGTTATTTATTGATTATAATAAAATTAGTATATAATTTTCAAATACACGTTGTGTAAGCACATAGCAATAGCAAAATTTTTGCGCTTTAATTTTAGTTGTTCTTTGTTTGGTCCCACTTCTTATAATAAGATATTTGAATGGAAATGCTACATCGAAAAGTAAAAAATGATTGAGATGGAAGTAAAAATTTGCAAACAGTTAAACATATATGTGTTAACGGACTCTTAAAAAAAATAAAAGGGTAATAACTCAATACTTTGAATTTATTTCGGAGCAAAACAATAATAAATTGAAAAACTTAAGAATTGGAATTGCTCAAAATTAGTATAAAATTCATCAGATAAGGGGAAAATGAAATGTTTTAGAAAATTTAAACAAATTGTGGAAGGAATTAGAAATTATTCCGAAATCAAGGTTTAAAGTTTTAAATATAATTTTTAATTTTACAGTAAATAAAGGTACATAATACAATTTGCGCTAGCCGCAAATCCCACTGAGCAACCACCGGTCCTCCCGCCCGCCGCAGCCCGCCACCCCATTATCACGTTCTGGGACACCCCTCTACTCCTAACACAAAAATGGGGCCAATCATCGGCCAAAGAGTAAGTACCGAAGTGTTTGTCACAAATCACAAATAACAATTGAGGTGGATGAGTTATGTCATTGCAAAGGATATAAAACATCGGGCAATTTGCGGATGAGTTAAAATGGATATAATTTATCGAAAATCGACCGATGAGTTAAGTACCAAAGAGTTATTGCACTTCGCCGTACTTATATGCAGATAGATACCTAAGCAAAACATTTAATAAAAACACTGATAAATTGTACGTTCTTTAAACAAATTTGATTGATTTATGACTTCTGTTGTCGGGTACTTTATTCTTTTTAATGAATGCAGGTGAATAAAAATATTTTAAATCACTGCTTAATTCATTGATAATAAAAAAATCATATCAGTTGAATTGAATTCAATAAAGGTTTTTGTAAGATTAATGGAAATATTTTTATAAGATAATTAATTTTTATTTACTCAATTTGTTTTGTTTTTTTATTAATTTTAAATAAACATTTTTGTCTAGGAAAATGTGCCAGTCAATTGGATTTTTTTAACATTTGGAAAAAAAGTGTATTAGGTGATCTGGTTATTAACTAAGTGTTATGATTAGTCTATGGTAGCATCTTGTGAGTGTAATACCTACGTAAATGAATGTTAAATGAAAGGAAAATAAGGTTCAGTTGAAGTAAATTCCAAAAAATTAGAAAATAATATTTTATTCTTTATTGAATGGTTAATAATTAGTACACGCAACAAAATACATCATGTATCTACTACTTATTTTGACAGCGAATTGCTAATACAAAACTACGTTATATTTTAATTATTAACTTTCTTATATGTATTTAAAAGTGTATTTTTTTCACAAAGTAAGAAAAACAAAACTTACGATACTAAAACAAGATAAACAACCTATTATTTTTATTTTACTAAAGGAAAAATAAAAATATGTACATACTTTCATTTTGTTTACAAACAATTTTTTATTAACTATTTGCATTAACAATGATGTTTTTCATATTACAGTTGTGATCAACAAAATAACACACATCCGTTAATTTCTTTGCTTTTTAGTCTATGGTGTTATGTTCAATTTTTTGTTTTTGTAGTAAATGCTATTTATTAACAATTAAAAAAAGGATAAAAAAATGTTTAATAACATTGGCAAATTTTACTGATTTTATTTTCTATGGCAATTTAAATCCAAATCTCTAAATTACATTCGAGTGTATTATATTATAAACTTTTACGACTCGTCATTAAAAATTTTACATTTGGTCATTGCATTCAAAAAAAAAAATTTCTTACAATTTTAATTTCTATTATTAATAAATTCTCTTAAAATAGAATTTTGTACGAAGATTTTATCTAACAAGTTATGACAAAAAAGTGGTTCCTTTGTTGGTCTTCCCTGTATAGTATATGTATAATATTATTTTGATATATTAATATCTACATAATATACGTATTATAAGAATATTTTGCATTAAATTATGCAAATTAAAAACAAAATCTAAATATTTTTTAAATACCTAATATTATGTAATTTAGTAAGTAGATAAACATTACATTTTGTGAAAAAAAAAAACTAAGTACATTCGAGAACACCAATTAGTTAAACTCCAATTTAAAGAAAAAAAAGGTACTAACTTTCGATATTTTACTTAAAATCAAGTTTTGGAAAAAAATGATTTTGAAGTCATTCATTCCTGCAAAATTTTAACTATTATGTATGCGGCAAGGTATGATCCTTTTAGAAATTTTAAACAAACTCTAAAAAATCATATAATGTCATATTGATGTCGATTTCATCAGAATATTAATTATGTTATTTAATTTATACACATTTTACTAAAATTCAATCAAAAGAAGAGTTAGTTTAAAATAGTTTTAAAAAATAAATATTGCTTAAATTTATGCATAATTAAAAAAAAATATTTGAAATCTTTCAGTTAAATTTCTCAGTCAGAATATGCCCTATTAAAATGTGGCCAATATGTATGTATAATTTTGTTTAGATGATTTAAAATCAACATAGATCCAAAACGGCTGGAAGATATATCTCGACAAGTAGGTTTAATTAAAGACCGGTCAACTTTGAGAAGATAAGGTTTTCCTACAAAACAATTCAGAATGAGGTTTTATAGTGTATTTAGGAAAATTGTAAGCTTTACTTAAAATTATTAGATATACCGGCTGTAACATGGATTATCAGACTTCGATTGCCATATTAGAGTTACTTCAGAATGGCAATAATACAAGTCGTTGAAAGTAGCCAGATTATTTTTCAAAGTTTGTGCCATGGTCAGTTTTAAGTCAAGTGCTCTAGGGCTAAACCGGCTAAAAATCAAATTGTTCTGGATGAAAAAAGGAGAACAACTTTACAGGAAGTATTAAGCAAAGAATATTTAATTGTCGTCAGAGCTAAAATGTTGATTTAAGTAAGTATATAGGCGTCGGATTACAGAAATATTAAGACATCGAACACTTTGTTTATAATTAAGTTAATATGGTAAGTACATATCTTATGTATAGTTGTATCTTATGTATAGTTGGTAATATGAAATTTTAATTTAAAAATTCAAAGAGGAACCTATGTTCTATCCCTTTATTGATTTAAACACACACTTTTGTAACCCTTATCTATGATAACCAAATCCTTTTGAATAAAAAAATTAAATTTTCGTTAGGAACCATAAAATTTGAGAATAAAAATGTTTATTTTCTTGATAAAATGTTAAATTTACGTCATTTTGTTTTTTTTTTATCAAATCAATAAATTAAAATATTACTAGTAGAGTGGTTAAAGATTTTTTTTTAATATCGCCAACGTTTCTTTCTATAATAATTAATAAAATATATTTAAAAAAAAACAATTTCCATTAAGAAAATAGCAATAAAAATTATTATAAGATTCTTTGTTTTTGAGTGCCGATTTTATTTTAATTTCCACTTTTTCGTTTTCACCATTTTCGGAGAACTTTTACATTACAATATGTTGACATTTGTGATTAAAAACTTTGGAGATTTCAAAAATCTTTTCAAAATTTTAATGAAATTAAATATTCTTATATGCATAATAGTGTATTAAAATAAGTTTTATAAGATACAATTTTCAAAGTGAATTCAATTACAATTTTACTTTGTCTCACAAAGAATAAAGGTAGATGATAAATTATAATATATACACATGTATATGTACTAATCTACATCTTCCAGTCCTAGTGACTTTTAACTTTATAAAACTTATGATGAATAAAGTTGACTAATAATGGAAAATTGAATGTGATCTAAAAAAAGATTTCTGAACAATGTTCAAACATGAAAAGCTAACTGATCAAATTGATATTTAAAAAAGTTTTATGCTAAAAAAGACAAATTCAAAAGCGAATTCTCTGCGTTTCTTATTTCAACGGAATAGAAAGAACTACACTAAAATTTGATTAAAAAATAAATTAAATATTTTTTAAAATCTAATAAATTTATGGAATGAATAAAATTTAAATCTGAGATTTTTTTTTTTTAATACGACACAAGTTTTTACCGGCGTTAAAATCAAAGAAGAAATAGAAATGAAACAAATAAAAGCACCTGTTTAATCAGGGATTTTGATTAGTACGAAACTAAAATTCTAGAAAACAACATTTTAATAATTATTAAAAGAAAAACAAATTTTTGTATTTTAAAAGTATTAGGAGTACAAAATTATTTTTTTTTACCTGTAATATAGTGAGCTTCTTTGAAGAATTAGGCAAAGAACTTTTAGTTTTTTTCTATATATATAAAGTAAATGTGTTTTTGTACATTTTTTTTTAATAATAAACTAGATTTGTCGTAAATAATTTCCTGTGCAAATACATAACTTTAAAAGTTTATTTGAAACTTATACCTATATATCCATTATAGTTTTATAAAAAAGTTATATAATAAAATAAAAACTGTTTTGTGAGTATGCCCACAAATGGTGTAAAAAATATTACTAACAATAAAAACTCTGTCAAAGTTAATGGTGTTTCAGCAAATCATAATAAAAATAAAAATGAAAATAAAGTGAATAATACTAATAATAAGCGACGTGAATCGGCAACAACAGTTTCATCAAGTAAAATTCGAAATAAATGGAATATTAAGCCATCTCAATTATCCTTAAAAACTCAAAATCACATCAGACATGTAGTTGAAGGCATAAAATTGGTACCAAATCCAGAGAAACATATGATTCCACTTTCTATTGGTAATATTTGTTAATTTAACTTTTTTTCAAACTTTGGCAGCTACGGTTTAAAAAATTTAAAAACATTAACTTCAATGGAGCTCAAATAGTTTTGTTAATAGTGTGTTATTATTGAAAAGGATTATAGAATTTATTTTCTGTGAATTGTTTTTTTTTTTTTTTTTGTAGTTATACGTTATACGTTACTGATCGTTATCGTTATACGTTACTGAAATTGAGAGCCCAATATACTTCAATGCTATGAAACCATATTTAAACTTTTCTCTCAGGTTTTTGTTTTTATCAGATAAAATTAAAATAAAAAAAAATTTCTCATATAGTTTTAAAATTTATATTTAATTAATGTATCACGTTTTTTGTTGAATTAATCGCAATTTATTTCAATGCGCATTAAGAGAATTCTTCATTCACTGAATTTCCTCAGGATTTTTGTTTTTGAAATAAAACATTTTATTTTCGATAGAAAAAAAAAAAATTAAATGCAAATAGGTATAAAGTTTCTAGAATGAATTTCAATCTAATACAAAAATAATAAATATAAACATCTTTTAAAACGAGTTCAAATTTAAATTATAAGCAAATTAAAATTTTTAATTAATAAGAAAATATTTGAAAAAAAAAAAAATAAAATAAAAAATAATAATAATAAATAAATAAAATAACTGGTTTGGCTTTTAGAATTACAAAGCATTTTTAAAAAAAAAAAAAAAATTAGTTGCTTATAAATTGTTAATTTATGAAAATTTTATTTCATTTTTATTTATCAGTGTTTTGTAAAACTTTAAAGATTTTTTAAATGAAGAATTATTTTATATATAATTTCAAGTTACCATGCACATGCACAGTGCTCTTTTGTAAGGGAGAAATTAAAGGAAAATGCATGATGCCTGCACTATTATATTTATTCATATTACTATATATATAAAATTAAATTTGAAAATTAATATAATGCCAATAACCTGAAAGGTATAAATTTTTCAAATGGAATTTTATTATTATTTAAATTTTCTGACTTAGTCTAACCTATTAGCCAACTAATAGGTAACCTGTATGGGAATTCTAATTCCAAGTCAATTTTAATTTTATCAAAAAAAAAAAAAAAAGATTCTGAAAATTATTTCTGATTGGCTGAAAAAATAGGCGGTTTGTTTTTTAAGTGACGTAAAATAAATTAATGGTATCATAGGATATCAAATAGAGATAATATTGTTGATATAATAAACTGGTTTAATAAATTTAATAATTAAACTTTATTTTATTTATTTTTTTCTTAGTAATATTATAATTTTTTTTAAATAATGCAAAAAATAAATTTAAAAATCTCGATCACGCTATATTTATGCAAAACAGGTGTTATCCTTGATATTTTTTTTTTTTTTTTCAACTGATCAAAAACAACAAGAAAGTTGTATAATATCAAGAAGGTATATTAGCCAAAACTAAAGCACTTATTATTTGTTTGAAGTTTGTTTATATAAATAGTTTCTTTCAAAAAACATTATATACATCATGTACAAATTAATTAGAATTATTTAAAATTGTTTGTTAAATTTATCTGTGATTTATATAAAAATGTTCATAATAATAATTTATTATGTTATAATGAATAATAATAATAATAAAAAAAAATAATAAATTGTTTACTAAAAATAGAAAGAAAAAACAATGCAAATGCAGACAATTAGTTTATTGGGAAAATCGATATAAGATAAGAGTTTGACGCTGTGCCAATGGGCAATGTGAAATCATAGTTGCCACAAAGACATCATTATGGCAAATAATACACGTTTTCAAACGTAACAGTTGTTAAAAATTTCGAATATCCCATTGTGTAAAAGTATAAAATTTTCAGAATGTCAATGATGAAAAAAACCACATAGACTATCTTAATGTTGTACATATTTATAAAACAAACCAAACAGTGCAATGCGGTATATGGTATATATTAAATTACAGAAAATCATTATATTAAGAGTTTTACATTATTCGAATAAAAGTTATATAAAAATAAATATAAAAATATTTAAGGATTATTTTTTAACCTATATATACCTATTCTTATTCTATGCTAAAAATTAAGATTTATTGATATAAATATATCATTTAATTAACCACGTCAACCCAATATTCAGTTAATTAAATAATTTTTAACTAAACATTAAGGTAAATTAATTTAATTGTTATATCATATATCATAAAGAAAAAACAATATTTTGGATTTATGGATTCATGAAATTTATAAAAAAAATGCGTTTTTTAAACGAATGAATTCAAAATATATACTTTAAGAAAAATAAGACAATGATTGCTACCATGAAACAATTTACTCGATTTTCTAAACGCAAGTTTAATTGTTTTTTTTTTTATATTTTTTTCAGGAGATCCAACTATTTTTGGTAATTTGAAAGCGTCTGTTGAAACTGTAGAATCAGTTAAAAAATCAATAGAAGAAGGGAAATATAATGGATATGCTCATACACAAGGTTTTTTAGAAGCAAGAGAAGCCGTTATAAAATATGTTTCACATCAAGGTGAAGTTACACCAAATGATGTTATTCTATGTTCTGGATGTTCTTCAAGTTTAGATATGTGCATAACATCTTTAGCAGAAAAAGGGCAAAACATTTTAGTACCTAGACCAGGCTTTTGTTTGTACAAGACTCTAGCTGAAGGATTAGGCATTGATATTAAGTTTTATGATTTGTTGCCAGACAAAGGATGGGAGGTTGATCTCAAACAATTGGAAAGTTTAATTGATGAAAATACGGCAGCCCTGATTATTAACAATCCAAGTAACCCGTGTGGAAGTGTTTTTAGTAAAACACATTTAAAAGATCTAATTACAATTGCTGAAAAATACTTTGTTCCCATAATTGCTGATGAAATTTATGAACATTTTGTGTTTCCTGGATCAGAACATATCTCAGTTAGTTCATTGTCGAAAAATGTTCCCGTCCTATCTTGTGGCGGACTGACAAAAAGGTACATTTTATAATTAAAAAATTAAGGAACTTTTCTGTGATAAAAGTTGTTTATAGTTTGGTATTTAATGGTCTGATTAAATTACAGAAAACTTCGAAATCAAAAAAAATTTTTGGCGAAGACTAGTTTTTACTTTGGAAATTTTTGATTTCTTATTTGAAAATTGGTTTTCAATTTGTTTTTTTACACTGTTATTCTAAATAATCGCACTTGTTCATACTCATAGAATTCACATATAGAAATAATATAAATAGTTTCCCATTTTAGAATGCTGAAGGTAATATTAGTTTTTTTTATAATTTCTAGATTTTTAGTCCCTGGATGGAGAATGGGTTGGATTGTCATTCACGATCGAAATAATGTTTTAAAGGAAGCTATTATAGGATTGAAAAATTTAACCGGAAGAATATTAGGGTCGAATACTTTAATTCAAGGGGCATTACCAGACATTTTAGAAAAAACTCCACAAAGTTATTTTGATGGTGTTATCGATGTTTTATTTGTGAGTACGACAAATTGAATTAGATTAACAAAAAATTATATTTTTACATAAAGGCAAAAAATAATATTAATTTTTAGAACAATGCGAAAATTGCGTATGACACTCTTAAAGATGTAAGAGGTCTTAAGCCTGTAATGCCATCTGGAGCTATGTATATGATGATCGGTATAGACATTGCCAATTTTCCAGAATATTCAACAGATTTGCAGTTTGTACAAGAATTAGTAGCTGAACAATCTGTATTTTGCCTTCCGGGAATATGTTTCGATTATCCAAATTATATCCGAATTGTACTGACAGTTCCAGAAGAAATGATAATAGAAGCTTGTTCAAGACTAACAGAATTTTCCGAAAAGCATTATAAAATTGATCAAAGAGTCATACAAAATAATCTATTGAAAGATATAGAATATTAAAATTCATCTGATATTTTTTTTAATTGATTAAACGAATAAGAAAATTATTTAAACTTTAATTAGAACGATAAATGTACAATTTATTTATAATTTATTTGATTTTTAGTTTTACACATAAAAAAATAATTTCTTTCCCTGAAGAGCTATTTCAAAATATGAAATATGTAAAGTGATTACTACCAAGAATGAAAAATTGTTATTTTGTATATGTATAAAATGAATGTAATTTATATTAATAAAAAATTACTGTATAATATTAAACCTAATGTTTGTGAACCTAAAATATTTTTTTAAATTTCACAGAATTTTAAGTAATCCCTTAAAAATTATATGGGCACATCTAAAATTGGTAAATTTTTTTTACATTTCCAGTGCACATTATTATTGAAGCAATTACCTAAAATAAATGTTTTGTTTTTGAAAATTTTCAAATTAAAATTTTTATTTTTACATAACCAAATCGATATTACATTAATGTACTAAAAATTATTTACAAAACGTGGACCATACAATTTAAAAACCTGAAGATATCAAACATCATTATTATCTAAACTTAAAATTATAACTGCTCATGTCTTTTTAAATTGCGCTGCAGTAGTTCAACAGAAATTTTCTTTATTATCCTTAAAAGAAATATCAAAAAAATATAAGTTAAAGGTTAAATTATTTTATTAACAATCATCAAATGAGTTTCAACTGGCATATTGTCGAAAGTATCTGTAAAAGTTAATTGATTAGAGAACTCAAATTTTTTTATTGAAACTATAATAATTAGGTTTGGTCCCATTTTGATGTGGACAAAACTAGAGTGGACTCAACGTATGAAAGATTTAGGTCACGGCGTTTGCTGTAAATGGATTGACATCCTCATCAATCGATTGCTGATAGTGGTCCTATTTTTAATTAAGTTTCTTACGTCTAAACGATTGGAGCTGCTTCAGTTGACTTCTCTTGAAAATTAAATAGAGGTAATTTTTATTCACCACCAAATTATTCAAGATGCTATTATGTCCTCTAAAATTTTTAATAAAATGAGTTTTCGCGTTGTACGCCAGACTTTAAGGAGGATAGAACTATTTAGTTAAGAGATATACAGTACAGTTTAGATGCGTTTGAGTCAATACAAGGATGATGAGAGGCAAAAAATTATATTTGCGCTAGAAAGGAAAAGAGGAATTTTTGTCAGATTTTGCTATTGAAAAGTATAAATTCATGTATGTGTGTAGATTATTTTAATCATTGTAGGTTTTCAAAATTTGTAAATAATTTTTCTGTGAGCTTGATCTAAGTTTATAAATAAATAAATAGACGTAAAGTAAAACTTGACTGCTTATTAAGTTTGTAATGACAAATAATTAATAACATATATGTATATCGCACTTGAAAATAATACTGTCATAACTTCCAAAATCAGTTTTGAGATAATTGCGTATTGATGTGATATCGTATATCGACATTTTCTCTTGACAGTAAGTTGTTTGTATATTAGGCTGTAATATATCACTTAATTCGCTTTATATCAAAGGATGCTATTTTTTACGAAAATTAATTCAACTTATACCTCGATAACTCTCAAACAATCATTTGAAGAAAATTTAATGAACTTATAAATTATTTAATATAAACATTTTATGATTTATAATTTAAACTTTTTTTCAGTACAATCGTAAATTAGTTACTTACATCATTGAAAATACTCAATGTTTTAGTATTTTTTTTTATTACTATTCCTCCGTCTGAGGTGTTCGCTTTTTCTGCAACATTTGATTTTAGAATTAAACTAGACGTTTCATTAAGTAGGGGAACACTGTTGCTTCGCTTAAGTGGTGTTATGTGTTCAGGTTCATTGATTGATTCTTCATTTTCCTTAAAAAAAAAAAATTAAAGCTCACTATAAGAAGTGTTAATTATTTCCTTAAATTAATTTTCATAATATTCACATTTTTAGGGATATGAATTGAAAACTGAAATTAAATATCTACTCTCCTTTAAAATTATTAGAAACAATTTCATAAAAACTAGAAATGCAGAATAATTAAAACTTAAAAAGGTAGAACGTTATTTTAAAATTGTTGTTAAATATAATTTTATTTTATTCTGTAAAATTAAAACTGTTTATATCTATTTATATAATTTTTCTACTTAATATACGAACCTCCGTTATAGTTACATTCGAAAGATCTGCATCTGACCATTCTTTTTCCAATCGAAATCTTTTGATAATAATTTCTGGCGGAGATGTTTGTGATAACACACGAGGATAGGAGAAATCTTTTTTTGATGGTGTTTGACCTACAAAAAAAAAGTATCTTCAGTTATAAAAAAAAAATCACTTAAAAAATTAACAAACCTGTTGGTGTATATGTTTTTAAGTCATTTTGATTAAAATTATCTAAATCATTTTCCCATTCACTTAATGCAGAATTATGTTTCTCAGATATAATTGAAAATTTATTTTGAATATTTGTACACAGTGAATCAGTTTGAACTTTTATCATTTGTGTAGTTTCAGCATGACTTTCAATTGAGTCAAATAATTTATTTGAATTATTTTTATTTTCGCACAAAGCTAAGGTTTCGTTTATGTTGTCAACTAAACTTTTATTCATTTCTAAAGTTTTATTTTCAATAATATTTGCAAACTCATTTCGCTGCTCATTAGCGTCAATAATTTCGTCGCAATGAACTGTAACAGAATCGGTTAATGATTGCAAGCTATTTTCAAGAACTAATGTAAATCTCCTTTCAGAATCATTGATGTCATCCACATTTGTTTCGTTTATCTTTTCATAATCAATAAGCAACTGAGTTGTATTCTTTAGATTATCTGTAAAGTCTTCAGAAAACTTATTCAGAATATTTTTAGTTTTTGAAACTTCAACAATGTCATCATCTTCTAAACTATAAAGATTTTTAATTAAATTGTCAATCTCATTCAATTTCATTTTACGTTCTCCAGCAATCTTTGACGAATTTTCAAATTTCGTAAGCAATTCATTTTTAAAAGTTTGAAAAGTTTGCTCATTAGTTTTACTAAATTCAGAAGCATTAGCATAAAAATCTTTTGCCATTAAGGAAATTCTTGATGTCTTTTGAAAAAAATCTTTTGATTTCTCCATTTGTATGCAATTAAACGTTTTTAAATGTACCAAAAGTTGATTTATTTTATGAACAACAAGGTTGCATCTTTCATTTTCTATTTTTCTTTGTTCATTTAGAAATATTTCTGTAAATTCATTGAAAGTTTTACAATTACTTTCACATTTGGAGCTTATCTCGCTGTTATAGGACTGTTGTGTTTTCAGAATGTCTGTTAGACCATTTCTGATGCTCTCCACGAAAAAATTATTATTGTTAGTTGATTTAGCTGTAATTGTAAAAATAGTTTTAGAAATAAAATTATGACGAGTATTGTTTCAAACAGTAGACGCATTTTCTATCAAAATTGTAACTTTTGTAAAATACCCATTATGAATTTTTGATATGTCTTACTTGGATGTTAAGCGTGGTTAAATGGGTTATGGGGTTAGTTGACGTTCTCCAGAAAACCACTTTTATTTTTTATTGAAAAAAAAAAAAATACCCTAATTCTTCTTCTACTTTAACATAACTACAAATTCTTAAAATGGAAGATTTTATATAATATTTACTTTATTTAGATGTATAACATAGAGCAGTCATTATATTATTTTATTTCCTTTTTTTCTTACTATACCCCTTTCAAAATTAATTGTAATAGAATAAAAAAAAAATATTAAATATTTAGTTTCATAAGAAACAATTAACTTACTTATGTTGGAATTAACATCAAGTAAGAGTTGACTCTGACTTTTATTGAAATTATTAAAATAAATATTGAAATCATAAAACTTTCTTTTCAATTTGTTTACAAAAAAATCGCAAGTACTTTTGATTTCTTCATCGGTATTTTTCCTACGTTCTAACGTATTTTGGAGGTGAATATGATCGCTTGTTGCCAAATCAGCAACTTCAAGTAATTGCTTTGCCTGATTCGTTAATTCCACCTCAGTTTTAATGTGATTTGATAAGACAACTTTTTTTTCTTTATAACGTCGTTTAGTTGTATTTAAATTATGTTCAGTTTGATTCAACTTAATTTTTGTCTCTATCAAATTTGATTCAGTTTTTAAAAGTTTTTCAGCTTTTTCGACTAAATTTAAACTAACTTCATTGAATGCTTTTTCTTTATTCTCTTTTTCTTCTTTAAGAGCTTTGATAATCATCATTTTCTCATTGAGCTCTTTAATTTGATTTTCAATCTTATATTGCATATCATTGTATGTATCTTCTGGTAAATAGATACCATTCTTATCACGCGCAGACATTAATTCACGCTTCAAACGATCAATTTGTTCAGTATATTCTTTCAATACAGTTTTCTTTGTAAGTTTTTGATTAACTTCAGGACGATTTTGAATATTTTTAGCTCTGTAAGCATATTCTAAAGTACTCAATGTTTCTTCAATATCCTTATTACCAGGTGAAACTGTTGCTATGATTGAAGTTTTAGTTCTGCCACCCAAAGATTCTTGGAGTAGACGTGTTAGTTTTGATTCGCGATACGGAATATGTGGTGTTCTTTCCACCAAGGCTGTAATAACACGACCTAATGTTAATAAAGATTGATTGATATTGACAGCTTCGCGAGTCCGGATTCCTGTAATTATGAAAATATTTAAACAAAATTTACTTAATGATATGATAAATTTTAAATGCATATTCACCTTTTTCATTTCCTGATTTAGTAATATTTTCCGATCCAGCCAAATCCACCAAATTTAATTTTCCGATTTTCAACATCTCTTCACCATCGATACCATTTTCTTTTATATGTACCAAGATGGTAAAAATAGTATGAGATCGTGATGATTGAGCATTCATTAATGTTGTAGCTGTTTTGCGGCGTTCAGTACCCTTTTCTAATAATTTGTAAACATCATTTTTATTATTGACAATTACTTCCTCCAAGCCTTGAATAATGATTGAACCTTTTTTATTACTGTCCTCAAATATTCGAACGTTTTTCGCATTATCATCATTCGATAATAAATCACATAATTCTTCATTATATAGTTCTAAATACGAAATTCTCATTGTAAATTCCAATTCTAGTAATCGTAATTCATCCAATAAATGACTGATGGCTCGAGGTATTATTCCAATCAGCGATTCCTACGAAAATAAAAAAAAAATTTTTTTCACTTAATCACTTAATTTGGTTGAATTTTCTCTTACATTATCAGGAGATGTATGAAATTCGTGTTTTTCCGTGCCGACCATAGTGTGTGTTTTTCCGGTTCCAGTTTGACCATATGCAAAAACGGTACAATTGTAGCCCGCTAAAACTTCATCTATTAATGGTGACACCACTGTATGATAAACTTCAGACTGTTTCGAATCTGGTCCAAAAACTCGATCAAATGTAAACTTTTTCATCATTTTTGAATCAAATTGATGCCGTATCAATATTTCTTTATTAGTGGCAGATTCAACAACTTCAATAGACCTTAAACCCCTTTCGCGTGCATTTAATGGTCTTGAGAAGAAAAAAAAATGCATATAAATAATAGGTACTAATTTAGATTTAGAAATTATTTTTTTAGACAACGGTTCCAATAAAAATACTTAGGTATAGTTTATATAGTAGTTATAGGTACCCAGCACTTAAAAGTTTTCTACGATAGTGATATAAACAAACTTTCCTCTAGAAACATCACAAACATCACAAACATGTATCATAAGTATACCCGAAAATAATACATACCCTACTACATTAGCATTAAACTTTTGATTCAGTTTTGTACACTCCACCAATTTACATTTATTTTTATCATTTTCATTTGTGATGTTTGCGATCAATGATTTTGGGAGTTTTCTTCTCATTACATGATTTAAATTAGGCCTTGAGTATCGGAAGAATAAAAATTGGAGCATTTTGGTGAAATTAAATAAAGAAGAATAATGTTCTACATTATTTTGTTACAACACATTTTCAGTATAAAAAAAATAAATCCAATTATTAAAGCTTGAAGGAAAATCGAAATAAAGTAAGCATAATGAAATCCAAAGTGTTGGAAATCAAATTTTTTTAAAATATGCTTATTATTACCTAGGTAGGTAGTAGCTACCCATAGTAACTGTATAAATTTTTTAAATTTATTGAAAGCAGATTAATATACCTATACCTAGATAAGTTAACTTTAAACTTATAATTTTAAATACAATTTTTTGGTCTTTAAAACCATTTAAGTTGGAACTTAAACAGGTAAATAGTTAGGTAAGTAAACTCAACTTGTTTCATATTTTTTAAGGACAAAAGGTAATACAGGTAGACGTATATGGAAAGCGGTCTAAAACAATAACATAGGTAGCTATCTTAAGTAGGTACCTATGAGTTGTTTTAAAATAATTTTCTGTATTACCTATTTTTGAAAATTAAAAACAATAAAGGCAGATTTAGGACGGTCGAATGTATACCTAACTTGTTTAGCAATTTTCAAAAGAACCAAAACATAAACTTCGTACCGGACCACAAACAAAAAAAAACTTTACAAAGTTATGATTTTGAATTTGGTTTACAGTACTGGTAGGTTAGATCTTTGAATTTCAAAATATTGGTTTTATGTCTGATTCAATTTCCACGTAGCTAGGTAACCTATTCCTATCTTGTCTTTGCGAAAAAAAAATTTACCTAAGTACCTACTTAGGTATTACAGCACCTACAAAAAAAATGACTTTTGTTAATTTGTTTACCTGACTCGCACATAAGATTGGATATTTTGGTTCGCATTTTTATTTTTTTGATTTCCTGCAGCCATTTGAGTTTGAGAGGATGAATTCATTCTTTATTTTATTTTTGTAAAGTTGTTTTGTTCACTTTTCAAATAATTAAAAAAGTAAATTAATAGTTATTTAAAACTAAAAATAAAAAAAATCTAAAAACAAATTATGAAAATTAAATTAAATATCAGTTTGCTCTGCGATCCGCCTATTGATTTAATGCTTTGATGTGAGTTGTTGAGATTGAAAACTAAAAAAGCCGTTTATTTTTCTTTTTTGAATCAACATATTAAAATTTTTTCGCATAACGCTTTAAAAAGTGGGCTTTGATCATGTCAATGATAAATATGCAGCTTGTTTAGATAGAAGTCGCTTGAATGCCATTAACGAATAGCAGGCCATGCAAATAATTGTTATTCACTGTAATGTAAAAGTAGCGCCCCCTACGCCCAAAAATTGTGCCCAGAAAAGAAAAAAAATTATAAGGGTACCTAACCTATATAAAGAAATATTAATGATAATAAAATAATACAGAGAAATATTATTAGATAAACAATTATTGCTGCAATGTGTACTCCGAAGGGTGTCCATTTTTTAATAATTAATTAAAATTTTATACAAATTTCAATGTAAATAATTTTTGTAAACCCCTTTTGTAGTTCACACAAGGACTGTCAAAACAGAGACTTAAATTACACCAGTTTAAACAGTTTAAACTACTTTTTAAAAACTAACCGCCTGGGCAAACTCGACGGGACGGACGCGACGCAAACGTTAATGACATTAATGACGGCGCAGTGAAATAAGGCCGCGGGAAATAAGGCCGCGATAGGTTTTTTGTTGCGGTCTTATTTCATTTTGAAAAATGAAATAAGGCCGCGAAAAAATCCTCGCGGTCTTATTTCATTTTGAAAAATGAAATAAGACCGCATAAAATTCCTCGCGGCCTTATTTCGTTTTGAAAAATGAAATAAGACCGCGACAAAAAAAAAATTAATCGGAGGGCTAATTTCATTTTGAAAAATGAAATAAGGCCGCGAGGATTTTTTCGCGGCCTTATTTCATTTTGAAAAACGAAATAAGGCCGCGAAAAAATCTTCGCGGCCTTATTTCATTTTTCAAAATGAAATAAGACCGCAACAAAAAAACGTCGCGGCCTTATTTCCTGCGGCCTTATTTCCATCCCCCATTAATGACCATATAATTTTACGTTAGCGTCATTATAGCGACGGACGCGACGGACGTGACGCTAAAGACGTAAGAAATATTAAATGTATGGAAGTGTATGGAGACGGTTTAACTGGACGTTGACGTTGACGACCGACGTTGACGACGGAAAAAGTTAAATCTATTTTAACTTTTTACGTTAAGGACGTTGATAATCAAAGCATTCTGTTTTAATGCCCGAAAAATAAGAAAAAGTTTAAACACAAAACTTAGTTACAACCGTTTTAACAAAAAAACATCGAAAAATTTTTATTTTCTGTAAATAATTTCAACATGAGTTTCGAAGAGAAATTAATAAAATATTTTTTCGTTTTTATTTTTAAATTTATTTGAAAAAAGTAGTGAAAGTTGTTTTGTTTACCAAAGCTTACTTTTTAGTTTTACAACGTTGAAGATGTCCAGTATAACTGCAAAAAATTTAATCACAACGTCTCTCACGTTTGTAACGTCACCGTCGCGTCCGTCGCGTCCAGTTAAACACAGCGGTTAACGTCGTTAACGTCGAGACTGTTAGCATCCATATATTTTCATACATTTAATATTTCTTACGTCATTTGCGTCGCGTCCGTCACGTGCGTCACGTCGAGTTTAACCAAACTATAAAAAATGAAAGCGGCAAGCAAGATTGAAATCGTTATTTATAATAAATCACAGCATAATCTATGTAGATGAAGTCGGGCAAAATAAAAGATGTGGTAAAACTAAAAAAGTTTCTACTCATCTCATACAAAAAATAAAAAAAAAAAAAACAAAAAAAATTTTAGTATTGTTTAATTATTAGTGTGTGGTGATGTGATTGAATAGATTTGCTAAAATTATAAAATTTTGTAGTTTAAATTTTCAGTTCTTTGAACATATTATAGAACAGAACAGAGAACTTTTTAAAATCAAATTGGGACAGAAAAATTGTTGCTGTACTAAAATCGTAGCTTGGCGACTGGATGAGGATGATGATCATTCTCAATCTCAATTGAAAAAGATTGAAGGATTTTGATTTAGCAATTAGAAACACCATTCAAAGAAAATAATATGCCGCCACAAACAGAAATGTCTGAATTTAATTCAGAAAATAGTGTTCGCTGCGGAGGTTGCAGGCGGAAAATTAAATTGATGACGGTAAATCGAATTGGAGCACAACATAGTTGCTTATTAAAATTATTGCAAATGAAAATACCGAATTGTACGGTAAGTTGAAAGATAATTTTCCATTCTGAAGTTCTATTTTCAATATGCGATTATTTCAAAACTTTCGAAAGGATTTAAAATTATAGTAGGTATACCATATACCTACCTATTTATATTTTTTAAGCGAGTCAGACTACACTCAAAAGCCACTATTTATGTCGGTTTTTTTAAATGCGTTCACACTTGCACTTTTTGGTTTTTTTCTTTTTTTTTTTCTCTTTTTGTAATATATTTTTTATTTTTTTCGGGATTCTTGTTTGTTTTTTTTTTTTCGTTTTTTGACAAAAAATGCCGCCAACTTCCTAAAAGTATGCAATTTTTAGTTTTTTCTCAGAGCTTATTTGTTATTTGATCCCTGATTTTCTAGTGGCTTTTTGAAAAGCCACTAACTTTTTTTTTGTATGAAAAAAGCCACAAAACAGCCACAACGCCATCAAAAAGCCGAAGCGTAAGTATGACTCTTTTGTTTACATTTGTTTTCACCCATAAGTATGTGCCTTTTTTCGCAATAGGAGCCGCTATTTGGAGATTTAAATAAGAGCCCGTTCCCAAACTGAGACTATTTTAGAAACTGAAAAATTTTTTTAATTTCTAGAATTTCTAGTTTTGGAACGACACGATTTTACAGCTGTTATTTTACAATTATTTTACAAATCAAGATTTTTTGACGTAAAAATCGTTCCGAAATGATATTTTATATTTTAAAAATCTGCAAAGGGAAATTTTAAATTTCCCATAACAAACTCAGAGTCTGTTCACTTATTAAACGATTTAAAAAAAAGAAATCTCCCTTTTCTGTAAAACAAATGTCACAATTTCTAAATTGAGGTCGTAGTTTTCTGCATTCTGTACAATCTGCTAAAATCAACTACTTATAAAATAATGTGTGGCCGACTGAAATCAAATACTTATAATAATACGTGACGCACCGAATTTTCTTACCCATTTTTGCCGCTTTTTTCTTTTCTATACAATTTTAGTTTTTGAATTCACTTAAAAGTAGACCTACAAGTTTAGTTTGTTATGGGAAATTTAAAATTTCCCTTTGCAGAATTTAAAAAAGTAAAATTGAATTTGTGAACGGCTTTAGGACAAAATTATTTCATTTTTTTAAATAACAGCAGTAAAATCGTGTCGTTCACAAATTATAAAACCTGGAATATTAAATCCGATTTCAATTTTTTCAATAATCGCTAATAAGTGAACAGACTCTCAGTTTATAGGTGTACTTTTTAGTGCACCTCATTTTTAAAAAAAAACAAAAAATTTAAAATTTAAACAGACGTTGCAGATGATACAGATTAAATGTCAACCCTATTTCAATTTTTGAAAAAAAGGAATTTTCTTTAGCAGAAAAGGTATATTTTACGATTTAAAATAGTCTCAGTTTGGGAACGGGCTCTTAAGTGAATTGCATATTTTTAGTTTTTTTTTTTGAAGAAAATAAACGGGCTATAAAATGCGATTGTATGAAAAAAAAACCTCTAGTGGAATTTTACAAAACTATATTTGAATTTTATTTCTGTGCAGAAACAATTTATTTATCAAACAAATTAAACAAATTTTTTTTATTAAATGAAATTAATTAAAAATTGTTTATAAAATTAAAGAAATTCAAAATTCCACATCACCAGCACTAGAGAGTAATATTTTAACTTTATTTCAGCGTTTGATTTTTTTATTACCTATCTGTTTCCTTTATTTCACGATCTCAGCAAATATTTACAAGTTATTCAAATGCCAATTTGAGCCAAAAAACTAAAAAATTACAAAAAAAAAAAAAAGAAATGCAATGATTAAATATTTTTTAGCCAGAAACTCCTTTTTGTAATCAGTGCTATATAAAAATAGCCGAAAGGAATAATAAAGAATGTGTTCGTTCAATGAAGAGGAAAATTGAATCATCAATTGAGTTCAGCAGCTCAAATGACTCAGCAAGCATAACATCAGTGCCCTCATTAAATCTATCAACTTCATCATCATTATTCGAAAGTTCTAATACAGAAACATCTAAACGGAACAATACATTAAGTCCTCCGTTAGATGAATATGATGAAATGATTGTAAAAACACCTATGCATCCAGTAAATCAAGCATTAGTTATTGAGACTACTATGACATTACGAAGAAAATTATTGGCTAGTAAATCTTTTTGTCATCAGGCTTCACGCAATAATGAAAGCGAACAAATTGTTCATACTAATGAAAGCAATAGCGAAGTTCTGATTGTTACAGGTATGTATTTTTATAGTATGCACAAAATATGACTTCTGTTAACTTTATCACAATTCCTTTTTTTTTTATTTTTTATTCAGTGCTTTTTATTAATTAGTTTAATTACATTTGAATAGTTAATTGTAAAAATGATATTTATTGCTCTTTAGGCTAATTGTATTTGCGATGAATTGATGCGATACGTTCAAAATTATATAAAACTTATTCTCACTTTTTAGATAATGATACGGATAATTCAATAATTGAAACTATTCCTGTTGAAAGCAGTGTTCATATTGCAGTAGCTGACAATAGTTCGATAACTGGCACAGACGAAGATGACAGTGATGGAATTATAGACGAAGATGACAGTGATGGAATTATAGACGAAGATGACAGTGATGGAATTATAGACGAAGAAGACAGTGATGGAATCAATGCAAAAAATAGCAATGATAACAGAAAGGGTTTCTTTACAGCAACCTCAAAGAAAAAACCAAGTACTTGTTACCTATTCCTATTTTATTAATTGCAAAGGAAATCTCCAAACATTGCATTTCATACGCATTTCATGGTTTCCTTCAAAATTTACTTTGCGGAATCACTGCATTTAAATAGTTAGTTCTTAATTTTGAAACCAACTTTTTACTTGAACTCTAAAAATTATTGCTATGAGCTGCAATGTGACTTTAACATTACTTATTTAAAACAATAAAATAATTAATTTGTATCCGACCATTTTTTTTGTAGGACTAAGAGAGGTGATCCATTTTCCAGGACCAGGACATATTAATTTAGGATCAAGATTAATGGGAGGTTAATCTTATTGTTTTGCAGTCGAGTTTCAAATTACAAATAATGAATGAAAAAAAAAAGAGAAACTGGAACCTATGCCTAATAAATTAAAAATAAATTCATATTAAGGCTAATATTAACATGAAGAAAATTTACTGCCAGTAAAAATATTTACTGCGACAAATTTGAATTAGCTGTATTTTGAATAAAAATGATTAATGTTAAAAAGGGAGAACTGTCTCAAAAAAACTGCAATATTATTGCTATAATGTTGGGCATAAACTATAAAAAATGCTCGAACTAATTATGGCAACAAGAAACAAAATTGCTAACAGGCATCATTATTTATTTGAAAAAATTAATTTATACCATAGTTATGAGCAAAATTGTTTTGATTGAAATAATGCAAACTTGCTTAATATCGACTTGATTTTAAATTTCACTTTTATTTAACGGCTTTAATTTTTTTAATGTGAAAAAACTGTATAATGATTAATTTTTGAACGGAACAAAACGTAAATACCTACCTAATAATAACGGATTTTATAATTCAAAAATATGGATTAATTTTTATATCTGTTGCTTTTTATGGCCTTAAATATTTTTACTGGCAGTAAATTTTATCCGTGTAAATTAGTCTTAATTGTAGTAAACCAAATACCTTATAATGTAAATACTGGTGGTTGCTCATGATTTCTAAATATTTTGATTTAGTGAAAAATCTACGATTTGTAGTGTGTGTTTTTATCAAAATGTAAGGGGTTGGAAAAATAGTTTATTTCATTAAAAATGGGAAAATTTTTATTATTTTATATGATTTTTTTTTTCATAATGAAGACATAATTTCTATAATTTAAGTTAAGTTAAATTAATAATATAATATAATTTAAGTTTAAGTTAACTGTAAAATGTTTGCTACAAATTTTAGCACCAACTGGAACATTGTCAATTTTTCTATTAAAAATCCAATGTTTCTTTAAAGTTAATTCGCTGGGAAAACTGCAAAATTCAAAATTAAGTTAAAAAATTCAAATTAAAGTACCTAAACTAAACGTATTTACCTATGAAAACCAATATTGCTGCCTTTTATATAAAACGACGGACAATTCTTAACAATACATCTAGATAGCATTTTAATATTTATTTTTTTAATAATCATTTTTTAATAATGATTTTTTAAAATTTCAATTAATTTTTTTATTTTATTTTCACAAACTTAAAAACTTTAAACACTTCCGAAAATTACTTAAATTTCAAAGCCAACTTACAGTTAGAATTTTTGGAGCCATGGTAAACTACATAAAAAATACACATAAACATAAAAAAGAAAAACATCTGATTTTCCTATAGCACACTGAAATTTTATAAACCAACACATAAGCAAGCACCAGTATTTACATTATAAGGTATTTGTAGTAAACACAATTGGGGTGACAAAACGGCAGCGATAAAGGCTATCAAAAAAAAAAATAGAAGTATATAAAATATATTTGTATGAGAATTAACCCAATTGAAACGACTGGCGACAAACGACATTATCGCCGGGCGACAACGACAATATATTTTTTTTTTATTTATTTTTCTATTTGTTTATTTTTTTCCTGTTTATTTATTTTGTCGCTGTCGCCGTAATTGTGTTCACTCCAGTGATATCGCTGTCGTTGTAGTCGTCGTTGTCGCGACAATTGTGTTTACTCCTTATATGGTGTTCGCATTAGGAGAATATTAGTGGAATATGCTGTTATCCGGAATATTTCAGGAATATGAACTAGATTTTTCATATAAAAAAATATTCCGGAATATGCATATTCCACTTTCATATTCTAGTTTTTCAGGGTTAGAATTCTACATTTATAGTTATTTTCACTCATTTTTCGAAATTTTGTTATAGTTGGCAACAAATTTTTTGTCAAATTCGAGTCAAAATGAAAAAAAAACAACAGAAAATTTATAAAAAGCGAGATAAAAAATCTAAATTTTCAACAACAAAAACTTTTTCTCTTTCTCAATTTTTTTTTTTACATCGTCAAATTCCACTTCTCATCAAATTTTGTAATGCGAACGGCAATTTGTTTTCCGGAATATAAGTTGAATTTAAATTATGCGAACAAGGTATTATACCGTAAATATTTATATTTTAATAAAAAAAAAGTAAATAATTACTGCAGTCAATGCTGCAAAAATATAATGTTTATTTAATAATAATATTTAGTAATAATAATAATATGTTTTCAAAACGTTAAAATGTAAAGTAATTTTGTGAATGTAACCATAGATTAAGAATACAGAAAGATGGGAACTTCATACAACATTATTTTTGTTATTTTTATGTGAATGTGTTAGTAAAACAAAATAAAATACGTGATAATTATCAATATATGAAAAGAATTTTATTTAGTTTTACCATAGATTAAGAATACAGAAAGATTGGAAGCTTCATACAACATTTTTTCAGTCTTTTTTGGTATTTTATTGTGAAGGTGTTAGTAAAACTAAATAAAATTCTTTTCATACATTGATAATTATCACGTATTTTATTTTGTTTTACTAACACATTGACTTAAAAATACCAAAAATAATGTTGTATGAAACTTCCCATCTTTCTGTATTCTTAATCTATGGTTTTACTAACGCATTCACATAAAAATATCAAAAAAGGCTGAAAAAATGTTGTATGAAGTTCCAATCTTTCTGTATTCTTAATCTATGATGTAACTTATGATTAATGAAATAAAGTTTATACTAAACACCGTAAATTTTTTTTCAATTCGACGGAAGCAAGGGTAAGTGAAACAACGAGAAAGAGTTAGAATCATAGGTACCCTCAAAGTGACAAAAGCCCAATTAAATTAAAATTTGGAGTTACATCGTGGTTTCCCAAATCATATAACCGAGGTTTCTATTTTTGTTTTTCAGTCAAAATAAATTGGACATTTTACATCGTTTACACACAAAATCCAAAGTAAGTATTTATTGTTAGTTTATACCAGGGTATGTAAAATATCCCTCCTGAATTTTTCAATTTCATTATTTTTCCTTCCCTGAAATTTAATTTCGGAGATTTATTTTTTTCATCTTTTTCAAAAATAGTCCTCCTGAAATTTATTTCCTTTTAAAAATACTTTTCAGGAGTTCTATTTTTTTCTCTCAGAGTAAAAAAGAAACAATCAGAAAAATATTTTTTTCTTCTTTTTCTGAAAAGAAGGAAAAAATATTTTTCTTTTATAAGCAGCATAGTATACAGAAAAAAAATTGTATGTGTGCAATGTTGTATGTGTCAATGTTGTATGTGTGCACCGTTTTAATTTTTTTTTTGAATTTTTGTTTACTTTACTATCGTAGATAAGTTAGCAACTTCTTGTTGTTTTTCCCAGCAATACCGTAAAACAATATCGTAAACAATTACCCAGGAAAAAATAAGTACTTATATTGTAGTCACAATACAGGAAATTTTATTCGGTTACAGGAAATTTAATTCAAATACTCAGGGATCAAATAATAAATGAGCTCTTTGAGAAAAAAATAAACTAACAATTGCATACTTTTAGGAAGTTGGCGGCAATTGTTTGTCAAAAAACGAAAAAAAAAACAAGAAAAATTCCCGAAAAAAAGGAAAAAGATATTACAAAAAGAGAAAAAAAAAGAAAAAAACCAAAAAGTTTAAGTGTGAACGCATTTAAAAAAGCCGTAATGAGTAGTGGCTTTTTAGTTGTAGTGTGACTCGCTTATTACGGAATTGACTGAAACCTGGAGGAAAGTTTAGGCGATACTGCCGTTTCCTTGAATCCCTCAGAATGGGTTGAAACTTGGAAGGGGGGTAGAGGCGGTGCCCAAACTTCCAAAACTGAAATCAGTTCTTGGGGCAAAGGCCCCGTTTCGGAGAAAGGGCCACCCAAAGTTTTCATACATTTTTGTATGGATATTTTTTTTTGCGCCCAATTTGCCCAATTTTTGGGTAGGTGGTAGAGGCGGTCCCTAGAATATTGAATCCAAAACGGTTTTTGGGAGAAAGCCCCCATTTCGGAGATATGACCCTTCAAAGTTTTGATACGTTACTTCTCATAAAAAAATTTAAACAGAGCTTTGACGAGAATTTAATTTTTAAAAAACGAGGATGGAGCGGGGCGGCGGGCGGACGGTTGGTCAGTGGGATTTGCGGCGCCCCCGTCCTTTTTTAAAAATTAAATTCTCGTCAAGGCTTTTTCACAAAAAAAGTAAATAACGAATTTCGTATGAAAACTTTGAACGGTTTTAGGGGCTTTCTCCCAAAAACCTTCGCGGATTCAACATTCTAGGGACCGCCTCTACCACCTACAGGGTTGGACTGTGTATAAAAATTAAACTGAAAAATTTTGGATTACCGGCCCATTTCTCTATATAATATACATTGCTTATCCACTTATCTATATAAAAAAATGCAACGCTTATTTAGAATATAGGCCCAAATAAATACGCATTTCTATAAACACTAGGTTCCCTAATTTTTTTAATTCAATACTATATCAAAAAAAGTATAGGAACTGAACGAAAAATTTTAAAAATTATTGTTAAGTAAATTGGAATATTGGAAAAGAATTAAATTAAGTATTTGTAAACCATGAACCAATCCATATATTTTCACTCTAACGATCCAATCAAGTTACAAAAACTCCTTAACAAATTTCTAAATTTTCTGATATAATAAATGTTGCCTTTTAAATTTAAAGTTTCTGGGAACACAACTAACACTATTCAAATATAAACTTTTATGAAATCTTTTTAAATTGATTTCCAATATGGGTTTTGAGCTTTAAATTTTAATAACACTTTTTGAATAAATAATCTATAGGTATTTGATTTTCTTTCCAAACATGACGATTATAAACTAAAATTTTGGAATTGAAAACAATATTTAAATCATTTAAATCTAAGTCAAATGAGTTGTAGGCCACGGAAACCTCATACATTTCATATATTTTAGCACAAAAGAGGACTTGAGAGTTGGAATCTCATCGAATCAATTAACAAATATTTTTTTTACCCTGGTTTCTTTTTTAATTAACATATTTTTCTGAATATAACTTTCCTGTTTACAGCATTTTCAAAGTTTAATTGTTTAGCACAAGTACCGCTTTCGAAGCTATTATATTTCGATTCCTTCCCAAAATAATGTCCAATCAAAATATATTTAAATCAGATTGCATTGTATCTTTAAAATAATTAGTAATAAAAATTTTAATTTATCGGCCCAAATATTACCGGCCCACCGGGAAATGTCTCGGTGTCCCGGTGGGCCACTCCAACCCTGACCACCTACCCAAAAATTGGGCAAATTGGGCACAATAAAAAATTTCCAACTTCAAAATAAGAATTTGTTTTTGGAAGGTCTTCATATTAAATGTTCAAACTATTTTAAAAAGCGTTCGAGACCAATAAGAGATATTGATTTGTTACATTGAAAAGGTCTCGAACGCTTTTTAAAATAGTTCGAACTTCAAAATAAGAATTTGTTTTTGGAAGGTCTTCATAAAATAAATGTTCAAACTATTTTAAAAAGCGTTCGAGACCAATAAGAGATATTGATTTGTTACATTGAAAAGGTCTCGAACGCTTTTTAAAATAGTTCGAACTTCAAAATAAGAATTTGTTTTTGGAAGGTCTTCATAAAATAAATGTTCAAACTATTTTAAAAAGCGTTCGAGACCAATAAGAGATATTGATTTGTTACATTGAAAAGGTCTCGAACGCTTTTTAAAATAGTTCGAACTTCAAAATAAGAATTTGTTTTTGGAAGGTCTTCATAAAATAAATGTTCAAACTATTTTAAAAAGCGTTCGAGACCAATAAGAGATATTGTTTTGTTACATTGAAAAGGTCTCGAACGCTTTTTAAAATAGTTCGAACATTTATATCAAGACCTTCCAAAATCAGATTCTTATTGTAAAGTTTTTAGGGCTCTTCGATAAAAAGCATCTTTTTTCTTTTAATTCATACCATAGAATTTTTTTTTTTTAATTTACGAAATATTTTAACCTACCACTTCAAAATCAAAATGGCTTTAAATTCAAAATTACCATTAACATTTGATAAATATTTAAAAGCGTTTTAGAATTTTTTAGAACTATGCGAAATATCACTTGGCTCTTGGCTGTACTTTTTTCATTTTTTCCATACAATTTTTTTTTAATCCCGTCAAATTGTTTATTTAATTTTACAACATATGTCTCTTTATTAATCGGAGAAAATAAAAACAAAAAATATTTATAAAATTGACATTTAGTATTTGAATAAAATTTCCTGTAACCGAATAAAATTTCCTGTATTGTGACTACAATATAAGTACTTATTTTTTCCTGGGTAATTGTTTACGATATTGTTTTACGGTATTGCTGGGAAAAACAACAAGAAGTTGCTAACTTCTCTACGATAATTATTTAGGGAAATTTTTCTTTAGAAGAAGAGAAAAATATAAAAAAAGGAGGGAAAAATAAAAACTGAAAAAATCAGATGATGATATTTTTCTGCTTGAAATAAAAATACTTTTCTGTAAATTTTTTTTTCCTTCGGAAAAGAATTCTATTCCGATAGAAAACATACTCTGGTTTATACGACCAATTTTAGAAAAATATAGGGCTATCTGTAATAAATAAATTTTTTTTTTCAATAATTGTTTGTTGAAATATTTCTTTTAGAAATTCATTCTTATTTCATTTATATAATATGTATATACATTTATATAAAATATATTATGTATTATATTAGACACTTGAAATTATAAGTCGTTGGTCGCCTCAATTGTGTTCATTCTCAATTAAATACACGGCTTCTATTTTTTTGACACTCGCTACAGTTGTGGTTGTCGCCCCAATTATGTTGAGTACATTATTATTCATGTTCCTTTTTCTATTAAAAATTTCCGTACATGGTTAATTTGAGAAAATGTCAAAGAAAAAAAATATAAAATATTCAACGAATTATCATCTCTGGCAGTAGAAGGTACTTATGTACAAATAAATTACAATAAATTAACTGAAAAACAAAATGTTTGTATACAATATTGTCGCAAATAAAATAATATAATATTTATTTATTTATTTTTAAACTCAAAAAAATATTAATTTTATGTAATCATCAATTCATCATTACAGAAAAATGATATTAATTCAGATTAAATTATCTAAATTTGTTAAATCGATGATTAAAAGAAATTATAGTGCTAAAGTTAATGATAATGATCAGAATTTTTCGGCGAAATATTGCTTAAATCTAGTTCAGTAAGTTTTTTATTGTAGTTTTATTAAAAATTAAAAACAATAATGGCATTACTTTTAGGAACCATGATCATGAAAATTTTTTATGCACATTGCTTATGCGAGGAGATCGAAGACGATATGCATTTTCGTTGCGAGCTCTTAATGTAGAACTATCCAAAGTTAGATCGACAGTAAGTAACTACCTAGGATTTTAAACTATCTATCTTAACTTTAATCACTAAAAAAAATTTTTGTTTTATTATGAACACTATGACCACAAATATATCATAATTTAGCTAGTTAGGTATACCCACTAATTCCTCTTAGTTTTAATTAATATATTCTCAGGTGTCAGAAGAGGCTATTGCAAAAATGAAACTAAAATTTTGGCAAGAATCAATTGATAAGTGTTTTGAAAAACAATCAAATTATGTGGCGGATCATCCAGTTTTAAAGGAATTGAAAAATGTAGGTATGGTGTTATTAATTTATTTTATGAATTTTAAATTATTATTTTTTACCCAATTAAACAATCTTGATTCCTCAAATTACAACATGATGTCAATTTAATAATTTTTAAATGTTTTAAATAAATAATTATCACGTACTCTATGTAGTAATATTATCCCAACCTTTCGACAAAGTTTTTTAGTCAGCCAGTTTTATAATTATATTTAAACCAAGATTTTGTTATTATTTCAGACTGTTATCAATAATAAAATAACGAAGACTTATTTGAAAAGATTAGTGTTAGCTAGAGATAGACCTGGAAACAAAGGTTTTCTAACAATCAAAGAAATAGAAGATTATGCTGAGCAATCGTATTCTTCATTGTATTATATTTTATTGGAAATATACGGAATTAAAAATGTGAATGCAGATCATGCTGTTTCACATTTAGGGAAAGCACAAGGTATTTCAAATTTAATAAGATCTATTCCACATAGAGGGAGATCGGAAACTGTAAATATTCCCCATGAGATTTTAATCAAACATGGTGTTACACAAGAAAGAATAATAAGAGACAAATCAAACGATAAAGGTGTCGAAGATTGTGTTTTCGAAATGGCGACATTAGCTCATCAACATTTAAAAAAGGTGGCAATTCTAAAATTTTTTATATTAATTTTTAACAAAGATTGAGAAGTTTCATATAAATTATTTTAGGCCAGAAGCTTATCAGATAATGTACCTGTTCATGTGAGAGAAATATGTTTACCAGCTATTGCTATAGAACGATTTTTGGAAAGATTAAGAAAAGCTAAGTTTAGGTAATCAATAAGGCACTTTAAAAGATTTTTCCAATTCGAATTATTAATACTATGCATTTAATTTTTAGGTTGTCGGATCAGAATCTTATAAAACGAGATCAAATGTTACCGATAGCGTATTTTTGGAATAGTTTAAAATCAAGATATTGAAATACTTCAAAAAAATTAAAATTAGAAAACTAACAAGGATTGGATGTTTTTCCCAACAAATGTTTTTCGGTTATTTTCAAACAATCTTAAATTAAAAACTATTGCCTAAATTATAGTTATTCAATTATTTGCCTGTCAGATGATACATTAATTATTTCCAATGTTGAACGATGATTGGAAGAACCTGCATTAATATATTATAAATATAATATAAAAATTCTGTTTAGTGTTTAATTTAAAATTTAAAAAGGCAAAAAGAAAATAAATAATTATGTGAATAAAAGGGGAACTGCTAGCAGAAAAACATTAACTTTCTTTCATTTCACAAAAACTTTTGAGTTTGGCGCTGCTGAAATATATTTCTTAGAGGAACCTAAAAATTTCCACTACATTATATTACATCATATGAAATTCATGTAAGTAAATTTTTTACGTCGAGCATAACTTGAAATTGTCATAAAAGTAAGTTTGGAAACTTCGTAAAAAAAGACAAAAATTTGAACTAAAAGAAGCAATAATTAAATTAATAATTTACATAAATAATAAATTAAATTGTATATAAAATTTCTAATTTTAAGGAACATATCAATATATAACAGCTAATAAAGAAACAGAAGAAGAGCTGGAATTATTTGTATGTGAAAGAAATTAAGTGGACTATTTTGTAGTGAGCAAATAGAAGTGAGACCAGCCTCTATCCATTTAAGAAAAAAAAAATCACAGGAGAACGACTATATTGTTTATATATTTCTTTACCTTATTTTTTATTTAAAACGAAAAAACTGATCCTTCCAAATTGATTATTGCAATTAACACCAGGGCTTTGAAATCGTTCTCAATTTTGTGATAAAATTAATGACTTTACTAGCGGCAAGACTATTCATTGTAAATAAGAAAAAAAGTAAATTAATACAAACTTTTGTAAAGCAAAAAAAAAACCAACTCAGTCGGTTGAATTGCATTGAGGTTTCGTAAAAATAAAATAAAGTAAAATAATATTTAATAATTTATTTAAATTAAAATAAATAATTTTTTTTTGAAAAAAAAAAAAGAAATAATATTGTAATAAATTTTTATTAGTGAAGTAGAGTTAAAAAGAAAAACCAATGCAAGAAAAATTTTAAATCAAATCAGGGAAAAAAATTTCTAAGTAATTTTTTGACACATTAAGCGTCATTTAAAAAAATGTAGAAAAAAAAAAAAGGGGAGCGCGTTAATTTTTTTTTTTTACATTCCAGATAAAATTTTATTTTGTACCTACTAAAAATTAATAGAAAAAAAAAACACAAAATTAATTTATTGAAAATAATACAAAAAAATTTTTCTTCTAATTTTAAATTCATAAGTATTTTGCATTTAAAATTATTGCCTTTCTTTAAGGGGAGCAGGTTTACAAATCAACCTTCTACCTAACACCTTAGTAGATATTTCATAAACTTATGAGAGTAACCTAGCTATCAATCTATCTAAGTACCTATTCCTTAGTTAGGTTGGTATAAAGTTTTTGGGAAATTCAAAAGTGTAAAGACATTCCAAATCCTTATGTTCATCTTTTCCTCAATTAGGCAGATCAGTCAGTACCTTCTATCTCTATACCTAATCTCCAACTGGATATACGTATCTACCTATGTCGGTACCTATCAGTCGTGGCTAGATCACTAGACTGGTTTTTTTTTTTTGTTATGGTTTAGTCAAACAGAATTAAATTACGTGCACCTGCACCTGTACAGGCAATCTACGATATCTATTTTTTGTTTAAAATTAATTTTATTTAACTAATAAAAATTTACAGCATAAAATAAATCTACCATAAAACGAAATCGTTGAAAATTGTGTTCAATTTTTACACAACATAACTATAAAATTATTTATCCAAAATATTTTTTTTTTTTTTTTAATTTAATTCGAATGAAAATAAATTTATTTTAAATTAAGTATACCTACCTATAAATATTTAAAACAAATGAAAAATACAAAAAAAATAAAAAAAATACCTACTTAGAATAAATTTAATATATAAAAAGACTCTTAAATTAAAAATAAAATACATTTTAAAATTTAAACTGTGGAGAGAAAGGAATTGTAAAAAAAAACAAAAAAAAATCGCATATTTATCAATTCGACAAAAGCATCCAAAACAAAGTGTGAGTCACCTCCCTTAATTTTTATTTAATAAAAACATTTTTTTTTTATGATTAACTTTTTTTGTATTTATACTTATTTTTTCTTTTTGATTGTAAAAAATGTAATTTTTTTTTCGTTAGTATAAAAATAATTTTAGTAAAATATGATAAAATGAAAACATATATTTTTTTTTCGATATTGGCAATTTGGTATGTTTATATTGAAAGCTTCAAAGTAGATATACCTTGTACCTTCTGAAATATGTGTTGATTGAAAAGAATTTTAGTATACAAACTAGCAACTATATTCCAAGAATCTAACTAGATTTCGAATTTTTATAAAAAATTAAAAAAAAACAACAAAATTCAATGTGAAAATGTTTATTGTTTTTCAAGGAAAATGTTGAGATTCATTGTTTTTGTTCATTGCGTGTCAAAAGGTGATTTACCTGCCTTTTTTATATCTGTAGGTATATATACCTAAAGTGAATTGTGTGGAATAGTTTTCTGTTGTTAAAGACTCATAATGTCGGAAGATATAAAAATATTACTCACGAATTAGTTACTTACACTCGAACTTATTTTTAACTGATAAAAATGTTTATATACCTAATTTCAATGTGTAAGTAAGTACGAATTTTTATCTTGCATACCTACTTTGTATACATTTTTTTTAGGTTTATTTATTAAAAAAGCAACAAAAGTATTTATTCGATTTTTATTATTTCTTTTTAAAAATGTTTCTCAAAAAACTTAAATGGGTAATTCTCCGCAAATAGGACAATTTCACTTTACAAAAAAAAAAAATCTAACAATAATTTATTTAAGCTTATTGTTTATGAAATTAGTTTAAATTGATATATTCCTTACGTTTCCGAAAAGGTACACACTTAATTTTGTCGCGAAATATGTTTTTTATCCATTTTAAAAATTGAAAAATACAGGGGAATGACTCGTTAAACAGGGAAAGGACTTTTTCGTGCAAGGTACTACCACAGGGTACTGAAATATTTCTTTTGAACCATTATTTCTTCTGTAATTATTTTAACAAAATATTAATAAATAAAATTTAAGTTTTTCAAAACTAAAATTAAAAAAATAAATCTAAAACTTAGTTTGGAGCTCTTTTGCTTCGACTTGATCTAAAAATTTATAGAAAATTCTTGAACCTCGGCTTATTGGATCCGGATTCGGTAACACTCTTATTATCTGATTGAGATTAATATAAGATTCATCTACATATCGCTCACAAAAAGCAGATCCTCATTTATATATTTATATATATTTATATACATATAGATATATTTTTTAGACCTAATATTTTAATTTCTCCTTCATCTGCAATGTCTTGTGCTATTGCAGCGTATCTAAAATTTAATAATAAAATGATTTCTTAATTTTTTTTGTTCAACTAAATATTCAGTCAATAAATATGTTCGAGCTTTAATTTGCAGTGGTGATTTTGACAAATTTTCGGATGAATCAGTATATAAGTATATCAGAAACATTTAATTTTTTTAACAATTTTTATAAATCCCATCAAAATCAGATTCAGAAGAAAGATATAGAATATCCTTGTTGCTTGGAGTCTCATTTTGAATTCCTGAGATATCTGGGCAGTTAAAAAAATGTTTTTGATAACATATTTCATCTATTTTATAGATATCGTTCGAATTTGAAGAATCGAGATGGCTCAATAAAAAGAACTCTAATTTATTTGAATTTTTGGTACCTGCCTCACTTTTTGGTACCAGCCTCACTTTTTGTGTTCCAGTTTCTTTTTGTCCAGATTCTCGAATATCAGAAGTTATTTTATCTATATTTGAAAAATGTATTTCAAATATATTAATGTCTGAGCAAAGCAGTGTTATTTTTTCCATTAGCGATTTAAGATTAGGTAGATCATACCCCTGGAATAGCCATTCGTTTGATAGTGCCTCCAACACCATCAGGAGCACCTTTTCCATGTCCTGTTTCAGAATAATTTCATGTAAACTTTATTAATGGAGGGTAAAAATTTTGTAATTTTTGTGCCAAAATACTTACCCCTTATACTTTATTATATCAGTTTTAAATTTCCTTTATTATCTTTTTCATTTATTCTCTTCAGTTCTAGAATTTCTTCTACTACTGACCCCGATTCGATATTATCAACACGCTTTTCTAGAGAATCTAGGTAAAAGTCATTACCCTGTCAAGAAAGTCATTCCCCTGATATGAAAAATTACAGGGGAAGGACTACAGGTTAATGGACATCTGGCTCTATTTCTTAAATAACTTTTTTTTTACAAAACTTTTTTAAAATATTTAAAAATAATCCAAAACTGCTGGTCTTTTTCTTTATAAATTCTTCAATTATATTTATCTTGAAAATTAAAATAAAACTTTTTTTGACTGACAGGGTAATGACCCTCCGCGTGTTCCTCTGCAAAATTTCAAAGTAGAATTAAATATTTTCTGCCTAATTTCTTAAAGAGAATTTTGAAATTCTCTCCGTTCGAAAAAAAGGGGTCAGAGGAACCAATGCAATTATTTGAAAAATAAAAATAAAAAATATAAAGCACCTTTTTTAAGGTTTCAAAAACAACCAGGGTAAAGACAGGAAAACAGAAGGACAAAAAATATTTGGTCCTAACTTTTTTTTCAATTAATAAAATTAAAAAAAAAAAAAGATTTTATTAATTATTCATATTTCTAGTTATAAGAACCGAAGTTAAGTTTTTATTTTTTTTGCAATAATTTACTTAAAAACTAAGAAAAACACACCAAAACGTGCGAGAGACAACCAGGGGACATGGACTTTTGATACTTTTAAAACAAAAATTTTGCTGAAATCGAAACAATTTCAAAAATCTTATTTATTGTACCCATAGTCAATTATGAAGTACAATCATGAACTGCGATTCTTTAGTGGATAAAGATAATAGTTTTCGAAATATCACCTGGGACACCATATTGTCCTATTTGCGGAGAATTACCCAAATACATACATATCAATAGGAAGATTAACAAATTATTGGCGTTTAATATATAAATAACTCAAAACTTGTAAATTTTGGTTGTTCCTTCACAAAAATACATTTAAGAGCCCTCACTGTGTAAAATTGGTCTTGGTTTTGCTTTGATTGTAGAGGGTTAATACAATCTCGACTGAAGTGATTTTTTGATACAGTTAAAGAGTATATAACTGGTTCCAGGGTGAGTGAGCCCGATTTTTTAAATTTTGACTTTTTTGGCTCAAATTGGCCTTTGAAAAACTTGAACATATTTGCTGAGATTGTGAAGTAAAGGAAACAGATAATAAAAAAAAAATCAAACGCAGAAATAAAGCTAAAATGTCACACTCCAGAAAACAGAATAATATTTTAAAATTCGATATCGAGGGCTCTTAAGACATTTAGTTTTCAATGATAGAACTGTCGAACGAAACTTTAATTTATTTTGTTTGACGAATGACGAATAATATTTTGGTGGTTTAGCTGATTTTTATTATTTTTTGCTATGTCAAATTTTTTTTTATCAAATATTTTTTGATAAGAATATTTCTACTCCGTCAGGGAAAAACCCCTTAAGTCATTTTGTACTACATTTCAGGATAGTGTTTTTTGTTAATATCTTTTTAACGGTGATGATTGAAATTATGGTTAATTCGAGTCAATTGATGCATTTTGTTGTAGAGTTTTCGGGAAATCTTGTATTTTAAGCTTGCAAACATTCCGGTTAGATATGATTATGACTTAGGTGATAAAAAACATTTTTTGAAAAAAAAAATGACTTTCAGTGTTTTTACCTGACGGAATAGATTTAAAAATAAAATCATGAGGTTGTCATGTATATATATATATATATATATATATATATATATATATATATATATATATATATATATATATAAATGTATATATATAAATGTATATATATACATATTATAAGAAAAAAAAAATTAGTGTTTAAATTTAACGAAATTATGAAAATTATAAAAACTACATACGTATTTACTTATCTTTTATTTTATACTTATTTAAATATTAGATATTTACAATAAGAAATTGAAACATTGAATAAGCATTTTTAATACTTTATTTACTTACTTACTTAATTTTAATGACAAAAAAGACAACATAAGTATGTAAAACAAAAAAAAAAAATAAACAAACTAAACTACACACTACACTTATGCTGATACTGTGGTTTCATTCATCAATATTCACTAATTAAATGTTTATGATTCTAACCTTGAATGCTTTGTAGGAAATTGAGACATTGAATAAAAATACAATATGTTTGAAATAAATAGTTATTAATCGATTCATTGCATAATTAGAAGAATACACGAATTCGTCAAGCAATTTAGTATGTCTGAGACGCCTGGAGTTTGCCAAATTGGCATTACTAATTAAAAATTGAATACACTCATTGTTACCCTAAAATACAGAGCTTCGGTAATTTCTCTCCTCTTGTGCAGAGAAACCAAACTCAGTCATCTTTAATCTCGTCTTTAATCTACTTTTGTAAAAGACCAACTCAAAAGAATCAGGAAAGAGATAAAAATTGTTTCTGAATTTGTATACAAAATATTTTTTTAATATAAAATTATTTCCACAAGTAAGTGTACTAAAAGGCTAAAGTAAAAAAAAAAAAAATAAAATAAAATATTGTTTTCTACTAGAACTAGTCTAGATACATAATATCAAAATTAGTATTAATTTAAGTTCAATTTTTTTTTTTTTTTTCATTTTACTTAACTGATTAAAAGTTGAAACCACAAATATATTCATTGGAATAAAAATTTATTTTTATTACTATTGTTTTCAGTCAGGTTTCATATAAAAAATAAAATAATATTGTACAGTACCCACTGTACATTACATTACTTACTTACAAAAGTATTATGTTCTAGTAACATTAAAAAAAAATTTGAAATTAAGTATAAAATAACAAATAAAATTGAAAATTATATTTATGTACGTGTTTTGTTAGGTAGATAAATATACATAATTATTTTTCGTAGAAAAAGAGGAAATTAAATTCCAAATAAGTAGTTTCGTTTGTATATTATTCTGCGTTTTCTGATATAAAATTGAATTCGTAAGTATGCTTACTGTGGAAATATTTAAATTCTGATTTACTTATTCTTTTCTCATAATCTTTCATAAATTGTTAAGGTAAATGTCAGGCTGTCGAGCGTTCTATCCCGAATTTTTTATACACTGTTTCTGAATGTTATCTAACTTTTATTTCCTGGGTGTGCTTGGGTGTGTTTAGTCAAAATAAAACTCAAGTTCAATGAAATTTATTTTTTATTGTTTTTTTTTTTCTTGTAAACCCTTATTCACCCTCTTTTCAAATCTGTGTCAATTATTTTTCGGCCAAGATACATATAAAATCTAAAAACATAACATTTCTTACGTCATTATATATGTAGTTTTTGAGTTATGTGTGCTGCTAGTCTGTTTACAATACATTTGCCATGTAAGATATAAACTTATAATAACGCACATGATGATTCCATATACACATGTAAATGCAACACAACATTTATACTTAGTTATATAAAATGTTAATCTATGTTATAATGTTATCCTTAAAAGCATGTAAATTGTACGGAAGTTTTTTTTTTTACTACTTTCTTTTATTTCTGTCCCTTCCAGTCAGAAATTATTTCCTTTTATGAATGGTGCATGTACGAAAATAATAAAAGTGATGAAATAAAAGAACTATGCTTTGATCCCAGCCAAATACTGTATAAGTATATACTAATTTTGATAACCGTTTTTTTATTTTACTTAACTAACTAGTCCGATTTAAGTAAATGCTTAATTAATTATTTTAGTGAAATTTGCACGGAATCAATTTTATTAATTTTTTTTGTAAATGAAAGTAATATCTAAAAAATATTAGAAAAAATGACTAAATTATTATTATTCTTCCGATCGAGAAAAATTTTGTCAAATGTGATCTAAATTTCATTGAAATTAAATTATTAAATATTAAAATAACGTTTCACGATACCATCTATATTTCTATAGGTTTCGTTATCCCATTTTGCTGAGAACAAAGCATTATTTTTATTATTAAAAAAGCTCTCATAAAAAAGGTAAAAAACAAACTGGAGCCAAAACCATTATGATATCCCTGATTGAAAACCTTATGATAAAAAATACAGGATACTTATTTGCTTTACTTTTTTAATTATATAATTAAAAAGTTGAAAAGGAGTGGTAACTTTTGAAATTTATTAGGTATCTCCAGCAAAGGCTAAAAATAAACATACAATTAAAATAAATGTTAAATCACAAATTTCTAATTTTTTAATTTAAACTTTTATCAAGAACTAACTACCTAACTTTTAAGTTTTTTATGTTAAAAGCCGGTATCCACAATTTTATCATTCACAATTCATTAAGGCAATGTGCCCTTAAGCCACAAAGCCCCCTTTTTGGTTTTGTTTTTTTGGTCTACAAAAAAAAGTTTTTTTAGAATACACAAACACGTATTATCATACCATCCAAATTTTTATTGGTATAAATAAGCAATGAATTTATTGATATTTTTTATCCTGGGTAAATAAATAGATCTTGTGTGAGTTCATTCAATCATAATTTCAAAAGTATTGAAAATTGTAGTAGTATCATTATGCAATAATAAGTCTTTTGATACTTTACTTAAGTGAATATATTAAAAAAAAAAAGAAAAACAAAAACATTATCAAAGTTAAGCTATTATCAGTACTTATTTAAAAACGAAAAAAATTTGTTAGAAAATATGGAATTATCTTGAAGAAATCATTATGTTTGAAAAACTTAGTTCTATTTACTTATTAAACAAAAAGTTTATTACTGCATTTAAATTTTTCGTATTGGGGTTAATTTCTATCTTGTAGAATTCTTTCTAGAAATGTTAAATTAACAATAAATTGTCAAGACTGTACAATAAAACGGAAGCAATTCCCTTATTATGAAAATTTATAATTTTAAGAATTCCAAAAGAAAAATAAAATTATTATGTGTTTATTGTGTAACGTTTTTCTCCAACAGATAATATAAAAGAAAAAAGTAATAATAGTAATAAAAAGGTCGTCATGATGATTATCCGTTCGGTGTTAGATTCGATTCTCGTTTGCGTCAATATTTCAACTTCAATTTTGATCTATTTTTTTAAGTGTTTGTATTTTTTAAGGGACTATGATGAATTATGGAATTTTAAATTGAATTATTATCATGCTAACTATTAAACTTACATATTTACTCGTTGACTCGTTGATATTTAAATATTAATTTATTTGATATTTATATTAATTTAATATTAATCTTGCCACCATTAGATATACATACTTATAAACTTATTCCAATTTTAAATAACAAGAATCTCGACAAGAACCAAGTATTAATTTTTTTTTTTGATTATTACAAACCTTGTAGGTAATTGGTTTATACACGAATTTGATTTGAAGACATGGCAAAATAAAAGGTTCAGGAATTTTTGTTTCGTAGTTTAACTCAAAATTACATAAATAGAACAAAATTGTGTAATCATTATTACACATAAAAAATTCAAAATTGTTTATGTGAATTTTTTTTTTTCGTGATACAGATAATGTCAGTTATATATAATGGAATAATTATATGGTATTCTTTTTTTTGTTGTTAAAACTTTGATGTAACATTTTAGGTCAACCACAAGAAAGTTAAAAAACTCTTTGTATGTTAATTTAAAATTTCTCATGATTTTCTCACACATTAAAAAAAAAAACAATTACTTTTTTTTTTGTTTAGGTAAAAACTACATTAAGTATAAGTATACCTAGTTTCGAATTGAGTAAATTTCTAACTTCAATGTTGAAGTTTATTTAAAACTAAAAGTATTGACTCAAGAAACATTATGTTAACGAAGGTAATTTTTTAAAAGTTATTTTGAATGATTGTAAATATTATTAGAACTAATGAAAACTTAAAGTACTTAAAATGAAATAGGTTTTTGTAGTAACTAGTTAGAGTTCTAAAATTCATTGAACATTTGAGGAATTCAAAGTTTAAACGCAATGCTTAAAAATGGATAAGTTAGATACTTATTATCTAAAAATTAAAAACAAAAGTCAAAAAATGTATACCTATTGCTATGTATATAAATTGTATGTACATAATTTACCAATACAATAAAATTTTTGTCATGCATTCAATTTAGTTTTTATAATCCGGTATTATTAATTAAAATTTATTAAGTAACACATAGTTATTTTTTAATTTAATTTATTCACTTCGTCAAAAAAAAATAAAAAATTGTAGAAACACTTTTTTTTCCTGACTGTATTTTCCCAAAATGTTTGCAAACAGATTTATGAAATTGGCAATTAATATAAGAATTAAAAAAAAATCAACCAATAAGTGCGTTCAACTACACTTTCTTCGTATCATAATGAATAATTAATAAATGTAAACTCCAATTTCATGGGTTAAAGAAAATATTATTATTTTCAAAATTAAAAAAAAAAAAATAAATATCTTTAGTGCGTTATTTTATTTCATTAATACTGTCGAACTGTTAAAAAAATATACATAATTAACCAACTGATCGGATAACTGATTAATTATTACTGTAGATAAGAGATCCCAGACAGAGAACTAAAAACTTTCACGGGCAAATAAAGAAACGCGTGCACGGGCTTAATCTAAGTAATTATACAAAACAAAATATTATATAATGAATAGTAAATAGTCCACAAATTAAATTAACAAAAATAAAAGGTATGATAACCTTTCTTAGGGTTAATGGAAATTTATTATAAAAGAAAACACGATTTTGAGAATGTTTTTGAAAACTTCAGCCCCCAATCATTTAAGTTGACAAAATCAGAACAAAATCATACAAGAATAAAATATCGATCCCATCTCCCTATAAACAAACTCAGACGTTTATTTTTTTTTATAGAATTTTCCCAAAACATGAAAAAATTTTTAAAAAATACTAACAGTAATATTATACATAGGTATATATAGTTAAAACTGCAAAAATTCACAAAAGTGGAAATAACTATAAAATATTTTTTATTATAAAGATCAATTTCATATTAGATTTAAATAAAATACTAATCAAAAATTTGATTAATTTAGCTTATTTGCGATAAAAGATTAAAGATTTTTGATTTTTTTTGGCCAAGTTAAAGTTTTGTTAAAATAAAAAAAAATTAGGTACTTTCCTTGGATACGAAATTTGCCCTTTGTAATAAAATATTTTAAATTTAATTGTTTTCAAAGTTTTGATGAGTTGACTTATTTTTATTTTATTTTGGGTCGTTATTCTGTCAGAAAATTGAAGCTGCATTGGTTGTCGTCATCCGATTGATTTAATAAACAAAACTCTAAAAATACAAAAAAAATTTAAAGAAAAGAGAAATAAAAAAATGAATCGGAAAATCTTAAAATGAGTGTGAATTTATAAAATATAAAGTTTTTTTTTGTTTTTTTTTTTTTTTTAGAGTTATATACACATATATAGATACAAAGATAATGATTTGATATACTTGAAAAATTCTTATAATTTATAGCGTAAATTTTTTTAGGTTTATGTTTATAAGTAGTATTGTATTATTATTATTATTTTTTTTTTTTAGCTAAAACGGGAATTAAAAATTATTTCTAACATTTATTTTTATTATATTATATGTTTATTGTAAGTTCCCAGAGGCGGATTTAACCATAGGCGAAATAAGTCTAGACTCTAGGACAACGGATTTATGAGGGTATATTTCTATTTATACTGTACTTACGATTACGAAACGAAAACAAAAAGTTTAAAGTATTTTAATTGTTTTTCGTATAATTTCTTAAAAATATATTTGCACTGCCAAATTGTGTGAAAAAACCATTAATGAATTTTTATAAAACTATACGTATATAAGTATTTATAAATCTAATTTCTGTACATAAACGTCAATTAACTAGAAAAATTAATAAATTTTTATAATTTATTAAAATTAAAATTGTTTGGAAAATTGAATTAAATTTCACATCAATAGATGTTCTAGCTTTATTTCTGCGTTTAGTTTTTTTTAATAAGTACCTACTTATATGTTTTCTTTTCTTCACAATCTCTAGAAATATTTACAAGTTTTTCAATAGTCAATTTAAGCCATAAAATCCAAAATTTGAATAAATCTGGCTCACTCACTAAGAATCATGATTTTGTTTGAAGCATGTCAAAAAATCTCTTCAGTTGAGAAGATTGTATTTACCCCGATTAGCCCTTCAATATTGATATTAATATAAACTATCTACTAATTTGAAAAAACCCTATCTACGAAGTACATTTTTTTTTTTGAATAAAAATTTTTGTTAAGTTTACTTTTTTTCGTACATATTGAAAAATTAAGAATTTATACACGGGCTAGGAGAACTTAATATGTAAACATCCGCGTCTGTACATACTATAGACATATATCTTTTTATATGTGCGTACAAGATGTGAAATTGATGATTAATATTTTTATTTCAAAGATAATATTTATTAAGAAAAACAGTTAGAATTGTTAGCATAATTATTAATCATCATAATCATTAACTTGGATAAGAGATTCTAATCTACGATAAAAATGTGTAAAGTATTAAAAGTATATTGTGTATGTACATGTAACATATAATTCATAAATTTTTAAATTATCAATTTTCAATAAAACTTATGATTCATAATTGAAAAGAATTGTAATTTCCGCTAGAAAGCGGAGTCACTTACAACATGCATGTATTCGAGAACGAACAATTTTAATAATTGGTTTGTAATGTCGCAACAAGCTTTAGTCATCTCTGTTTCTGGATAGCATTCTAAATTTCTTGGATCTTTGCTTCAATTCAGATGTATTATTTTCCAAATGTTGATGTCCAATCTTAACAAATTCTGTATCGACTAAAAAAAATTGGCCTTTGCGAAATCATCATATTGTTGCTTATTATAATAATATTTCTGATTAGACTTATCTTTTTGAATTATTTTTTGCCATAAGTATTTAAAAAATTTCTAAAGACTTTGCAAGTCATTCTAAAATTTTGCTTAACCTTCAATTTCACTTCCAAAGTAATCATCAATTCTAATCTGAATTAATCATCAATTCTGCTTTCGAAATATGTATATTATTATGCTTCTTCGTCCAATAAGTGTATTGTAATCTTAACTGAAAATAATTTTAAAGTGCAAATGCATAATAACAAGCATAAATATCTCATAAATTATAATTAAGATTATAATTAAGACTAGCTGGAATAAAAATACTTACTTATTTATTACATAAAAAGTATCATATGTACTTGAATAAGTCGTGTTCAACATCAACAGCATGTGTGATGAAGTGGAAATACTTTTTTGTTGTTTTATCGAATTAAAATGAGACGCTTAGTTCAAGAACGGCTAAGGTGACAAATTTTCTAACATAAACTTAATTAATTTTGTTTTGTTTTTTTACATATCTCTTTTGCTTGAAAACAATTATTTAATCTTATTAATAACTTTTAATTGAAACTTTCATTGATTTACTCATAAATAAAGAGAAAAATAAATTAGAAATAGTCCATTTTTTATAAGAGCTCATAATTAGTAAAAAATCATTAGCGTGACATAAGACAGTCTGTGTTGGGCGCCTTAAATTTAAAAACAAAAGTTATTTATTTGACTGAGTTTTTTCCTTACATACAAGAGTAATACAATTGTGTATATTTTTTTATAAATTCTCCTGTGATGTCATTTTATATAGAAATAAGAACGTAAGAATAATTTACAAAATTATTTTCTTAACTTTTATAGAAATAATAATTTGCTGACAAATACAAAAAAGTATTCGTTAAATTTTTTTTATCATAGAAAAACTTGTGACAATAAATTTTGAATCAATTATAGTAAATTTGGAATAGAAAACACTGATTCTAAAAATTTAATTATGTTTATTGCTAACTAACGTATTATCTCATAATAAATTGTTTTAATGAAATACATGAAGTGGACTGCAATCTAATATTATTTTCTTTTTGTTACAGATTTCGTTTGTTTAGAATTTTCATAGGAAATCAAAATGAGCAAGAAACCAGCAGCCGGGCCCGCTTTGCATAAAGTAATAATGGTCGGCAGTGGTGGTGTTGGAAAATCAGCTTTAACCTTACAATTCATGTACGATGAATTTGTTGAAGACTATGAACCGACTAAAGCCGATAGCTATCGGAAAAAAGTGAGTAAAAAAATTAAAAAAAAATTAAAAATTTCAATTTATTGTTTACCATATATTCCAGAATAAGAACAATTTTTCAGGGCTTTTATAAAACAATTCATATTGAATCATTTTAGGTAGTATTAGATGGCGAAGAAGTTCAAATAGACATCCTGGACACCGCTGGACAAGAAGATTATGCTGCCATTCGTGATAACTATTTTCGAAGTGGTGAAGGATTTTTATGTGTTTTTTCAATAACAGATGACGAAAGTTTTCAAGCTACGCAGGAATTCAGGTGAGTCATATATTGATGAGATTATGTTTTCAAATATTGTAAATTATTTTATTTTTGTTAAATTTTAGGGAACAAATTTTGCGTGTCAAAAATGATGAAAGTATTCCTTTTTTGTTGGTCGGAAATAAGTGTGATTTAAACGACAAACGCAAAGTACCATTAAATGAATGTCAAGCTCGAGCTCAACAATGGCAGGTTCCTTATGTAGAAACATCAGCAAAAACGCGAGAGAATGTCGATAAGGTGAGATCAAATTAAGTTAAAAACTAAAGGAGAAATGCACTTAAGTATCATAATTATTTAAAATAGAATGAATATTCAGCCATTATTTTTATAACAAGAAAAGGCACTGAACAAATTAATATTCACCTTATTGCCTGGATTACCTCAAATGAATAAATTAAAGGACTAGTTTTTCTTTAAGTGACGAAACTTAGTTGTTTTGTAATTGTAACTTTAACTTAATTATCATCATGAACTAATAACACAAATGGTACTTATATTTCATTATCAATCAATTATGTTCGGATTTGATAACCACTTTTATTATAATTAAAATGTTTTTGTTGGAAACCAAAAGTTCATAAATGAACAATATTAACAAATTAATTTCTCTACTGGAAAAAAATTATACCTCTGTCTTAAGCTCTTTTTAGGACAAAAAAAAAGAAGCAAGTTATTTATTGACATAATAAAATTAAAAAATGTTTGAAATTTTTATTAAGTCCTAAAGTTGTTTATATGCTCTAAATTTATCCGTCTGAGGTATAAAAGGCATAATAGCCATTAAATTTTTAAATAATTTTTTACGTGTTGCTTTTTGTGTGTTGAAAATTGCATTTTGGTTGTGTTTTTAATCAAAAAAATAGACTTTAAAATTAAAATTTTCTTTCGAGTTCCACATTTCTTACGAAGCGATTAAACATTTGAACATACATTTTTAAAATTTTACAATATCGTATTATTCATAGAAAACAAATTTATGTCGACTTTGTTAATTCTCTGCTGATATTCGGATTGCATTTAAATGTTAAATAGATGATAGTTCAATTTTGCGATGGAAATGCTTCCACTTTATTCCACTTTATTTTTATAGTTAATATTCTTTACTTGTTTTTAATGATAATGTTGATTGAACGTTAATAGTTCCAACAGTCTAATATGAAAATCGGACATCAAATCAAACTAATTTGAGTTTTGATCGTATAAAAACTTATTTTTCATTTATTTTGTAATAAGTGTTTTGTAGGTTTTGTTTTGTTAATATGTATTTCAAATATAATCATCAAATCCCTTATAAAGTACATAATCGCATCGATGTTTAATAATCATACTAAAATCATAAAAAAATTTAATCACATAACTTTAACATTTTTCATATAGTTTAAAATTCTATGTTTTTTCCTATTTGCTTCTTTTTTTACTTCAGGTGTTTTTTGATTTGATGCGTGAAATAAGATCACGAAAAACTGAAGACTCAAAATCAACAAGTGGTCGAGCCAAAGATAAATGTAAACGACGAAAATTAAAATGTATAATTTTATAGATAGGTGCATTAAAATAAAATTAAATAAAACCAATAAATTAAATTTAAAAATAATAATAATCATAAATTATAATTTGAAAAATCGCAGAAGTTGTAAATTTTTTAACTAGAATTGAGGATGCATCGACTGTAAACAGAGAAATTATCATTGACTCAATGTTCTAAACTTTATATTATGGGAAAAAATATAAAAATAATTATCTTTTTACTCAAAAAAAAAAAACCATTATTCAAGAATTATGTATCTCAAATTTTAGTTCAAAATAGCTACTGAATATTTTCCAATAACTTAATAACTGTGAAATTACTTAGTTTTTGAACGACTATAGAAATTGTCCGAAAAATTCAAGTGGCAGAATAACGTGCGTAATAAATGTATATTTAAGTTTAATATAAAATAATAATGAATTTTAGTCCACGTGATCTATACCTTTTATTAGAACAAAATATTTACTCAACATTATTTCATTCGGAAAAACATTTGTTTTTTTTTATTGATGGAATTTTTACGTGTACACAAAGATTCAATTACAATAAATTTTCATAGAATTTCCTCAGATATTTTTAAAAAATTGTCGATATGTTTAGATTATAGTTCATTCAAGCGTAATAACTATATTAATTGTAGTAAATTTAAATTTTAGTTCTTTAAATTATTACATTATCTATGTATATTGTTTATGTATAATGTTTCATTTTAATTTTGAATATTTTTATTTGTTTAAAACATAATTATTTTAAAAAAGAAAATTAAGATGGTAGAATTTATAAATAATCAAAAATTTCCCTTGTAAAAGCACTTCATAAGAATTTTTTTTTTTTGCTGCAATAAAATGTTTACAAAAGATTCATGAAAAATTAATTTGTTGATAAAATGAATGAAGTATGAGATTTTGTGGAATTTTTAACGAAAAGATGAAATTTGCATACATAAAATTTTTCTCCAATTTATTATTATAAATAATAATCAAACAAAAAATACATATACATAAAAAAAATTTTCTCCAATTTATTATAAATAATTATCATTTACAAATTAAATATTGAAATAAAAAAACTCAAAATATGAAGAAAGCTAAAATGTGTATAAATTTTTCTTTTTAAAATTTCATACAAAATAAATTAATTTATTTTTATGAAATAAATTTTTAGTTTTTCATTTAATGATAATAATAACGCTTGTACTAGGTCCCATTAATGTTTTGCTTAGATGTATTATTATTTTTACTAAACTCTTATTACAAATACATATTGTGTGTTGTCAACTTTACATAGCATTTGACAAGTACTCTGAGAATTCATTAATTCATCTATTAATCTAATCTAAATTATTTTTGAAACATTAACTTAATATTTCAACATGCAACACGAAATTTTAATTGTATTAATATGAAGTATTTAACTTTATTTTAAGATATCAGGAATAAATTAATTTTTTTTACCTTTACACCATTATAATTGAATACTAACTTCAGTCCGTTTAATTGGTCGTTTTTTTTATGATTTCAATCAACAGAACACAGACGTAAACACAAATTAAATAATATATAATATTTGAAAATTTATTATGTAATCTCATTATATCATTATGTAATTTTCATTGTTAAAAAAAAAAATAAATGTAGAAAAAGAAAATATTAATTTTTAATTGCTCATTTTTAGACAAGAAAACTAACATAGTACTTAAAATATTTATTATAAACAAAAATTCGACAAAAATATATTTAAAGCAAAAATCTGATTTCATACTTATCGATTTTATTTAGTTTCAATAAATTTTTTATTGTACCAATTAAGAGTTTTTGTAAAATTCTTATTGAAATAAATTCAGGTATTGAAAGTTGAACCTTTTTGCAGAACATACGTAAAATAATTAGTAGAGAATTACTTATCTTGCGAAAGATAACCATTTTAATTAGATTTTTCTAAAAACATTTACTCTTTAGTTCCCTTGTTTAAAGCCAACTTAAATGCTCTTAATCAGTAAAACATTTTATTTTGCTAGTTATGTAAAAAAAAATATATAAGTAGGTATATGTATTTAAAATTATTTATGAAATTATGCTCATTCATGACTTTTGTTCATTTAAAAGAAAATTTTATTCAAAACTGCACTGCATTTCATTTTTCAAAATATTCAATTGCGTATTTTTATTATTGTTCATATTATATGATGTATTTTTTTTGTTGCTAACTTTTGGAATAATCTTTAAACGTTTATGTTTTCAATAAAAAAAATTTTAGGTTTTCAACGAGCTAATCAGAGATATTTCATCACGCAAAAAACATGCTAACGTTACTGATCGAGAATCAATTGAGTCAAAGTTTTTTTGTTGTCAATTGCTTTGATAGAAAGTGTTAATAATTTATTAATACTATGTTTATCTGAACAAAATGTTAGAAAATTTCAAATATAATTATATAAAACAAATATAAAAAAATTTATATCATTTTATACTAAGGAACATTTTTTAAAGCAGTTTATATCAAATTTGGAATATTTTATAATAAGAAGAATTAAAAAATTAGTAATACAAAATAAACTTCCTGATTATGGAAAGCTTTTCTTGCACAATTACAATATGGCAATTGTTTTTTATTTCTGTCAGTTTTCAATTGATCTAAATACGGTTGAAATTATTTACGATATCATTAATATCTAATCATTACAGAATTAATAATTAAAGAAACATTCCAAATTTATTGCATTATATACACGTTTCTCGAGTTCAATTATTTTTTTTGGCTACGCACGTCAATTTCAATTTTTTAGTATATTGTGTGCATACCATGTGAGCATAAATCAAAAATTCATTCACTATAATTTTTATTACAAATAATATTTGTTTTAAAATACTTCCCATTATAAAAGAGTCCCATTTATTTGTTTTTCAACATTTTGCAATTGCAACGCGTTCCACAAAATTTTAAATCAACAAACTTATTGAATCGCTTTCCAAAATTAAAGAATTAAAAAAAAAAAACTCAATGTTGCTGGAAGTTTGTGACAAGCAAAATTAAATAAATAATATCAAATAAAATCGATTCATTATAAATTTTAGTAATTTGTACAAATGATAAAGCTTAGAAGATTGTCCATTAGTTGTAAAATATGAAGTATGTTATGAATACTAAAAATATATTCTTTTTGTATATAAAAAATTTAAATTCAGAAATTTTCATGATTAAAATAAGAATATCAATAAATCGCAGCTTTTCTATTACACAAACCATGAAATAACATTCGGGGACTCAGATGATCAGATGATCGTATGCTTTGTTTAAAATTTTTGAACTTTTTAATGCCGCGTCGTAACGTTAACTTAAACAAAATTGTTTTTACTTATAAAAATTATTTGAAAAAATAATCTTCATAATATTCTAATGCACATACTGAAAAAATTGATATTCACCTTTTATTTTAAATTATTCAAAAATATAAATGGTATCTTTTTTTTTATTAATATTTCCAATAAATTTATGATGAAAAGCCGATCTAAACAAAACAAATACAAAATATTAATCTTTTTTCATTAATTGCGATTATGGAATTGCTTTACCTAAAATTTAAGAAAAATGTTATTATATTATAGATAGTTATTATGTATTTTGTTTTTCTTTGATGTATTTTCTACATTCAAATAATACACACAGATCGTTTGGCTGTTTTTTTTTTTTAAATAATTTAAATACTGAACGATCTAATAACATAATAATTATTGCAAATAAAATAAGAAAAAATGAATAAATAAAGCCGTTTATATATTAAAAAAAAAAAATGTTTTCTTTATTTTTTTAATTCTTAAAATGGTATATCTTTTCAAAAAATTTTCAGAATATTTTAGTTCATTTTATAAAAAATTAAAAAAAATAATATGCTGATAGATTCTTTCACTCAATTAGCAGTAAAGAACATACCGGTGTGGCGATTTATAGAAACATCGGATTGATCTTATGTTATTTTCAATATTATTTGATAATAAATGGGGTGTCTTGTCATAACGCATGTAATATGTTCTATTTATTTATAATACAATAATAAACAAGAAAATTGAATATTACATTTTGGAATGGTACGAAATAGTATCTTATCGAAAATTATGGAATTAAAGATAAAACTCAAAGATGAGTTAAACAGCGTTATTAAAACTAAATAAATGATCACTATCTAAAATTTATAATTGAAAACAAAGTTATGATTGCTTTACACTTCTGCTTTTACACTTCTGCTTTTGGATTTGATATTGTCAAGGTGAAAATATAGTCTGTTCGTTAAAAACAAAAAAAATGAAATAAAACAACTTTATTTTTTTTTTTTAAATATATTTTTCATTTATTTTTATTATTTTTTTTTGATTTTGTAAAATTTCAAATCGTACAATATTAATGTAATAATAATATAATAATATAATTTGTTTTATTTTTATTGTTTCAAATTTTTGTTTATATTTTTTATTTTTTCTTATGACAGAATTTTATTTTTCGTTATTAAAGAAATGTTTTTGTTTTTTTTTTTTTTTTTTTTTTTGGATTTTTTAATATAATAGGTATATAATTTTTTACAATAATAAAATAATTTTTCACGATTTAAATTTTGTTTTCTTTATTTTTTTTTTTGTAATAAAATTTGATTGTTTAAAAATGCAGTTTTTGGGTTTTTTAAACTGAAATGAAAATTTATTGAATTTTGGTTTTTGGAAAAATTATTTTATTTTTAGTGTGTATTAAAAATATTAAATTTTCCATTTGAGTTTTTTTTTTTTTTGTAAAGTCATAACTAAAAATAAGAAAAAAGGTCTTAAAGACTAAAATTTTTTTATTATTTTATTTATTTTATTTTTTTTTTTCATTAAACAATAATAAATTTATAACCTGTAATAATTTTTGTATTGTTTATCTGTTTTTATTTTATTTAATTACATTATTATTTTTATTTAAAATTTATGAGAGCAAAAATTATAATAATTAAAAGAAAAAAAACTATATATATGTAATTAAAAATTTATAAGATGAGTTTTTCAACAAAATTAGTGTTTATATAGAATAAAAATAAAAAAAATAAATTACATTATGTTTATTTCTTTAAGCCTATCTCTCAGTCGAGAATATACTGTATGTGAAATATCTAGATCTCGTATTCGAGATGTAGGAAAAATATTGTTTTTATATGTGCATTAAATACAAGTTCCCACACCACATTCAGTATCGGATACAGTATGCCTTACATTATTTTAATTTTGTTTTTTCTATCTTGGATAATGTTTTGTGTGTCTCTGAAATAATGATTATGTCAAGAAGTCTTTTTTAACAAAATTTTTTTCCTAATGCATACTCAATTCCACACATGACATAGTATTTCAAATTCAGTATTCAGTATTTCACATTCAGTATTCAAGTCCGAAAGAGCATACAATGTTCAGCATTGAGTAACACCATCAGAAAGAGGCCTTAGATAGTAATTTAGAAATTACTATAAATTAGTATATGAAAAATAATAAAAAAAATTACGAATGCTTTTTTATTTATTAAATTATTTTAATTAACCATGCCTTTTTATTCGGTACTATTTTGTTATTATATAAAAACAAAAGATTATATTTAAAAAAAATGTAATGATTGACTGAACAAAAATAAAAATATTAATTCTTCAACGGTTTACTAATATTGAACAGAAGAAAGTATATTTTTTTATTTATTTTAATCATTTTATACATAATTTAATGGTTTTCAAATAATTTTTAACTTATTAACAATTTTGTATATGAAAATTATTTTTCATTATTTTCCATTTCTAAAGCACTCACTTTTAATAAAAATGATAAAAGAAATTTGAGTGATATATTTTTTTTTTGTTATTGCATGATTTTGTATTTTATTGCTGGTACTTTTGCTTAAAATTCTTTTTGATTTTTATTTCGATTATAGTTTTTTATTTCCCAGACCAATTATATTCCAACAAAAAGAATTTTCAGTTTTGAATGCTAAAATAAGGATTAAAAAATTAAAAATTTTTCATCACTATTTCATTAAATAAATGAATTATTATAGTAACGAAGACTGTATTTTTGAATTTTTTTTTCAAATAGTTACAACTTGATAAGAAGTTTTGTGTTAAGAGTTTTATATTTTATTATACAGGAGGGATTTAAATTTTAAAGTAATTTTATAAATTTGAAAATAACATTATACTTTAAGCAAAAGTAAATTGCACATTATTAAAATTAAATTAAATGAATTAAAAATAAATAGAAATGAATATACATTATAAGGTTAGTTATTTTATTTTATTTTTTTTCAAGCATTGGGACGTATTTTTTTATTAGTTTTATTCTATAGAAAATATTAAAAGTATAAAATTTATCTATAAAAAAAAAATTAAATACATACATAAAACTTATGAGATCAATTTTTAAATAATAAAAAAAAAAAAAGTGTATTATTAATTACCCTTCTTATGCACGTAGTTTATGTATTATATTTTGAAATCATCTATACTCTGACGATGTTGAAATCTAAGAATGCCCTCATTCAATCTCTCACATCCATTTTCATAATTTTGCTAAACTAAAAATTAAAATTTTTTCAGCCTCGTTGAGATTTTCGAACTACTATCATAGTGATTTGCAAGGAAATATTTTTGTAACAGTGTAAAAATATCAATTATTCAGTTGTAAATGTTTTTCAATAATTTGAATCTGATAAAAATTTGAATGGATTTAATAAACTGTATAAATTCGAAAAAAAAAACAAATATATGAATGTGAATGAATTAAACGCGCAGGATAATATAAATTGTTAGCAATATTAAAGTAGATTTAAATTGCATAATAAGATGTTTCAAAATTACACAAATATTAAGTTTCCCTAGAGCTAAAAATTTATTTATTAAAAATAATTCTTTATAAAATTAATTGTTAATTTCTGGGAGAATAATTTTAACCTGTCAACAATAAATAAAAAAGTTATTTATCGTTCAAATAGGGCATTCTTTTTATCTATTTTTAGCTACATAATAGCCTTCTATATTGGTTTTTAATTTAAAAAAAAAAATTTATTCCATTAGCAATATAAAATTAAAATTGACAACAAAACTCAGACATTAGTTAGTTGTAAATTATTTAGTCTTCGTAAATGAAATTAATATACATTTTAAATTAAAATATTCGCTGTCGTCGTTGATTTAAGTGCCGTAATGTATTATCAGCCTAGCCTTTTTTCCAAACACTATTTTTTTTTTTCAAACTCTTCTAAGAGAGTTATAAGAAAAATTATTTTCAAAAACGGGGAAACATCAATTGAAATTTTAATGCGCATATTTTCTTTCTATAATTAAAATCAGTTGAAAATATTTTAAGATAGAAACACTCTAAATATTTTCAATGAACTCGAATAAAAATATTGAATGACTATTAAATTCATGTTTGCTCAAAAACTTTTTTAGTTATATAGAATTTGAGGATAAATAAGTCGACCTTGTAAAATACGAATAGAAAATTGGATTTGAAATGATCAAAGAATTTCACGAAAACGTGAACTACATAATTAAATAAATAATCATTAAATTTATAGATAATCGAATAATAGTGTCCATTGAAGATTAGCTAACGTAAAACTACTGCTTACTTAACAGCAAAAGCAGTATAATATTTAATATTTGTAACGTTACGGCACATAATTTTCGAAATTTTAACGATTTTAAAAATCGCATTTTAGCCAAAAATCTAGATCTTATTTATTTTTATTTCATTTTCAAGAGATACTCAGAACTATATACTTTTTAATATTCACTTAATTTTTTAATTAAAAAAATAATAATAAAATAAATTATTTAATTTTCATTTTTTAATTTCGCATCTTTTATTTTATTTTATTTTTTTTTTATCAGGATTAATAAAAAATAAACTATTTTAATCTTAAAACTTAAAATTTATTACAATTTTTATTTATTTTTTAATTATATTGTAAAAAAAAAAAAATTAAAAATATATTTTTAAATATTAATTTTGAGATGACACAATCGATTGCAAAAAATTTTTTTTTAATTACTATCTCTTAAAAAAAATACTCTCTTAAATAAACAAACAATTTTTTACAAATAATTAAAAAAAGATCATTTGATTCTTTTCAAAATTTTATTTAGTTTTATTTTTTTATTTTTTTTATTTTTTTATAATGTAGAAATAAAAAAAAATTAAATTAACAATTTATTACATAAAATAAAAAATATTTAAGCATTTTAGTTATATACAATTTTTTTATTACTTAGTACAATGTTTTTATTTAATTTATTTTTTTTTTTTTAATTTAAATTGTTTTAAATTGTATAAAAAATATTTATTTTTATTAAATTCATTTTGTTTTTTATTTGGCCGCATTTTTAAACTCAATAGATTTTCAATTGTATGTGATATTTGTTTTAAAATAATTCTTGATACAGGAAGAAAATTTAAAAAATATTAAGGATTTAGTACAATTTTATAATTTTTAATATTCAATGCACTTCAATTTTGAGATACAAATAAATAGTCTACCCCTAAATCTTCAGCATTTTTATTTTCATAATTTTTATAAAAAATTAAATTTAAAAAAAAAAAAAGAATATCATTTGCAATTCATTTGAGAAAGCAAAACTACTTAGGTTTAACTAAACTTCATCATAGATTATTATTGCGAGATAGAGTATCGACATTGAAAATTTATTTTCTATAAATGGTTGCTCTTGGATTTAAATGGGTTCAATTTTCTAAATATTAATAAAACTATGGCCTTTTTCTATTTTTATGATTTACATATTAAAATTTAACAAAATTCACATGAATTATTATTATTATTATTATTATTTTTTTTTTTTTTTCAATATCGTTTTGATAATTTACAATGTTGTATTTTATAATTTTCAATTAAATTTATTTAATTTTTAGGTATGTTTAAAGGTAAATATATATAAATTTTTTTTTATGTAGGCACAATTTTAAATTTCATTATTTTTTATTCAATAAAGTTTTTTATTTTTTGTCTTTTACAATTTTTAAGCATCACAAATATTGATCTGAAGACTGCATTTTCTTTAATCAGCGACATAAAATATTGTTTTTGTTATCAACGAGTCAATTAAGAATATTGAGTTGATTCAGTTAACAAAAATAAAATTCTTCCACTGAAGTTAATTAACATAATTTATAATAATAAAATGTTCAGAAAACACAATCCGAAATTGATGCTGTTTTAGTAATTTTACTTTCCGTTGAATATATTAATGCAAAGTTTTTTAATACAATTTTTTATTTTATTTTTTTCAAAGTACATATTTACATTAAACTTATTATTTTTATCTATTTTAAAAATCAAATTAACATCCATAAATAGATAATTTTTACTTATGAACTAAAGTATTTTACTTTTCGATAAAATAAAGTAAGTTGATAAGTTTGAAAATATATACGTTACAGTTGGTAATTCTTTGTTTTTTTTTTATATCAAATTTATAAATATCAAAAGAAAAAAGATATTAATTAGATATGTTTAATGTTTTTAATTTTGGTAATTCTTTTGAAGTAACAATTGTAGCAATTGTAGTAGGTTGTATAAAAAATTTGTTAAGGGAAGAGCGAACTTTTTTTTATTATTGATTTTTGCTTCAAATATTTAGATTCTAAAAACGTACAAACATTTATTTGATTTTATTTTCAACACAAACCTTTTACCAAAAAACTTTCATTAAAAAAAAACGCTTTCTTTTAAATAGAGAAATCAGTAATGGTCATAATATACTATAGTATGAATATTAAGAGTATAAAGAAAAATTTTATGCATCTGTTTCGTTATTAAACATAAAACCAAATTTTTTACTATTTTTCATATTTATTAACAGTAAATTTTCATTTTCTATATCCTTTTCCGTATTTTCAGCATTTGTATGTGATGAAAGCTTCAAATATTGTTCATATTTACTTTCTGATTGTAAAGTTGAGTCTATTTGCTCTTCACTAATTTGATTAATTATAGAATTGATTGGCATCAAAATTTGTTGCTGAATTGTTCTTTCATTTAAATTATTATTTCTTTCTGTATCATTATTATAACTATTATTGGTATTATTTAAGTTATTAATATTATTATTGTTATTATTATTATTGTTATTGTTTTCATTTTTACTAAGAGCTGTTAAAATATGAGATGATGGTGATGGAGTTAATTGCGGCTTAATTATATTATCCTTAAAGGATGAAGATGAATCATGTTTAACATTATTTTCATCTGATGTACTTGTTGTGGTTGTTGTTAACTCTACTGCATCTGGTCTAACTGTTGTAGGCGATTCTAATGTAGTTGTAGTTGGTTCATTACTGTTGTTATTAATATTATAAAATGTGTTTAGTTCATGCTAATCCTTTATTGCCATTTGGTGTTCATTTATTAAATGATATATATGATGTTGTGCTCCGCAATTAGAAGCAGCTACTTCAAATACGTACGCTATACATAGGAGGGTTTCTTGTGTTTCTCGATTTGCAATTACCTAAAAAAAAAAAAAATATTTTTATAAAAAATTGTCTTTGCTTTGTCCAATTTTATTCAAAACTTACTTGTAATATTGTAAAATTTTCTAAAACACTGTTCATCATATATCGTTCAGGTAAATTCTTTAATTTTTGTATGAAATTTATCATATATTCGCACATTGGTGATTTATCAATTCGGTAAATGAATTTACCATTTTCCAAATGTGGAAATTCTGTTTCAACTTTTTCAACAACTTGCTTACCAAATGAGCATACTCTAGTCGAACACGTTATCACAACATTCTCATTGCATTCATACCTTAAATAGAAAAAAATTATTAAACATTTTACACAAATCTTCTGCAATTAAAATTTTAATACTTACTGGCTTGTAACACCAAAAAAGGCACCCGTTTCGTCTGATATATTTGTATTTAAATCAGCCCAACATTTAACTAAATAGAAAGCATTTTGGGGACCACGATTAAACAAATCTTTAAGGCCACCAGTTTTTTCCGGAAATTTATCAGCAATTTGCTGTATATCCACACTCTGAAAAAAACAATTGAATAACCATAAATGCAAATACTGTAACATTATATTTTATTCATGTGTTTTAATTTTAAGATTTAAACATTAAAAATATGGAAATGTAGTCATCGTTTTGCTTGTTTAAATTAATTAAATTCAATTCTATATTAATAAATTTTGGAAAAAATTTGGAAAAAATATGAATTTAGTCGGATTTCTTCAAAAAAAAATTTTTTCTCAAATATTCAAATACATACCTCTAAATATGGATCGGTGGGATTCGGTGGTTTGATATTAACAAACAGGTGCTTGTGATACTGCAATAAAAGAATTTAATTAAGTTTTAAATTAAAATATTTAATAAAACAAAATTATTTATTACAATTTCCTCTCTCTGTATTTCCATAAATGCTGAAAATCCTAATAATTTAAATTTGTGCGTTGCTATTGCTTTACCCTCTAATGATAATTGTGATGGCGGTAGTCCAGTTTCTAAATTTGAAATTGCAGTTGATGGTTTGCCAGTTGGATATGGCGGTTGTGCAAATGGTTTTATGCTACAATTATATAATAAACTTTATTTTTTTTTATTGAAAATCTTTGTTCTCATATGAATGTCTTATAAAAAAAAAAATTTTGCAGGGAAAAACGTTTAAATATAGTACTAAGTAAAGATTGAATACATTAGTCAATTATAAATACCATGAAAAAGAAAAAATCTATAGAACTCAATAATAATGTTAAAGTACAAAATCACATCAAATTTAAATTGAAAAAAAAAAAAAAAATTTAATATTTTTTCTTTATCATTAGATCAAATACAGATTTTGAACTAATAAAAATCTTTTCTACTTAGTTATAGATATGCATAAAATTAAACATTATTTTCCCTTAATCATTTTATTTAAATAAGTTTTTATAAAACTTACTCTTGTGAAGTACTTGGTTGTAAACCAGGCTGCCAAAATTGCTGAAAGATAAAAATAAAAAAAAACAATATTAATGAAAACTAAAAAATAATATTTAACTTTCTTTTTCATCATAAATTATAAATTTATTTTAATTGAAATAAATTGGAACAAATTAAATGCGTTAAATTTGCAGTTTAACATTTCTGTTTGGCGCGGAAAAAAAATTTATTTCCACATTATTAAATATTGCACTACAAAGAGTTATTAAAAAAATTCTCAAAAAAAAATAAAATAAAAAATTAAATGAAAATAATTTAGTATTGCAGATGAAAAATGATGATGAAAATACAGAGAAGAATTATTCCGTAACAAGTAGAAATATAATAATAATAATCTTATGTATATTTTGTTCTACAATTCAGTGCCGTACACTTGCTGCAAAACAAAATTAAATATTTCTATCCTATGTATATAGAGACAATTAGACTTTGTGGCAATGACAGTGACTGCATTAAATATTAAAAAAAAGAAACATTATGGAATGATAAAAAAAAACTAAGCAATATACCATATATATAATATTAATACTTTGATGGGAAATAAAAATTCACAAGATTCGCATCTAGGTAATTTTTAATTAATAATTCAAGAGATTAGAATTTTTCGATATATTAGAATGCATATTAATCCCTGAAACCATTTATTAAATTCTCTCTTAATGCATCGATCTTGTTTGCATTCGTATTTAAAAAAAAAAAAACTAAGGTAGGTGGAAAAAATAACAATATCCATCATTTAAGAACTTTATTTATTCGATAATATTTTATAGGTTCGTCAAGACCAAAGATCGAACGACATTACATTTAAAAAAAAAAATACTATAGAGTTAATGAATTTTTGCATAAGTAGAAAATCACCTAAGAATTGGAACCATATATACATATTCATTATGATGATATCATAAACATTTGAAAATACAATTTTTTATATATGAGAAGTTAATTCAAATACACACAGCATTTTAGCAGTAGTAACAAAATGATATTTTTTTTTATTTTTAAATGAAATTAATTAAAAATGATTTTGATTTAAAGCAATCAGCAGTAAAATACAGATGTTTTCTTTTTTTGAAAATTTTCCTTACGGCGGGATATGATGTTGTTGTGGGTGGTTGACCTGGATGGTGTAAATGGTGATGCAATGCGGGATGATGATGGGCAGTAAATGGCGGTGGTTGAGTTAACGAAGCTGGCACAACAATTTGCCCAGCATTAGCTACAGCGAATGCAAAACCAGCTTTTGCCGCTGATATTATTTGTGCACTTGACATTGTTTGAAATGTTTTGTCTTTGATAGTGGAATTTATGTTACTATTAAAATTGCCACCAATGTGATCCTTGGCATATAAAATATTTTTGTTATAGCAAATAATTGTGGTTAAAAAAATAGAAAATTTGATTAGATTTATTGCAAATGAAATGGGAGTTAGACCTAGTTTTGTAAGATGTCTTTTGGGAGAATCGGTTAAGTTAGAGTACTAAAAATTAAATTATAAAATTTATTTTAGTCGTTTTCCCAGTTCTTTCTTGGTTTTTGATATTCACATCAGTTGTTCAGATTGAAAAAATTATCTAGGAAAGAAGTCTGAAATATACATACTAAAATACATATGTTTAGTTCAGCTAGTCCAATCTCTAACTAAAAATATTCAAGTACATTTTTGGAGAAAATATCTTAGGGCTTTTTACGAAAAAAAAAAGAAGTTTTTCAATTTAATTTTAAATAGCATTTCTTTTTTAATATTTATAAAAAATTTCAAATTAAAAACAAGAAAACAAATAAAATTGAGAAAAAGAATTTTTTTAACAACTTAATTTTGTCAACAACATTCTTTTTAATTTACACAGTTTCACTGAATATATACATTATATTCTATTCTAGCTACATTTTTTGTGTATGGGTTTTTTTTTTCTTGATAAAAAAGAGTCCTTAAAATATCCTGTTCTTTCTGAAATTTAGTTTTTTTTTTCAACCAGGATAGAAACTATTTATGAACAAAAATAAGACAAAATAAGGTTAACTTTTGCATTAACTTCAAAAGACCGTAGCACTAATTAAAAATAAAATTCTTTGTAGTTTCAATTAAGAGGAAATAAAAAAAATTATATAAAACAGAAGAAAAACTTAAATGAAAATGGAAAATAAAGATCAAAAAACAAATTTTATAAATGTTTCGTTTTTTTTATTTTACTAGAATTTTTTTTTAATATACTGTGAAACGAATTGGAAATGCTTGACTTTTTTTTTTTTATTCTATAAAATTATAAATATTTTGTTAATTTTAATTTACACTAATTGAAATTAAAATTTTTGCTAATATCTTAGTATATTTAGTTTTACAGTTTAAAATTAATAATTCGATTTGACTGCAATAAATATTATTATATATTGTATATCATTTCATTACTATGTATTGTGTATATATAATGTCAATAAATCGAAGGTCATAATGATTCTATATGAATTCGAGATTTGGGATTTCGGCTTTATATACTCCCAATAGAAAAATTAAATATCTGAAATTTGTTTGGAGTGATTAAAAAAATCCAGAAAAAATTGTTTATGAATTGGAGTGCACATACGTGAATTGAACAATGTTTTTAATTAAACCCTGTCAACTCTTGAATTTATAATCAAAATGTTTCTATAACAAATTCGATTCTGGAAATTTTCAAATTAAAAATCTCTCTAATAAGAAAAAACCACTTCATGTAAAATTTCTTAAATTACCTATTATATTTAATTCAGCGATTCATCCGCTTCTGTCTATTACTCCACTAAAACAATATAACCTGAATATACATATACAAATATTTAGTTTTTGTATTTATCTGTACATTAAAAATATTACAAAAAATTCTCTTAATATTTTGAAAATGAAAAATTGTTAAGTTTATTTTCCATTTTATCAGTATTAAAAGGTTCTTATCAAGATGAAAAGTAACCATACAGATGAATAGAAATCTGTTAGGCTCATCCGCTGTGTATACCTTAAATTTTTCAGATTACACTGATGGGCCTGTTTATTTACTGAGTAAAATATGGATAAAATATGGATTTGGTTCTGATTTTATTTTAAAAAAATTTAATGTTATTTCTTTTAAAATATAAAATTTTGTAGTTTTAAGTAACATGTTATAAGTAGAATTCTATTCACGATGCACAGGTACATATATAAGAAAAGAATGTTTTAATTTATTAAATAAATAGTTTATTTTTTTTATTATTTTAAAATAAAAGTTTTTTTTCAAAAAATTATTCAAAAGTTCTTTAAATAAATAAAATTTTAAGATTTAATGAAATCGAACACAGTTTATAATATCTTTTTCTCGAATCAGATACATCTTAAATGGCTTGCGAAAAATCCGCACGCACCTACCTCCTGCCTCCAAAATCGTTCTGTAGTAGATAAAGTAAATCTTTAAATTGTTAATTAGTAGGATAATGAACTAGCCATCGAAAAAAATTTTTGATGTTGAGGTTCTGTATGTGAAATAATTTAGTTGAATGTGAATCATTGTCAAATATCAAATAATTTGTGCACGGATTGTGAACAAGTCAATTATTTAGTTAAATCTCGATGTTCTTTTTCTCTGAAGTATTTCATAACTTTAAATTCCTTTTTTTAACCAAATTTTCCATTAAAAATGAAGAACCCCACTAAAATGTTTTTAACTAATGAAGTACTCAATCGATTATTCGATTCTAATTCTTTGAATAGCAAAATATTCGTAGTATCGTTCACTTTCAAATCGACTAAAGGATGAGGTTCCACGATTTCGGGTTTGGGAGTTAGAAGCTTTCCACCAGCCAAGGGTCTTAATAATTTTTATATAAAATTTATATATTTTACATTTTTTATTGGATGGCGATGTTAATAAGTATGATAGGAGGTGGATAAGTTCTTTTATGAGGTAATGTTCTTTATGTTTGATCAAGGTCTTCTATTAATGTAGGCCGAATTTTTTTTCATTATGGCCGAAACTAGAAACTTTGTTATAGAAACGGGCCTGAGAATCATTAAGAAAGCTTTTTTTATATTGTTTTAAGCAAATGATATTTAAATCCAACTGAAATTGAAAATTAGGGATTATTCCTCACAGTCTTCAGTAATCGTGACAAAGGGCAAATAAATGTCTTTAAGTAAACAAATATATACTTTTAATTTAATTTAATTAACATTTTAAATAAAAATGTGTATAAGCCCTTAGATTATGCGAATCAAAAATTGTTTTTTTTTTAAATCCATTTATCTTTTACTACCGTTTTGAAGAATAAATAAAAACAATTAGAAAATTGAAACAAACAGTTAAAAGACTTTTTAAGTGAAAAACCAACAAGAGAAAATTAAACCAATGAAGAAAATAAAGAAAATTAAAAAATAAAATCCAGTTTCGTTTTTCCTTTTTGTTTTGTTTTTCTGCTTGAATAAATAAGTTTAGTTATATACTTTTTATATGTGATTTTCCGCAAAACACAAAACAAAAAGGATTTTTACTTTCTCTGATGATGATAAGCTTTTTATTTTGTTCCTTCCTCTAAGTTTGAGAGAATAATATTTTGAGATTTCTTTTAATAGACTATTAATGGTTTATTTTTTTTTAGATTTCTGGTACTATATAATAATGTTATAATTTAGAATGGTCGTATTTTTTTTGGAAGTCAATTGACTTAAGTACTTAAGTCCTAAATTCACAAATATTTTTTTTTTATTTTATTAAAATATTTTTCAGGAATCCATTTAAGTGCAGAATACATCTTAAGGTCCTCTGTGAGTTTTTATAGGTTTACCAGTGCATATACTCCACTAAAACAACCTTTTACTTTAAAGTATTGCATACTTCACAAATAAGTATATGAGTAAAATAAATTAACGAATATTTATCTCAATTATACTCGTAGTTCGAAACTATACAATTCTTCAAACCCTGATAAAACCATCAAGTTGCAAACATTATTTGATATTTTGCAAAGAACATTTAACTGAATTTTTGTGAACAATCTGTATTTAAAAATTATTTTCTGGAAAAATAACCAACAATGGTACTAAAGATTTTCACTTAATACCGTAATGTCCGTAATGGAAATTTGTGATGCACTTTATATAAAAAAAAAAAAATAAATAAAAAAAAAAACAGGGAGAACTCTTTTTGGTTAAGAACTGTGTTTGCAATTGTTTTTCATCTGACCAATTTTAAAACTTTTTTTATTATGTTTTCTAGGATTTTTTGGTGTGTTCTTAAGTTTTTACTTATTGTTATTTTTGTTCTTTTTTTTCATTTTTCAAATTTCAAGTATGTATAACACAAATGAAATTTTTATTTTAGGTTTAAGTTTTTATAAAGAAAAAAAAAAAACAATATGTTAAAAAAATTTTAACAAAGGTAGTCTGAAACTTATTTTTAAATAAAACTACATAGTAAATCAGCTAATCGAATACTATATACAAATTCAGTCTTGTGAATTTGACCCAAAAATAATACGGGTTGAAACTGTCAAGCTTCAATTAGTAATCTTTATATAAGAACAAAAATGTGCAATATATGATATTTTTCGATAAGCTTTTTCGTTTTTCTTGGACGGTTCTAGACTAAAGATAAAATAAATAAATAAATAAAAAACAATATTTCGAGTAAATTGACTGGATTGGTTTCAATTGTGAAGAAAAAAGTTTTTAAATAGCTCAATTAGCATGATCAAATTTCTTATTAGGGTTTGGGTATATATTTAAATAATTTACAACCAGTTCTGTCATCTTTAAAGTGTTTAATATCCATTTTGGGAAATGTTTGGCGATAATTACGAATCTAATAAAAATTGCATAAAAACTTGTGCACTTTGCATGCAATTCAAGCAATCATTTCAATAAATTTTTAATCAGATTTTTCCAATCAAACTAAACTCTCTTAAAAAATAATTCCTTCAGTTTTTTTTGTTTTTTTTTTTAATATGTACCTATATCAAAATTTATAATTATTTCCTATTTTTTTATTAGGGTTGTATGTTTATAAACAATAAAAAAAGTATAAGTTTATAATAAATAATTCAAAAAAAAAATACATAATTATTGTGTTTACTTACAACTTTTAATTTAGCCTGAAACTCTCGTAATTTTCTTCTTGCTAACACTTGAATATGTGAGCTAACTTGTTTTCGTGTTCTCGTTTTGCCTGTACGTAATTTTATATAACGTGCTATTAATTCATTTCGTCCTGAAAATAAAAAAAAAAAAAACAAAAAAAATTAATTTTTTAAATTTTAAGTATTTTTTAACATCTATTTTAGTATTTTTTTTCTTATTTTGGTCAAAAGGAATTTGAATTTAAACATTTTAAGCTTTGGTAAGTAATCTTTGGAAATCTTGGTTCACTAAAGTTTCTTTTTATAATAATCATCATTTCAATTTTCCAAGTTTTGACTTAAAAATACATTTAACATTGAAACGAATTCAATAAACAAAATCATTAATTATCATAATTATAATTTTTACTTTTTTTCTAGATAATGTTAATATATTGTCCTGAAAATTATTGTTTTTGGGTATTTTATTAAACTTCACATAATTATATTAAATATATTCATATTCACATTATCCACTTGTTTTAGGACAAAATTCTAAATTTAACTACCACCAATTGCTGTGGATAGTAAAAATAAAATAATTTTAAAGACAAAAGTTAATAACATAATTATAAGAATAAAGGAATGTGCTGAGCATATAATATGTTCAATTAATTAAAAATAAAAATGTCTTTATACCAAATGTCGTCCTTTTCAAATCTGTATGTTTTGGAATAAAATTTCCGAATGAAAGAATAATTTATTTTTAAATACGAAAAACAAAATTTATTTTATTCAACAAAAAATTTTGAAATTTTTTTTTTCGCTGATGCAATAATGAAAAGTTTTTTTTTGATGCCAAAAGCAAAAAAAAAAAAATACATAATATACATATACCTAAATATATTTAAATTTTTTATTTTTTAATGAAAAAAATTTTCATTCAAAATTTCCACATCCTTGGAAAATTTCAGTATTGAAGAAATACATCTTTCACTTCATATAAAATTCCAATTATTTCATAACAATTTTAAACATCATATCAATCAGATAAATTAAATAAGTATTTACGTGAAAACAATTTTGTTACAATTTTAAAGTAATTAATAGTTTGCAAATGTTTCTATCGGAAGATAAATAAACACCATATACCAAATGTAAGTTTAAAATCTTTCGATTTGAATGAATACACATGTAAAAGAGTAGTTTAGGTCCTAATTTTTCTAACTTAAGTATATCTTTTAATTTGAAAACTAACTTTTTAATGAAAACGTGGATTGAAGATTTTTTTTGTCTATACCACCTACTTTCTTATGTATATAATTTAATAAAACTTGAAAAAGAACAAAAAATAATCTTATACTTTGCATGAACCCATTTTTTTTTCTCTCTATTGAAAGGATAATAAAAAAATATGAATCTTTTATGCTAAGAGTGTATAACTTTTTTTTTTTTCTTTTGAAAAGTTTCGTTATGGCAAAATTAGCAAATCATTTTGAGTGTAATAAATGATTATTATTCTAAGAAAAGTCTCCAAAGGATAAGAAAAAAAAAAAAAGTTTGTTTTAATATTTTTTTGCTACTAGGATTTTTTGAATATATAAAAATTATGTCCCTTTTTTTTATATTAAATAATGAAATAAAAGAAGAAAAAGACGAAAAAAAATAATTTCTTTTTGCAATTGAATTAAATTTTGGAAAACGCTAAAATAATATTTTCAAATTTGAGTATTGGAACTTAGACTTTAGGTAAATCGGTTCCTATGAAAAAATGTGGTCGCTATGATTTTATGCATTTTCTGTATCTTTTAACTCTTCACTGGTTTTTTTTATGTTTTTTAAAAATATCTAATCCTCCTAATGTCATATTTTATTGCTTTGATCTGTTTACGCTGTCCTCATTTTTTTTTGTTGGTGAGAATTTGAAACTCTTGTTTTTGTTGAAATTGGAGTTATTTTTATATTCGATTCGTATGGAAAGAGTTAGAAGCATTAATGACCTTTTCTTCTAGTTTTATTTTCTTTTGGTATAGAACATAACTTAAAATAAACGATTTTTTATTTTATTTTCAACTCTGCTCATTTTAGTCAGACCATCAAATTTTTTATTATTTTTACAAACAGAAAATTTTTGCACAATCATAAAGTTAGTTTTGTACCCAAAAACCTTGCCATAGTGACTTTTTGACTAAAATTTCTTACTCAATAAATTTTTTTATGTGGAAATGAAATTCTTTATCGTATAAAAAAACAAAAATAGCCAAAAGGGATATTTAATATTACTTTCTTGTTGAGTTGCCTTTTTATTCTTGAATGGATAAAGAAAAAGGGATATAAATTTAATTTTTAAATAAAATTTTCAATTGTTTAAGTTTATAAAAAGTAAAAAAAAAAACATGATTTAACTCCCAAGATCTTTTTTGCCTATCATAAAAAAAAGGACCTTTTTAAGGTCATTTAAAATATATAAAAAAAAAATTATACACAATAATATAACAAAAAAAAAAAAAAAACGAAACAGAAGAAAAAGTTTCAGACAGAAGATAAAAAGGTTTAAAAATTATTTATATATACATATGAGTAAAGTATAACCCATTTAGGAAATTGGGAATAAATTGAGGATTTATAAAAAATAAAAGTAAAATAAAATTATTGGAAATTTTATTAAATAAAATAGAATTAAAACAAAAAAATTAAATTCATTTAATATTTTTTAAATTTATTATAAATAAAAAAAATCGTTAATAAATTTTACTTTTATTATATAATTTATGTTTATGATTATGTTCTACTAATATTATGATCTATCTTAATGTAAAAAAAATCAAATAGTGAAGTGAATTTTATGAAATTTTTTTATTTTTGCTTTGACTAACATCAGAATGATTTTCCAAATGGATAAATTATGTCTGAAATCCAAATTACCGCCTTTTTTTCAATATACATTACAAATATATATGTATCTACATAGAATATTTTTATAATTAAAAATGTCAAGAAAATTTGAATTACACTTTTCATAATCTTATATATATAATAAAAAAAACATTGAATTTTAATATTTTATTATAAGTACATTAGAGATTAATCTAAATTATTTACTCTACTGTGTGTGTACAGAATTTTCTTATTTGAAATTTTATATTTTTATGCTATATATTTTTTTTTTTAAATATTCTTTTTATAAAATACATTTCAGCATAATAAGTGACGTTTATAAATTCCACTCTTGACCTCGTTTCTTTTTTTATTTTCGACATTACTATTTTTTTATATATTTTTTTTTTTATATAATATAAGTATAATTTTTAAGTCTCAAGTATATTGAAATAAGTGAACCCTTTATAGCATTATAGACAAAAAAAAAATTATTTTTCAAAAGAAAAACGTCTGAATTAAATTTGAAATAAAAAGCCCATATCCTTTTTTTTTTCTTTATTTTTTCTATTTTTAGGGTTTTCTTTTTCTTTTTAAATAAAATATTATGTTTTTTTTTATTTATTATTTGAATACATTGTAGAATATAATATAACCTTAAAGGTTCCCAAACAGCAAATTGACGAAGTAAATATGAAATCATTTACTTTTCTTTATCATGATTAAATATATATAGTAAAAAGTGCGAGTCAGTGTTAAAAGTTAATATAATTTGTTTTATAATTAAATTAAGTTAAGTGTTAAGTTAATTAATTAAAAAAGACATTAGTAAGCATTTTTTTTTATTTTAATTTCGTCTGCAAAATTGCTTGGCTGTTAAAATTAAGCCTCGAAAATAAAAGCAAAGTCAAGTTCAAGCCAAAAAAAAAAATGAAACAATATTTAGAACTTATCAGGGTTTTTTGTGTTAGATAATTGGAATAAATTTTCTAAAAAGTCATAACTTCTAATCCAACTATTAAAATTTTTAAATATTTAATTTTTACGATTATTTTATTTAAAATAAAGTTAGTTGGGATTTGTTATAATATTTTAATATATTTTTATATATTTTCATTTTTTATATTATTAAATATTCGAGCATACATATGTACGTACAACAAACATATAATCTGTAAAATAAAAGTTTCCTCGGAAAAAATGAATTAAAAAGAAAATACATTTCTATACATATGTGCACATGTTCATATCTAACATATAATATGTATAGGTACATACATAAATTCTATATAAAACATTTAAAAAAAAAACATCCTGTCGGATAGGATAGACAACACTTTATTAAATTTAGAAATAAAAAATAAAATGAAAATAAATATAAAGAAAAAAAAAAGAAAGAAAGAAAGAAAAGGATTCATCTCTTTGGCATTTTTAACATGAAAATGACTGGTAAATAATACTTATAAATAAAAAATTGTTTATTCGCTCTCAAGAATTTTTAAAGCTTTTTTTTCATATGTTCCGGACACATACAAAAAAAATTAATTTCCAAAGGCACTCTTGTCCTAAAAAAAAAGTTTTAGAACTTTTCTTATTTCGTTATATAAAAAATATATATATTTTTTGAAGAAAATGTTTTATATTTAATGAGATATGGTTATATGGAAAATATATACATAATAATGTTTTGTTCTGATGACTTCTTTTAAAAAAAAAAAAACAGAATTTAATATTCGATTTAGAATTTTAGTTAGACTAAATATATTTTTAAAAACATTATTATACCTATAAAAAAATGTTTTCATTCAAAATTAACTAACTATAAACGATTTGATAAATCATCTTACGCATCGAAAAAATGTTCTTATGCTTAAGCAATGAATAGGGCCACACAGCCACTTTGATCACTGTTTGATAAAATTATGATGAATTGCTAATATTATGTTGAATTTAGTTAGAAACGGCAATAGCGGACAATTTTCATTAATAAAAACGTTCATTGATATTATGTGTACATAAATTTTATAAAAAATATAAAATATGTTTAATGATTCTTTCCCTCCTTTTTTCCTATAAACAATATTTTCACTAGTTTATTGAAAATTTAAATTGTTTTTTTTTTTATTTTGAAATAAAATTTTTCCTTTTTTTTTTTTAATTTTATTCCTTAAGTTTTCCATTTTCAAGACTTTTTTGTTTTCTAAATATTTTTATGTATAGTTATATACTTACAATGTGTACAGTCAAACCTTTTTTTTTCTTTAAACATTGTATTGTAGAAAAATAAGGTCTGATAAAGTTTTCTTTTTAATTGAAATAAAAGATTCATTGCACATAAAAAGATTTCTTACTTGCAAAAAATAAATAAATTACTTTGAACTTAAAGCTTCTCCCAAAAAGCACGCTCTGAAAAAACCTAATTATAACACTAATTATTGCACAAATAATTATTATAGTTCTTTAATTTATTCGGGATTTTAAGTAAGAGAATACAGGATACTTTTTGTAACAAACTTAGGTATAAAAGTTATAAATTTCCATTTCTTATTAACTAAATACAATGTTGCACATTTGTAATGCACAATGTTATTACGTGTCCTTATTTTAAAAACAATAATAAATTATTAATGAAATATTTAATGATTAAATACAAGTAAATATCGATTTCTTGATTTCTAAAATGTTTTTTCTATATATACATATATAATATATATTTATTAGTATTTTTCATTTATTTTGCAAGGAAGTTAATTTAATATATATAAATATTATACATATAGATAGGTTATGTATGTATAAAGGACATAAAAAAGCATTAGAATGAAAAAAAAAATATATAACAGAAAGAAAAATCCAATTTTATGATTGAAAATTTTATAAGTTAAAGTCCTTCAAGAAAATTGTAAAAAAAAATACTGTAGGTCAGGAATTTAATAATTTTAGCTCTTCATTGTAAGAATATTAAATATATATGAAAAAAAAAGGATATTTGGGATTATATTTTATTCATTTATTAATATTAATAATAATCAAGAATTTTTTTTTTAATATTAATATATTGTGATTTTATGCTAACGGAGTATAATGTATATTTATATATTTGGAAGTTTTCCGACAAGATTATTATTGAATCGTTGAAGATATTCGATAATTAATTTTTTTATTTCACGGATTGCTGTTTTGAATATATAATATAACCATAAAATGAAAAATGTTGGCGTCATATTGTTATTAATATTATTATTTAGATTTATTTATTTTAAACAGCAAGAAAAAAAAAGATATTTTATTAACTAATAAAAAAAAAACAACGCTTAATTCAAGTGAGACAAATTGAAAAATTAACACAAATTCCAGTGGAAATCGAACCCACCACCGTACATGCCATAGGTAAAAGCAATACCACTACACCATGACGGCTGTGTGAAACTCAGAAGTTATTGTATAGAATTCAGCGATTAATCCATTACTTCTAACGAACAGGATTTAAGGATTTAACCAACTGTACTGTTTTAATATGTATTCATTTCTAAGGTTCTTTTATCGGTCAAATTTATTCAGAATAAATGACCTAGTTCTAATATTACATTAAGTCTTTTAATTTAATTTATGTCGTGCATTTCTTTTTCTTTTTTTTTTTATCTCCGTAAGACTTCTATTTTCTTTCTATTTAATTTCAATTCAAGAATGTTGACTTTTTGTCTTTTAACCATTAAGATGAATTGCTCTCACATTACACTGATTAATGAGTTTTATTTTCATCAGACGTATATATTTTTCATTTTATTTAGTAACTCACACTACACAAATATATACAAAAAAAAACAAAATACATTTTTTTTCCTTATTTGTAAGAAGCAAGGAAGCAAGAAAAAAAAAAAATCAAGAATATTTTTATTCTATTAATTTTTCTCTTCTGCAAAAATTAAGAAATTAGAAAGGACACATGGGGATGAAAGTAGAAAAAAAAATGTTCAGAGGTTTTTAATAACAAACCGAAAGTCTTAATGTCAAAATAAATTAAAGCAAAATTGGGAAATTGAAAGTATACATTAAGAAAAATTCTAGAAATAAAGATATATATAAACAAGTATAAAGCATATGCATAAAGCATAAACTAAGGGACTCAATATTGATCGTATATGTGATCAGTCAACAAAGTCAATCTATGAAACTTAGTCAAATATGGCTTTTTAGTAAAAAGTGGCCCCCAAACAGCAAGTCTCGAAAGAATTTTTGAGTGGAGTGGGAACCAAAATTTTTGTAGAACAAAAAAGAGAAACTGAAACCCTTTGATTACAAAAAAAAATTAAATTAGTGATTCGTAAGCGAAGTACTCACTGAGCCTTTTTCACATGCAAATTATTACAAATTCTTGAAACTTCTTACTCTGGAATCGTAGAATTTCACCTTTTTTAAGTTAGAAGAAAGTGAGCAAGACAGCACAACGGCTAAGTATTTTTCAAATTGTAATCGTTATAAAGTAAGACGATTCAACAGACGGCATACGTTGCGATTTTATAAATTTTGAATCAGATAACGGAGATTAATATACTTAGATATGCTTGTTTGTAATCGATGCCTGTTTTGAATATAGCAATTAGAAAAAAAGTGAACAAATAAATTTAACTCCTTCTTCTATAATTATTTAAAATTAAAAAATTTGCAGATAGTTGTTTATAACAAATCAGAATACAAAAAGGAAAAAAAAAAAATCAACTATATTTTATTATGACTTTAGACAGCTGAGGAATGTTTAATTTTATTTTTATGGAAATTATTAATTGTTTTGACCTTTTGCCTCAGCTTCCCAAAAAAAAAGGTTTCATTTTTAGATATTAATTAATTTATTCAAAATACTGATTTTATATATGAATGTTCTTTAATATAATGTTGTATATTTGCTTAATAAAATTATGCGTATATTTCTTTTTGGTTTTATTTGAATTTTATAATAATTGATGAAGATTTTATGTAATGTAAATAATTAAGAATGATTTAATTCTTTTATATTTATGGTGCATATTATGCTGTGCCATTTAATAAAAAAAAATTTTAAGTAGTTTGAAATTTTAATTTAATGGACCTCGACAGTCGCACATGACATAATTAATATAAAATGATAGAATTGAAAATTTTTAATTACATAATACGAATAACACTAGTCGTAAAATTAAAGATTAGATATTCATTGGAAAATGCGACTTAAAAATTTCTTTCTCATTAAACAAACCTGAATTATTTATTGTGCGATAATTTATATTTTCCATTAACCTAATAATAGATGAAAATTTTTGATTTGAAATATAAGTTGAAACGAAACTTTCTATATAGATAAAAGTTTTGATAGAAAAAGAGATCATAAAGAATCATATTTGAATATTAATTCATATTGAATAATTCAATACAATGTAGATACAATATTTTCAATCGAATTTAATATTATCAAGTTTAACATTCTCGAATTGTATAATTTTAGGAAAAAGTTTTTATATTTAATTATAATTTATTTCTTTTTTGTCATCCTTTATGAAATTCCAATGGAAAACAAAAAAAAAATTTTATTGTAATAAATAGTGGAATAAATTATAATTGAGCAAGAAATTCAATATAATATAAAATTTAATGTAAAAAATTTTCATTTACTTTATGGGCGTATTTATTATAACAACCAAAAGGATAATGAAATTTAATAAAAATTAAGCTTAATATATAACATTGAAATTTATTGTGGGAATGATAAATCTAAATCATATTTGTTAAACCATCGATAGATAGTAATTTACATATTTATTGAATATAATTAGACTTAACAAAAAGTACTGGCCAATTGAAACAAACGAAAAAATTAGAACTAAGTCTTAATTATTATAGCCATAAGATTTTACATAAAACCAATTATGCTATCAACTATCTGCTTATAAAAGATACATTACATATAAATGTAATAAAATAATGAATAAATTATTTTAACGTTACTTCAACTTTTTATTTCTGATGCTTTTTCGAAGAATTTATACAATTCAATTTTTCAGTTCATCAAGTTGAAATTTCCGAATAATTATTTTAACGTTAAAACATTATTATTACAAATTTCAAATTATGGATAGACATTATATACAAAATGAAATATATATACATACATATATATTTTTTTTCATTTCACTTTATCAATCTACTAGTTGTCTTTCCGTACTATACTAATAATATTTTTAATTATTTTAATTTTTTCCCTTTGTATATATTCTTTTCAACTTTCTTTTAAATGATGGGGAACGAAGTTACTTAGGTATATTTATATTATAAGTTTGTTTAAAAAAATCTCTCTGATACTTTATTAAAAAATTGTTTATTCTGGAAAATTGTTTTTCTTTTTTTCTGGTTTGTTGCAAACAAGTCATCATTTTGTAACAGTTTTTCATAACGTACATATAATAACTACGAAAAAATGTTTTTTTTTGTCAAATTTTTTTTTTTTAAAACATATATACATATAACTAGTATCGTTACCTTTATTATTTTGGAAAATTAAGATACTTGACAATTCAAGAGGAGCGTAGTTAAATTATATGTAGATGGCGCTTAAGAATTTAAATAATTTACCTAACTTCCCACGAATAATAAACTATATCTTTTAAGTTGTATTGACATTATGTATCTTATTCTTAACTGAAGAACACGCGAAGAGAAATAAAACAATTTTTAGTATATTTTGATAATAATAAGTTTTGCATTTATTTTACCTCATTCAAAATTCAAAATTGTCTTCAAATGCTAAGAACTTTACTGTTTACCCTATTGAGCTAAAAAGTATAACATTTTATGTATTTTTGTGAATTTAAATTTCTGAATTAAAATTAGAAAAAAAAGGCATATTGAAGGATAACAAAAAAAAAACTGTTTTATTCCATAAAATATCAAGGATTCCTTGCTAACTTTCTTAATAAAACAAAAAATGCACAAGTTTTGAGGAAAATTGATACAATGTTAAGTTTCTGTTATATTAACATAAAAAAAAAATAGATGGAAGGAAGAATTTTCTGCTCAAATTTATTAAAAAATATATTTATTATGTATATAAAGTATTGTAAAGATGAAAAAAAAATTGCAAGTAAATTTTCCTCGTCAAAAATAATCAATTAAATTTTTATTTTGAAAGGTATATTGCAGACCAGTTTAGGTTTTTTTTTTTATATCACACTTTGAATTTTGTATGTTTTGTATTCGTAAGATTTGTATTTTATTGAATGCGCCCGAAAGCAATATACATTTGTGTACATTATATTACAACTATATATTATACTCAACAAAATTAAATTAGATTTTAAATTAAATTTTTGATAATTTATTAAATGACTGATTTACTAAACTATAGTCATAAATAAGAGCCATTATTAACGTAGTAATAAAATTAAACAAAAAATTAAATAATTTTATAGTACACATAATACTACATACAACATAATGCAATACATAGGTACAATTATTATTTATTTCTTAAAATTTTCTTAATAGTTTATAACTCCGATTAAGATAATACTAAGCCAAGGTATTTTGTTTTCCAACATAACTTTGTTATTTTTGTGCTATTCTTCTTCTTTTATTTTTTTCGGTTTAATATTCTAAACAATCAAATTGCGTTCCATATTTTTCTTCCATAAATTTATTCAAAATATCTACATTTGAAAATTTTCATATCAAAAGAATTTTCCAAAAAGGTTAAATATACTATCTATAGTAAATATGTACCTACATTTATTATTATATATTAGTTATACATTTGTATATCAAAGATTCCACCTTCACTTGAATTACTCATGAAAATATTATTCATTTAATACTCGCATACATATATAAAATATAGCTCTGCGAACAAAATGTTTAATAAATTTCCAAGAAATACTTTATAAATAAAAAGAAACTTGAGTCATTTCAATAGATTTTTCACTGAAAAATAAATATTTTTCGTTTTTCAATTACCTATTAAATCTATAGGAAAAGTTTAAGAAAATTTCAAATTAGATTGGTGATGTCCATTTCTCAATATATTTACACACATTATCTTTGTATGTGCATGAAGATCCTCGGAGAAATATGTGAATGAGAAAACACAGTTTTGAACACATTATTTATATAAAATATCGAATGAATTCTTGTGCTAAATACTAGCTTGAGGGCATGAAAAATTAACGTCAAATAATCGATAATCCAATTAAAGAAAAAAAAATTCTCATTAATTTTTTATAATGTAGAGCCAATTTAGATAAATTTCCTCTGTAGATATTATTTTCAATCGTACTATACAATATTCAAAATTTGTGAGAATCTTAAACAAATTAAATTTTCAGTGCAAATAATAGCAATTTTATCGCATATTTTATAGCTACAAAATATCTTTTGTTCTAAAATTTATATATTTTTGGTACAGAATTCCTTACTGAAAGTTTTATATATGTATAATTTCCATAGTTTCGTATTGCATATGTCTTTTGTAGAAATATGTTTCCCTTTTTTTTCAACCATTCTATGTAAATCACTAAAGATTTTATAAAAGCTTCTATTATGAATTTTTTTTAAAGACATTTCAAATAAATGATCGTTCTGAGTTTTCTTGGGATATAACTTACTGAATAAGATAGAAAAATCTCAAGTTCGATTCTCAAATTATTGTTAGTTCAATTTTACTTCTGAGTTCTTTTAGTCTTTTGTATTGTAGGTAAGGAATTCATAAATTTAACCAATCGTCAGAGAAAATTTAGGTTTTCTACTTTTTACTATTTTATTTTGAGGCCCGATATGTTAGTAGCTAAGTATTGTATTGTTTCTTTAATATAATTTACTTAGATAAAATAAAGTTATACCTACATTCCTTTACCCCTAGCTAATCTTTAATATTATTTTTTTGCTTTCAAAAACTATACTTTGATTCAAGTTCTAAATCACAACAAAAAATTTTTTTTTTTTAATTTGTTTTCCGACATGACCCACTATTGAAAATAATATATTTAAAAAGTCTTGCAAATTTATGAATAAATTTTATAGAGAATATCCTAAAACACCAACCTAGATATGTATATCCAGAAATTAAAAAAAAAAAAAAAGCTCAAAGCTCTTTACAGCAAAACATTTAATAATAATTTTCTTTTATATCCTTGTACATACATATACTTTGTACATTGCTCTATATATACAAAGCCATAAAAGAATAAAGCAGACTACTTTACAAAATTGGAATATATGTATATATACAGAACGAAAAAAAAAAAAATAGAATTGAACATAAACTCTTGTGCAAAAAGGAATAAAATTCATTGTGAAATATATATATATATATATATTAAAGTATATGTATGTACGTTTTACTTATATGAATATAATAACCAACCCCTTAGGATACTGAAACACGCTTTCGTACACTCACTAATTGCACATTCTTGGCATAGTTTTGTCGTCATTCTCCAAACAACAAAAATAATAAAAAGTATAGAGAAAAACTTTATTTTCCCAAAAGCAAAGAATTCTTATCCGTTTCAACAACAATTTTATATAACTAAACTACCCCCACAAATTTTTTTTTTTTTGTACTATATATTCAAAAAATGACACAGAAAAAAATTTATAAATAAAAGCTGTGATGTTCTCGCAATCCTTTTATTTTATTTTATTTTATTTTATTATATAAAAAGTCGATAAATTATTTTTCCGATTTATATTCAGTGACTCAATCAAGCAATTGTTAATAAATTAACATAGAAATGGATGAAAGTTACTGAAAATGTTATTATTATTTTTTTTTTTTGTGAATTTAATTTGAAATCTAATTTAACAAAAAATATAAGTTCAGGAAATTATATTGCTTTGACATTTTGAATGCATCTTATTATAATTTTTATGCAACTATATATGTATATAGTCAGTTAAAATTATTATCTATTATGTACATATATAATAAACATTAACTATTTGAAAAACAATTAAAAAAAATTTAGACTAATAGCAATAGTTTTAATTTTTGCGATTGAATGATAATAATTTTATTTTTTTTTTATCTGAAGAAACTTAAAAATTTCTAATAGTTTTTCCAGTGCAAAATATTCTTAATTCACATAAATATGTACACTACATAGATATGTACTTCAAACCAATATTTTTCAGACAGTCGACCTTCTAAATTTTATTTAATATTATGTATGTATGATGGTCGTTTTTTTATTTTTTTATTTTTGCATATAGTACTTAAGAGCAGAAGAAAATCATAAATATGTGATGATGATTGTTTTTATAAAATATTCTTTTTTTTTTTATGTATATAATGATAATATTTTTTAGTAGATCTTAAAAGTTATCCTTCATAAAATGATCAAAAAAATTAAAATAGCGCGTTTTGTAGATCTGATTTGAAGTGTTTTTTTTAATTTAAGGATTTTTGAAGTTTGCCAGGCATTTTTTTTTTATTAAGACACACATATTTTTGATTAGGCTTTATTCAGGCACTTAGTTTTGCTTCCTGTTTTTTTTTTTGAAAATTATAATAAAAAACAATTATAATTGTCCATTGCAACTAAGTCCATATTGAATCTTAAATATTTCAAAATTATATTCGACCAATTTCCGGTACTGAAGTTCATTTCGAAACACTGTAGTAAGTAATGAAATTTTGTCGATTCATGGACAGAACTGAAAATTTTATTACAACATTATTCAACATATGTGCATTGTTTTCTAAGACTTGGAATAGTATGGAGACTAGCCAAATTAAATAAATTTTTAGCCTATTTTTTAGGGGATTTTTCAACATATCTGACTGTCGGCCGGCGTCTATTCAACCCCTACTGTGCAACGTTTATTACTGGCATCTCTGAATAAAAAAAACTGAATTAGAATATCTCAACCTGTCAAGAATAGATATTATTTAGAAATGATAGTTTATATATAAAATCCGATACGAGTATAATATGTACAGATTACAGGAGAATGTTTGGGGCCACATCATTTTTAGAGGCCGATTTTAGCTTTGTAGGAAAAAAATTAAAAAAACTACGTGTTTCACTATTTCGAGACATCTTGTGGCTACAAAAATCTTTTTAATTTATTAAAATCGGCTTATTTATAAAGGAGTTTGAAACTGATTTGTGGCTGACAACGATAAAAATTGGTATGTGGGCATATAATTTTGATTAAATTGCGTATTTACCGAAATGTAAGCTTTTTTTTTTATTAGTTTTGCCATATAAAAAACAAATGAGTTTATTTAATTTTGAAAAATGATGTAATATTCTTATGAAAAAAAAAAATTTACATCTAGCGTTTCGAATAACTTATGTAGTAAAAATATTATATTCATGCTCTAATTAAAAACAAATTTTTAATTGAGATGATATTTTTTTTTTTAGATATTTTGCCATCATACAAACCTTTAGTCATTAACTCTTTTGACACAAACAATTTTCAAAGAAACAGGAAAATTGTTGGAAAAAAAAAGAAAATAACTTCAAAGAGAACTTATCCTTTGAGAAATTGTTACAGGATATTTTTTTTTATTTTTTTTTGGATTATATTTTTTTTAAAAAACGTTTTTTTTTTACTTTTTAGACTGGAAGTATTTTCTTTGAAATAATGCTTTGTATATTTGGTCTCTTTGATTAAAAGTTCCAAGAATTATATTTTTAGCTTATTTTTTTAGGATTAAAAAGTTAAGTTTTTTGAAATAATTAATTTTTATTTTGTTTTATTCTGTTAAAAGGCCTTTTGAGTTATTTTTTTATCAAAAGGAATATTGTGCAGACTTTAAGATTTTATTATTATTTTTTTTATTTACGTTTAGTCCTTCATTAAAAAGTTGTCTGTAATATGAATTTGTTCTATTATTTTGTAGAGCTTTTCCTTGACAAAATCAAATGTGTAGAATAAATAAAAAAAAAAAAATAACTATAAATAAATGTTTTAATTTAAATATACCAAAATAATGTGAGTTTTAAAAAAATTTTACGCAATATTTTAGAGATCGCGTTAGAGAGGAATAGTATATAAATGAAAATGAAAGATCTAGGAGAGATTAATCAATTTATATATTTCAATATTTTGACATTTGGTATGTGATGCTGGTAGGACCTATATGTCTTATTTAATTATATAATTTTCTCAAAAAAAATTGAAAAAAGTTTTGATTTTTGATTGAGAAACTGCGTTCGAAGGACGAAGATATTCGTCCAAAAAATGTAATGCTATTATGGTATGTTCACTCACATTAAAACGGTTAGATTCTGTAAACATTTTTAGATGTTAGATATTATTTTCCCGAATTTTACAACTTTATTGTGTAAATAAGTAAATAGTGTATACATTATAATCCATGAAATGAAAATTTAAATTGTGATTTAAATACAAATTTTTAAACGGAAGGCAAAATGCAATAATTTATAAGTAATATTATGTTTTTCATTTTATGGTTTACATTTTTACATTATATAGCTTATGTTTTTCAAATACCGGATTGATCTTTTGACCGTTTAAGCCTATTGGAAAAATATAAAAAAATTTGAATTTAATAATATACGTGAGTTAAATTTTGCGTACACCGTATACAACATTTAGATTTTAAATTTATTTACTTTAGTTTTAATAAACAACATCGTTGAAGAATTTGTCAATGTCTCATTGATTGCACAATAAACTCAATATATACTATAAACTATAGACTATTTCGAATTTGTCAAACAATTTGGAAGTTCATATCAATATTAGGAAAAAATATAAGAAAATTTGTTTAAAATAGGAAATGAATATAATTGCTAAAAAGACTAGATATATAGCTTTGTAGCTTCAACTTCAATTGAGCTAAAAATCTAATATTTTATATTTTTCAATAAGAAGTAGCATATAAAATTATTATTATTATAATAATATGATTCTTCGTCAAATTTTTATATGCCAAACCTAAAAATTAGTTCCAATTACAAGGGATGAAATTTTGTCATTATTTTCATTCTTGTACAAGATTATTTTAAAAACTAAATATCAATTAACAATTTACTGAATAAAATGAAAAACATATGTCTTTTATTGGCAAAAATATCGTCAATTCAGCTTGAAATATAACCTTTATTTTTTTGTAGAAATAAATCAACTGTGGAAAAATTGTCATTAGAATTTTAATAAAATGAATAATTTTTGCTAAAAGAATTACGTTAATTTCCACACCCCTTATAAAATATTTATTTAATAAACGTGCATAACATATATGTGTGTTCGTACATATACTTATTTACATACTATTAATACTATATACAAAATTTAATTTTTTTTTCTGTTTTTTAATGTACAGACTTCCCTATTACAAGGCGTGTAAGCGAACGATATTTTGCATTTCATTTATTATTTTTGAAATATTACAATAATAAACTTAAATTCTTTTTTTATGGCTAGTTTAAGTATGTATATTGTCGTATGATGGTCTGAAATTGAAGCTGATTAACTTTTTGACCCAGAACTCGTTGGTTATAAAAAAAAAGAAGAAAAAATTATAATATTTTTGTTGTTTTTTTTTTTTTTCATTTAATATTTTTTGTCTAATATTTTCAATTTTATATATATTTGTAGTAAGAACACATATCTATTATGAGTATTAAAGAAAAAAGCTAAAATAATGTAATAATTATAAAAGTAGAATTATTATTTCATTATCTATTTTTTTTAAGAAATCTAATAGGTACGGTATTTAAGTTCTTATTGTATGCAGGGAAAAAAGTTTTAAATTACATTTAAAAAATATAGTTACATACTTTTTATATGGCATACATGTAGACGTTAATATAGTAAATATATTAAAAAGTATTTATAATAAGAGTAATTTAGTTTTACTTATTTTTTAAGTATTTAACTTTAAGATATTTAGTTAAAAGAAATTTAAACATATTGATAAATGAATATAATGAATAGGTAATGTATATAAATGTTTTCAATCAGTGGAAATTTGTTATTTTTAAATATAATGAATTTAATTTTTGTATTTTTAATTGCATTTTTTAATTGATTTGAAATCTTCATGGTGGATAACCATGGGATGCTTTAGAAGACTATTGGGAAAATAATATTGGAAAATAAAATTCTGATTATTAATTCTTAAATAAAAAATATTATTAAGACGAAATATTGCTGCAGCATTGATATTCCTTCTTATTGATTATTATCTTGTTTAGTTTTGCATATTATGACAAAATTAAAAAACATTGACACATCAATTTGTAGAAAAACTAAATTTAAATTCACGAAATTGGAAGTGACGTATGTCATGTTTAATTTTAATAAATATCAGTTATAATATAGTACCTGCTTTAAATTCATTACGTGATTAAGTCTAAAATAATAATTAGCACGTTCTTATAGATTTTATTTATTTGATGAAAATTTTTATTGTTTGAAATTAATGCAGCTTGACCCCAATTACAAAACATTATTCTGATAGAGCCTTATTATTTTTTACGTTCAAAAAAACAATTCGGAAGATAAAACTAATTTTTGTTTGATGAAAAATTAAATTGAGATTATATAAATTTTTGATACAGATGTTAATTAATCAAACTACTGAATTTGTAAGTGATTTGTACTTTTTAATGAAAGCTTGACGCTATTGCTCAAACAAGAGTACTATATTTCTACGATATTGAGAACCTTAGCCACGGAATTATTTTCAGGCGTTGAATGAACGAAAAAACATTAAAAAACTATGCATTTTTAATTAAATCTTTCAATGTCCTTTTTTTTTTTTATATATACATTTGTATAGCCAATTATGAAAATAGCATAAATTAATCATTTTTATCCTTATTTGTGTCATCCTTATGTGAATTTTCACAATAGAAATTAATTAAATACTTGAAACCACACTGCATACTTGATTCTGCAAAACGCATGATATTTTTTCTATTTATTTATTTATTATTATTTCTTTATGAAATCAGTTATAGAATTAATATAAATTACAAATTGAGTAATGAAAATTTTCTTTTCTTATATTTATTATTTCATGCACACTCTTCAATATATACTAGCAAAAGAGAGGAACTAATACTTTTGTGAATTCAGTCTGTCCATTTTACAATATTTCTATTCATAAAAATAACTTATTAGTGGCAATTAATTAATACTTTATTGAAAATATTTTTTTCAAAGATTAGGTCAGAAAATTAATCCAAATAACCAACGTTAACTTAGGTCAATATTTTTAAACATCTTTATTTTATATATTTATATATTTTATATATTTATTTTATATATTATAAAATGCTTGATAAATATTTTTCTTTGATTTGAATGGTGAAGTACCTACCTATATGTAAAACAATAACTTTTAAATATTTTATCAGAAAACATTGTATATATAAAATAAATTTTTTTTTTTAAATTTTGCAAGAAAGGTGGAAAAAAATGTTCATATAAAATAAATAATATTTATTTATAAGTGAAATATATATATATTATAAATATACACATAGTCCTAACAACATACATGTTTTTTTTTAATGTATATTTTTGTTTTTGTTCTAAAATGAATAAAACTTTTTTTTTTTTTTAGAAAAACGCTTTTGAAAATTGCGCCAAAAGGATTTTTATTTAAATTTTTTAAACGAAGGACATTTTATATGTGTACACATAGTTGACGACGACGACGTCGGCATCCTTGCATTTCAATGAAAACAAAGGAATTTAAAATAAAGTTTATGTTTTATAATAATAACAAAGAATATTTTGAGAGCTTATGCAAAATTTTGTTGTTTTAAGAACTTTTGTGTATTTTGAAAGCAGTCTGCTAAAATATATAAAAGTGTACTACATTTAAAAAAAAAAGTGCATGTTGTTAATAAAAATAATTTATAATTTTGTTTATGAAAATTTCCGAAATAGTTCAATTCTAGACGGACATGTTTTCTATAGAGAATTTTTAAATTTATTCAAAGTTAAAAGAGATCATATAATTTACGATAAAAAGTCAAGATGTATAAGATTAAGTGATTATTTTTGATTGCACAACCTAAGGCCGATATATTCAATAAAACTTTTTCAAGGATTAAGATTTTCTAAAATAATAATTTTTTTATTGCGTAGTGTAAAAGTATCGAATCCGCCTTAATTAGTTTTATTAAACGTTAGAAATTGAGAGAGTTTCGATACAAAACAAAACCTTTTGGATATTCAAATTCAAATTATTTATTTAACATCCTGATTAACATTTCTTTTTATAATATAAAAGCACTATAATCTAAGAGATAAGAATAATTTTGATTCTCAACAGCTAATTAATTACTATTATTTACAACTTGATCAGTGTTTTATTATCATAATCTATGTATCTAGGGGAAAAGGATAAAAACCCCTTAAACCTTTTGGATATTATTTTTTTATCATGTTACCTAGTCTAGCGGCTAACTATACCTTTTTAATATTTAGTAAATTTATCAAAGAACACAATAATAAATTTAATTCTAAGTTAACTCAAAAATGTTTGTAACTTTTTTTTTATTTTCAAAATTGGAAGGAATATCATTTTTGTTTTGTCTGACTTTTCTCTTACATTTATTATAAATATGCTGAAAATAATTTTATTTATTTTTTTTTTGTTTTGAAAAGTTAAAAGAAAGGTAATTTATGTTTTCTCTTCAGTAAAACATATTGTGTGAATTCCCTTTTCCAAAGGATATATAAAATGTTTTGGTGCCACTTTATTGCAATAAGATTTTAACGTTGTTAACGAAACTATTCTTTATTGTCTGATTTTATATAGTAATTAAAGTATTTGATGAGACTGTAAAAGAGACACACTTGAAGTTATGTGAATTATTAACGATTTTTTTTGTTTAGGATAAGAGTTTTAATAATTTCGAATGGAAAATGTCAAAATCTTATGTGTATTACTTTTAGAATTTTTATTCGGTTTTCAAATCAATTTCAGTTAATCTTAACTATTACAATATTTGTGTTGTATAATTTTAATACGAATTTTCTGAGAGATTTGTCTTAATGAATCTGTCAGCGAACTTGTGATTAAAATAGAAATCAAATTTCAATTTTAAAAATAGTTGCTAATTTGTTGTTTTTCTATATTAGAAAAAAAAAAAGTTTGTTAAATATATTTAAAACATCGTCGAAACGCAATTTATGTACCTCTAACAATATTTGTGTTGTATTTTGCCAAATTTTTAGAATTAAGTTTTTAAAAGAATAATATTTATTAAATTTTACACAAAAGGTTTGCGAAACAATTTTATACTAAATGCATGTGAAATATATATAGATATACATAATATTTTATGTTTTTTGTTATTATACTTACTATGTGTTATGTGTAAAGAATTTTATTGAATAGACGATATTTATTTAAAATCGCATATATATACATTATATTTATATATGTATGTAATGTACATACATGCGATAAACAAAACATATTATACCTACATATATTTTATATGTAACTTTAAAATTATAATTTTTATTACCGTATAAAAAATTCATTGTATCTTTTAGATATATACGAAAAGTTGTTTAATTTTGGCATATTCAGTTTAAAATACTTTTTGAAAAGTAATTAATTTTACCCCATGTGACAACAAGTTTTTACTTTTTTATTTTATTTTTTTGTTTTTGTGTGTTGTTTCCATGTTTTCTTGTTTTTGTGTGAATTTTTGTTAACTCCTTATTGAGCTTTATTGTACAAATTTTCTAGGTTCAGGAATATTGTACAGCATAGATATTCGTATATATTTATATTCAAAAAAACATATATACATTATAAATAATTTAAATTTTAACCCTCAAACGGGCAAGATCGTAAAAATGCTTGGATCATGCTCATATTTTTTTTTCGAGTAAATATAGTTAAAACAAGCTTAAGTTTAAATTTTTAAGTAAAAGTATTCACCTGAACGAACGTTAGGTGAAAATTAGTGAACACCGCCTCTAGACGGTCTTGCCGGTTTGAGTGTAAAAAAATATGACAAATATAAAACAAATTTTTTAATTCAGTAAAAAAGTTTTATTTGGAAAAAGATGAAAAAAAGCAATAAAATATATTATTTTCGATGATGATAATCCCAGAAACAATTTTTATCGATGGTACCTCATAAATGTAAGTCGCATTTGGAACAAACGACTTGAGTATCGGACTTTTTACAATGTTTGCACTTTTTTTTTGCTTTTCTATCCACCCAAACTGGAAAATGATCGGCACAATCAAACCTAACATCAGCAACTGGATGAACAGCTCTTTTGCCAACACCTGATAAGCCATACTGTTGTTCCTGGGTACTTTGACCAGACGACGGTCGTCCTACAGAACGTTTATCCTTGAAGGAAATAAGTCCAGCAGCTAATTCCTCCCGAAATTCTGGCAGTTGTAAAAGCTTTGCAATATCTGACGTATTACTGGAATCATTTGCTTTCTCGGCATGTACACGTTTATATAAAATAAATGCATTAGTAGCCGCCATGTCCACAAAATGGTAGAACAATCTTATCATAATATTTCGAGTTTTAACTCGAATGTGATACCGGCCCATCAGGCCATCCATAAGGTCTACTCCACCCATGTGAGCATTGTATTCTCGAATGATTTGCGGGCAATTGATTTCGATAAATTTTTTGTTCTTTCTATCATACCTGGAGGCCTTCGCAGCTTGCTTATCAGGATTAGTTCTTGCGAAATTCTCAATTCCAACATATGTCGATGCTAAACGGACACATTTGTTATCTTTCCATAAAACTGTGTTAACATCGATTCCTTGGATTGAAGTAAGGTATTCTATGGAAAAACCTCTCTCCTTTTTGTTCACTTCGCTGTCAGTTGGCAGCTTACACGCCGGTATGCGATTGACTGTAAAAAATAAAGCAAATCATGTATTTTTGGCTGTAAATAGAAAAGTGAATCAAATACCTCTCACTGTGCCCAAACTGTAAATTCCCCTGGCTCGTAAATAGACTAAAAGTGGCAGCGATGTGTAAAAGTTATCAAAATACAGGATGTGGTGAACGAAATTAGGAATAGTTTGTGATAAACGAACAACAACATTTGATGTGGCTCCAAGATCTGGAGTGTCAGGCAGGATAACATTATCGCCAGCTCCATTATATATTTCAAAACGGTAGCCAAAACCGTTTGAATCGCAAAGGACAAACAATTTAACTCCCCACTTATGGGGCTTATTAGGCATGTATTGACGAAGATGGTGTTTCGTCTTTGTGCTGCACATCTGTTCATCGACGCAAAGTCTAGCTGGTTTCGGGATTGAATCGAATCGGACGTTGATCTTGTTGGCCAGCGTGCGTATGCGGAACAGTGGGTCATATCCCGGTTCACCTTTCTTTTTTCGCAGCGACTCATCTTGGAACGATAAATATTTCTTGATGACAATAAATCGTTTCAATGGCATGCACTTTTGAATTGGCGTAAAAGCATGTTTTCCCCAATAGCTATCTGTATTAGGATAGCGATATACCGACATATACATTGTTATGCCAATGTAATGCCTAATCTCAGCAAGAGTTGTTCGGAACGTCGAGTTTATATTTTCCTCCAAGGCGCAACGGTTTGTCTCTTCAACGATCAATTCGATGACATCATCAGTGAAAAAATAATTAAAGAAATCCAGTGGTGTTAAGAGTTCTTTCACAGTGAAAGGAAGTGATGAATCGCCACGAAAAGCTACTTCGTTTACATGTAAACACATGGAGCGTTTACGCCAGACCAATTTTGATAGCTCTTTTGAGTCTTTCGATACTGCATTCAGAGCTAACAACAAAAAATATAAACAATGAATTTTTATATTAAATATAATTTTGAAGGTAATATAGTCATACCTCCTCCAGTGAAGCCAGCACTGGGCTGAATTGAGGGTCCACCACATTCAACTGTCGGTAATGGTGGTCGAGCTTTTTTGGGTATGCAGGGTTCTTTTATTTTAGTCGCTGCTGAGATGGATGGTTCTTGTGTCTCAACTGTTTCGACCGCTGCAACAGGTATATCCATTTCACCCAAATTCAACGACATATTTATGCCTTGTACAAATAAATCAGGAATCTCTGTTGCATTCATTTCGTTAATGTACTCTTGGATGGCCTGTTCTTCTAAATTATAAGGCTCATTGAAAACATAATCTGGATCGCCAACACTGTCATCACTGTCGTAATTTTCGTCTCCGCTTTCCACAGAATCGATGAACTCTAATATTTGATCATCAGACAATTTTTCTAAATTGATCTTTTTTTTAAAATCACGATGATTACGAAAATTACGGTCCATCTAACTCAGTTAAATTAAATAATGAGGTGAAATAAAAAAAAAAATTATATTCGAATGAAAAAAAAATGAAACAGATTGGAATATTTTTTTTACACGAAAACCGGCAACACCGTCTCAAGACGGTCTTGAATTTTACGCTTCTAAAGTACCATCAACATTTTTTTTTCACTCCAAATATGTTTTGTAACTCAAATATAATATGTAAACTACTTACGGTAAAATTATGAACTCCCTCACTTTCTTATAAATAATTTTTTATTTTAAATTAAAAACAATAATTTTGCAAAATAATTTCCGATGATTATTAGCGGACAGTTCGCTTTTCACTGATCATATCACTTAAACTAGTTGACAGATGGCGTTCAGTGTTGACATAAAATGTCAACCAAACTAGTCTACAGACGTTTTTCAGTTCATTGATAAAAAAAAAATTCAAATGTAAAGCAGGAGTAAAGAAAACCGAAGACCGTCTTTAGACGGTCTTACCTGATTGAGGGTTAAAAGTAATAAAATAGATGTGAGAAAGCTATTGTGTGCTGTACTATTTTTGGTCCAAATTATTATTTATGTATAAATAAAATGGTTGGAAATGCCTAAAATTTCAATAAAATTTTATTTATTTTCTAAAAAATTAAATTTTAATGAAAATATATTTATTTTCTGTAAAATATTATAGAGCCTGATTAGAAAATTAGTTTGATTTATTGTGAAAAATAATTTTATTAAAATGATCATCAGAAAATACTTATTGTTATATAGTAAATAATTTATCCATGGGATTTGTATTGGAATACTAGCAGCGGGCGTTAAAGTTAACGTTAAAGTTAAAAAATATGTTGTAAAGGAATAAAATTTGTGTAATTAAAAAGTTTAAAATGTAAAATTTTAAATTTTGGTTCAGAAGCTAGCTTAAAATGAACGTCATGTCGATGGGTCTCACTTAATACAGAAATCTGTTATTTATAAAATAAATATTGTTCATTTCAAGATGTTGAGAAAAATATGAGCTTTAAATACGGAAATCAAACTAAAAACATTAATTTCGTCACGCTGCTAGAGAAAATTGAAAATATTATTATATTTTTAATTATTATGTACCTAGTTTTAACTAAATGCTGTATCGTAATTTCTTCAAGTGTTCAATTATATTTAATCGACAGTTTATTTCAGTTCACGATCTCTATAATTTAAGATCTGATTTTATTGAAATAAATTTAATAAACGAAATATATAGGTAATACATAATACATAATAATATTTCGATAACACTATTGCTGACTACTGTTTTTTTTTTTTTTTTTTGGGATGTAATAAAATAAATTAATCGTCTTTCTTTATATAAAGGAAAAAGAAGGTTGGTAAAAGCATGAAATTAATTTTATTATCTGCAATAAATTTATCGAAATATGTATTGT